>JAWPHD010003935.1:0-201652 GCA_037043455.1 Cyrtodaria siliqua | reverse complement strand
TGGTGTTAGACATTTCCATCTTGTGAGGTCGCTTAGACCGATATTTATATACATACATCGGTGGTACATTGTCAAATACTTTTGTTATCTTACTTACGTTTCGAACACGTGGTCCACTACTCCAGCCTTAGTATTGTTTAATCACACTCATAATATAGTGTCTGATTTTTAATTCAGTAGTTTGACTGTTTCTTGTTATACGCAAGCTTCATGATTTTTACTGCCATCTCAATTCCGTAACTTGTCGGGAGTACTAATTCGTATACTCCAGTGCAATCTACTGAAGATAATGTTGTTTCGACGCATATCACTCATTGCAGATTTTCAAGGCTGGAATAGACGTAAAAGAAAAACAGACTTTCAACGATGGACTGGATTCCCAAATTACACAAACAACCACATTAAAATAAGTATAAAAGTCGAACAGGAAATGCAGCTTTCACAGAACACAGTAAACCCAAAAACACGCAAAACGACAAACATGAATGGCAATGTTAATAAGGAATAAGGCACATGACGTCACAAACACAAACAGGGTTGACAATCGGGCTAGCGTCTTGGAACGGTCAGTGGCAATAAAGGTCGCTGGGGGAGTTGAAACAGGTTCGTTCTAGGGTGCACCAAACCTCAAACTTACCTTTGTAAATAAATAAATACCCGCCATGAACTATTCTCTAACCAACAAGGCAGCATTTATAGGCATTATAATTAAAACACAAAGATATTCTTTTTCCAATTCTAGTTCTTGCAACACTACAAACATCACCAAACTGTTAACATCTTGTCTTACTGCCGTTAAAAATCACGTTAAAGCACATATGCAATAAATAGAGGATATTTGTTTGTTTTGGGTGAATATAGGATTTATTTTCATCTCGAAGTGAGAAAACTCAAATATTTGAGTTTTCTCACTTCGAGATGAGAATAAATCCTATATTCACGACAAACCAACAAATATTCTATTTATTATATAGAATCCATTCACAACCTGGAAATTTATGCAGAAAACATATAATGCGCCAAAACAATGACGTCAATAACGTCAACAGTTGCATGACGTCATTTTGAGTGAATTATTTTACATGTGAAATCATAAAAAAATGAGCCCCGTGTGGTTCCCAGGGGCCCCCGGTTGGTCACGTGGCAAAGAATAGGGCCACTGCAGATCCCTTTGGAGGGGTAGGCAGAGGGGTAGAATCCCCCCAAATTCATGTTCATTTTATCATTTTTTGTTCATGTTCATTAAAGGTCTTCATCATGATCCCTGCATTGTTTCAGGTGCTATCTCGCTCGCATCAAAAGAGCAGTGGCAGAAAAGCAATAACGTGGCTCCAGCGTAAATGGAGTTTCTACGATAGAATTTGCAGCAACTCTGCAGGTCAGGGTGAGAAGGTTTTGGGCACTTATCATATTTTATCTCGACTTACATGGAAGATGAGCCTGGCATGTTCATGCCTGTTAGGCGCCGTATAACCTTTTCATGTGTTGGTGCGCCTTAAAACCCCAATTCAATTCATAAAAAATGAAAATATAAGGCTTTGTTTTAATCATAAAATCCACTATTTCACTGGCAAGTATATAATTAAGTCATATACGTTTGTTGCGTTGCTTTTTATTATTAGCTACCCTTTATATTAAACAAATGACGCAGTTTCCGAAACCATTTTTTCCATCCAAATGTGTTTTATCACCCTTTCAATATACCGTATATCACGCACTTGCACCTGTGGCAAACAAATTATATCCCCTGACTTGTGACGTCATCTACTACATAGCCACCATAACGAACAGCTGTCAAGCCAGTGTAAACACGGAATCATAAACGGATAAGTAAGGAAATATTAGGGATAAAATGGTTGTGATGTCGCATATGGGTCATACATTTTTGCACAGCGGTATACTTTTGTTTTTGTACTTTAATAGTACCTGTCGACAATTGCAAGTAATAAAATACATATTGAAATAGTGTTTGCGTTAGTTTTTCAGTGGGCTATGATGTTGAGTCCAACAAAATAACTTTTTATTAAACTTTGCAATTTAAATAAAAAATGTTCTGGATGATACGTTCATTTTTGTACAGGGGTAAACTTGTTTGTGCACTTTAATAGTACCTGCCGATGATTGTAAGTAATTAAAGACATATTGAAATATTGCTTGCGGTCGTTTTTAATATTACTTTTATGTTAAGACAATTGTAATTTTTAAACTTGCCATTTTGAGAATTTTTACAATATCATATCACGCGCGCGTGTTTATTGTAAATTAGTGTGTGCATAGGTCTCCAAACTTTATGACAGGATGTTATGTAATATTACATAAATGTATGGCGCGCGCTTCTTTTCACTTGCGGTAAACTCGCCGAACAACAGATCAAGATCTAAATTATTACGGGCTAATACTCGGTATTAACCAGAGTTATTTGGAGGGACCTACTGTTTTTTAAGCTATATCTGCTATTGTAATGTTCTTTTAATTGCGCATGCGCAATCCTATACATTCTCTTCCGGCCAAAATACGATAGAGAGCGGTATGTAATTGTTCATGTCAGAAAAATACTGAATGTTTTCTTCCCTTAAATCATTTTCTTTATTAGTTTGAAATAGCTTAATGATCCGATGTTAACAAGTATTCCGCCATACTTTATATTCACGATGCTTTCAAATTAATCAGATTTTTGAAGATGTGTGTTTTGTCTGGATGCTTTATCTCGTAACGTAAGCATATACGGCTTTATATTGCCATTAATTATGATCATTTCTGAATTTATACTGGCGAGCTCATATAGGGTGTAAAGTTTTGTAATTGAAAACCTTCTAATTAATTGGATAAATTAATGTTCACCTTGTAATTAATTTGGATAAACCTTTCTTTCCTTGCAAGTAAGAATGTTAAATACAGCGCACCTCTGCCTGTATCATGCTCTCATTTAGATGGCCTGCATTGATGACCGAATTCGACGCATTCTATCACCCAGCTGGCGTTATTGGCTACTTGTCAGATTTCCGCTTACATGTAACACTTATTGCGAGATAATGGCTTGAGTTTTAAAGGTACAGGCGCTATTGTTTTATAAAAGGCAAATTATTAAATGGCATTCGCAGTTCATACATTGGCGATAACAGACTAGGACACAGACATATTAATAATTTGTTATTAGGTCTGTGACTAGGACAAATGTAATGTGCATGTTTCATAAATATCAATACATAACAACAATCTAAATACATAAAAATGTATGTAAATACTCCCATGGCCTCTTTTGTGTTTTTGTTTAAGCATACTGGGGCTTCTTTAAGGTAGCAGGCTTATGGGCCATGCCCTCTTTTGTGAAACATGTTAAGGGCTGCCATGGTGTACATATGTGTTGCCGGCAGTCCGCTATTTGGAGCCGCGCGCAATATTTGATATAACAATTTAATAAATGATAATATTTTATTTTGTGTTTGTCAAGTTGGTGCCTTTCTAATAATACGGGCTAATACTCGTTATTATTAGCCAGAGTTATTTGGAGGGACCCACTGTTTTGTAAGCTAGATCTGCTATTGTTATGTTCTTTGAATTGCACATGCGCAAGCCTATACATTCTCTTCCGGCCAAAACATTATAGAGAGCGGTATGTAATTGTTCATGTCAGAAAAATACTGATTTTTTCCCACCCACCTCACCCTTTCTTTTTCTAGTAAGGTAGTTATTTGTCATATCGATAAATAAATTGATCCATTATCAATCACAATAATTTATCTGTTTAGTTTATGTTTTAGGCCAAACATTGTAAATCCTCCATTAAGAAAAAGGTTCTGCTGTTGTCTGAATATCATTTCAGGACCATTCACGCTACAGAACATGTATGGCTTCGAAAGCGAATCGTCAGCGAATCATTCATTCAAATTAAATGACAGCACACACCGCCGAATGCCATATTGTAATGCGAACGAGCAACTTTGCAATTTGAGCATTTAAATTAATTTTAAATCATCTGAATGGCTGACTGTAAAGTCATTTAGATGATTTTAAAAGAGAGTTTTAATAGTCATTCAGAAGATTTTAAAAGAGAGTTTTAATTTTGACTAATTGCATTTCGAGTCTGTCAACAAGCTTCGCTAATTAAAAGATCGTAAATTAGCCGCGAAGAAACAAACAACAAGTATGCGTTGTTCGAATTATCAATTACACGTTCGCCGGTCTTGTTTTTTTTAATAAATGGTTGCGTGTTTGTTAAGTACTCAATTGATAATTATGACGAGAAAATACATTATATATACACGTGATTTTTTTTAATTTCACACAATGCCAACGATGTAGCACAGTGTAACAATGATAAAGGTGTCGGTCGCTATACTTTTGTAGGCAGTAGGGTTTGTTCAGTAGTGTATTATGTTTTGTCGTCACAGAATCTATTAACACATGTTAGTGAGTTCGAAGTTGGAGAGCCAAATATTTTGTCGGACCATTGTTTAATAACATTTTCTTTAATTGTTTGTAAACCAAGCAATGAGCCGTCGCTCGTAAACCACAATTATGAACGATTAAGTTATACATACACTCAAGTGATATGAAAACGCAACACGGGAATTTCCGCTATATATTGTATGTGCAATATGCTGCTTTTAATCGAATGGTACATGGCTACGTAAGACCTTTCCTTTTGGAAAAAAATACTAAAACAACAAATAATACAGCAAATAGTATTCCTGCAATGTTTCATTATTCACAGAGTACGCGTTTGGCTCAATCATGTGAGCAAACTTAGGATGCAAAATTTTGCAAACTATTTACGTTAAATACAGTACTGAACTAGCTCAATTTTTCGAAGAGCAACTTCAACATTGATGAAGTTCTTGTTACAAAGTGTAGTGTGATTAAAACGTCTACAACATCACAGTTGTGTCCTTTCTCTAGTTAACTGCAACTTTTTTTTAAAAAAACATCTTGGGATTTCTTTGGAATATTATGTGCAATTAAGTGTGCAGTATATACAATATAAAAGAGGTCGTCATTCACAATATAATTTCTACCTTCATGATAGCATAATAGAAGTTGTCACCTCGTTCAAGTATCTGGGCATTTTTTTCTTCAAAAATGGAAATTGGTTAAGAACGCAAAAGAGGTTGGCACAACATGCTTCATTCGCATTGCATAATTTATTTTCCATATTTAGTCAAATAAACTTACCAATATCTGAAAAATGTAGACTTTTCGACACACTAGTTGCCTCTGTATTAAACTATAGCTCAGAAGTTTGGGGAATGCATGAGGCTAAAGATATTGAAATTATCCATACGAAATTGTGTAGAAGAATTTTAGGGGTCAAGAAGTCTACCAATCTCACAGGTTTATACGGTGAATTAGGTCGCGTACCACTCATTATAAAGAGAAAACTTAATATGCTCAGATATTGGTTAAAAGTATTACATCTTAATGAAAATATATTGGCCAAAAAAATATATATAATGTTGAAAAACGATGTTGATAATCATAATAATTATAACGGGTCCAATTGGGCATACCAAATTAAAGATATCCTTGACAACCTTGGATTTTCTGATGTTTGGTTATATCAATTTGAAGCAGATATTCCATTTGAATTAATAAAACAACGCTTGATTGACTCATATCATCAAAGTTGGTATTCAAATATCAATAACTCTAACAGGTTAGAATCATACTGCCGCTATAAACACAGTTTTGATATGGAAAAATATTTGAACCTATTAGATGATAACAAATTCCGAATAGCACTGGGTAAATTTCGACTCTCCTCTCACAATTTAGCCATTGAAAATGGTAGATATCTAAATATCCCGCGAGAAAATAGGAAATGTATACATTGTACCCAAAATATAGAAGAAAACGAATACCATTTTTTGCTTGTATGTCCAATATATAGACACTTAAGACAGAAATATTTTAAACCTTACTTTTGCAGATGGCCCACGATAAACAAATTTGATGCGTTAATGTCTAATAACTCGAACAGAACAATTATAAGCTTATCAAAATATGTTTATTATGCATTTAAACTTCGAAATGAAATGCAAGTTTAAATTTCTTTAATACATTTCAACCTTTTCTCCATTTAAGAAATAAAAAAAGCTATAACGCTTCTCTGTAAACTTTAATGTAGATTTTGTATGCCATGTTTTTGATGTTCTCACTGTATTGAATATGTATTGTGTGTAGGCTATAAACGTTGTACTGAATGTTTAATGCTGAATAAAGTTAATATATATAATATATAGCGGAAATTCCCGTGTTGCGTTTTCATATCACTTGAGTGTATGTATGGAACAACGATAAGAAGTGTGATTTTATTGAGAGTTTCAATACAGAAGAAATTAGTGGCAATTTGAATGTTTTAAATGAAAAAATAGAACAGTGCGCGAATAGTGGGGATATGAATACATGTATTCATGATTTGTATGCCATTCTTGAAGATGTTTCTTCACCAATGTTTAAGCGCAAATTTAGTTGTAATAGCGATGTTAAAGCGGCTATTCCTGTATGTAACAATAAAAAAGAAAACCCGTGGTATAATGATGAGTGTCATGAAAGTAAGTTTAATTTTTTTTACAAAAGTTGAATAAATATAGAGAAAGTAAAAGTGACATAAATAGAATTAATATGGTTAAAGCTCGGTCACATTATAAATCTACTGTTAAAAATTGTAGGACGGATTATGATCGAGTGAAAACTGCTGCTTTTGTAAACGCAAGATATAAAAATGCAAAATTATACTGGAATATTTAAAAGAAGCATCGGGACTTAAGCCAACAAATATACCGTGTTTTTTTTTGAACACTATTTTAAAGCTATTAATAGTCCAAATAACGAGTTCTTTGTTCCAGATGAAGATGCTGTATATTTTAATGAACGGTACGAAAATAATGAATTTAACGAAATGTTTGAAGAGTTGAATGTGAATTTTACTGAGGATGAGATTATAAATCAATTAAGCAACTGAATTCAAATCGATCGTCTGGACCTGATATGTTATTAAATGAAATGTTCATTCATGGTAAAACTATTTTATCACCAGTTATCTGTAAAATGTTTAATAAAGTGTTTGAGGTTGGGTATTTCCCAGAAGTCTGGTCAGAAGGGTATGTTATTCCTCTTCACAAAAAGGGCAATATTAATGATGTTGAAAATTTATTAAGCTGTTTGGGCAAATTATTATTATCGGAGTCGGCAGAAACATATGTAGCGTTCTAATTGAAGCACAGGCTGGATTTAGATCGCACATGAGTATTGTTGATAATATATCTGTTTTAAGTGTTTTAATTACACATATTTTAAATCAAGGAAAGAAATTGTAATGTGCATATGTTGATTTTACTAAAGCCTTTGACTATGTTGTGCGTGATAATTTATGGTATAAATTAACAAAGTTCGGTATTCGGGGAAAGATTCTTGATATCATTAAATCAATGTACTCATGTGCTAAGTCTAAAGTTAAATACTGTAGCCAATTGAGCGATGAATTTCACTGTGTACTTGGCGTTAGGCAAGGGGAGTGACTATCTCCATTGTTGTTTTCTGTGTATTTAAATGATATAGAAGATGCATTCATACATAGTGGCTTTGGAGGTTAAGATATTAATATGTTTAAGATATTGATGCTGTTATATGAAGATGATATAGTTTTGTTTGCTAACACTGCAGCAGAGTTACACAATGGACTTAATCTAGCTATGTAAAGAATGGAGATTGAAAGTAAATTGTACTAAACCAAAAGTTATGGTATTTAGAAAGGGCGCAATGCTACCACGGAATTTAGTTTTTATATATGATGGTACTCCATTAGATATAGTTATTTAGATATAGTCTTTTCTACTGGAGGGTCTTCAGCAGAAGCACAAACGACTCTTGCCGGTCAAGCGCAAAATGAATAGGTATTAATACAAATTTACATTTATATCCCCAAAGCATAAATTAGATCCGTTTGATAAATTGATAACTCCAATTTTAATTGAACTGAATGTTGTTTAACGGCTCATCAACACAGTATAGGTATTTAGAGCCGCCCCAGAGAGAGGGGAAGGATACATAGGAATCCGGGAACCGTGCCCTACTCTTATTATCGAATAGATTTCTATGGTTCTTTAACGTGCTCGGAGGATAGACCGATACACGGGACCGCTCCAATTGTAAACTGTGGGGATTTAAGCAAGCTATATGCATTTACTGTTTTGTAAACACATTTTGGGTGTCAAGAAGACAACTCAAAATGATTTCATATATGGTGAACTTGGCAGAACGTCATTTATTACAAGAAGATATTTTATAATAATTAAATATTGGTTAAAAATCAAGAGAGTACACGATCGTAAATATGTGAAAAGGGTTTAAACATGCTGCTTAATGACTGTGAAACATATCCTCAGATAATAAACTGGGTTTCCCAGTTGTAACACGTATTGTCCTTGCTTGGGTTTTATGATGCATGGTTACAACAAAGTGTTGGTAACGATAATATTTTTCTTGCAATATTAAAGCAAAGGTTAAATGATAATTTTGTTCGGAATTGGCATAGTCGATTAGAAAATTCCACTAGAGCAGTTTTTTTATATAAACATTGCAAAGTTTCAGTTTCAACCATACCTAGATCATATAAATGTTTTCAAAATGTGTCAAGCACTAACTAAATTACGGGTGTCATCTCGCAGACTGCAAATTGAAGCCGGTAGGTGGTTTAAACCAAACAGAACTCCTGAAAACGATAGAATATGTGTATTTTGTAATAATCTTGAAGATGAATTCCATTTTGTGTTGGAATGCCAATCATACATAATGTTAAGGAAGCAATATATTCCTAAATATTTTTATAAGAGACCAAATATGATCAAGTTTCTGGAATTATTAAATTCACAAAATAAGATATATATTCGCAAACTGTGTACCTTTGTTTTAAAAGCATTTAAGTTACGAAACGAAACACTATACAGAAATTAGCTATTTCTAAATATAATGTATGTAATATGTCATGGTTGTAAACGTATATGTCATGTTTGTAAACTTATATACGTATTAATCAATATGATAACAAGCCTATTGACCATTTTAATTAGAAACGTTTTTTGGTGAAGAATGCAAGCACATTGGTAATACGGACCGTCAGTAAAGTGTTTTCATTTACTGGGACTGCGTGTCTTGTAGTTTGACTGTCACTGAAGTGTTTTCATTTACTGGGTTAAAACTCGTCTTCACTCAGCAACGGGTATCTATGTCATTGTTTATTTAAAGTATGTGGTAAACATACTAAGTTAAAGTAATCACCAATTAAATTGCAACTATTAATAACTATTAAAAATCCGTGGTGGATTAATAGACAGGTATATCTGTTCTAATATTTACATTATATGATATATGTTTATCCTACGGATAACAAGCTGTTTTATTTGACTCATGTGAATATAATACATGTGTTAAGGAAATTGTGATGAATTGTAATTGATTTATGCAAGGAAGTGTTATATAAACACTGTACTGTATTGTATATGTGTTGTGTGTAGGCTAGAATGTTTAATGTTGATTAAAGTTATTATATTATTATTATTATTATAAACGCCTTCTCATTATATCAGCTCAGTTAAGATAAACTGCATCTTTGGACATGTATTGCTTTGTAATTGTATTTTGTATCCTCATGGGCGTTTAAGCCTATTGGAAATTGGAAATAAAGATCTAACTAAAATTGTTTTACAAGATTGCAAATTAGCCGACTTTAAAAACAAACAATAATTATGATTTGTGCATTATCAATTACACATTTGCCGTCTTATTTTTGTTTAATAAGTGGTGGTGTGTTTGTTAAGTATACTCAATTGATAACTATGACAAGTGAATATATAAATTATATAAACTCGAAATTTTTAATTTCACGCAATGCAAACGAGGTAGCATAATGTAACTAAAATTGTTTTCAATTCTAATCAACTCTGAGATTTTGCCCGTTGTTAAAAAAATATATATTAGCGGTATATTTTGTTTGCTAGTTCGAGATTTTCCTTGTTTGAAAAAACATCAACACCACCACAATGAAGATTATTTATTTGTCTATCATTTAAATAGTAATTAAAATTTGTTTATACAGCGACAAAACAAAGCCAAAACAACATAAGAGGGATATAATACACGAGTTTGTTCTTGTGTTATCAAACAGATGCTTCTGAATGATTTATTTATACAAAAATAAGACTGCATTAATTATATGTATCTATATATATATATATATATATATATATATATATATATGTAATAAGACTGCAGTAATTATATGTATCTATGCAGTAATTATATGTATCTATATATATATATATATATATATATGTAATAAGTCTGCATTATATGTATCTATATATATATATATATATATGTAATAAGACTGCAGTAATTATATGTATCTATATATATATATATATATATATATAATAAGACTACAGTAATTATATGTATCTATATATATATATATGTAATAAGACTGCAGTAATTATATGTATATATATATATATATATATATATGTAATAAGACTGCAGTAATTATATGTATCTATATATATATATATATATATATATGTAATAAGACTGCAGTAAATTGGTGTCCAGTTAGGTCCCGTCAGACTAGATATGGAAGCAATTGGTCTGCTGAAAGTCACTAGCGCAATGTTCTGTATTCTTAATCATATCATTTATTCTATGAGGCATAGAAGTAAGCCTCCACAATGTGTATTGAGGCAATTGTCCTCGAAACCACATTGTTGTGCACATCCAGTCTTCTTCTTCCAAGTTTTCGTCGTAAAGTTGATTCTCTCTGCTTCAGCATACATTTTACAACAATGTTGCGGTTATCTTGCTGTTACCAAAAGCAACGTCTGAACTAAATAACACAAACATTAACCGATGGATAATATTTACTAACTCTAAGTACTTTTTTTTTTAGATAGATCACTGTTGAAATTAAAATGAGTAATTTAGAGATTTAGAAAAATATTCATCCCAACTGTTACATTGTGTCATTCCATTTCAATAACAATGTGGGTGTTATCTAAGTGCTTTGCTGAGAAAGTTCAGTGATTATGAAATGTACAACTATCAATGACATTGTATTTTTTTCTAGCTTTTAATTGGATGTCGTATGGGGGTCCCGAGTACCGTATTTTATCCTCTACTATGTACATGATGTACAGAGACTTAATAAACCAATTAATCTGCTTAGTGCATAAAATGCACGTCTACTGGCGATTTTTGTTATGCGACGTCCTGCGACGGGGTGCATCACCGTGCATCTATAAACATCCATATACAAACAAAAAAGTCATATAAATGAAACTTTATTAAATTTTTACATCTCTACAGCTATAATTGTAAGCCATTCTCTGCTTATGTGCTATGTATCAGCGACTCGAAATGACCTAAACAATTAGTTGATAAGAAATATTTCAATAATAATACTGTTTCATATTCTTTTGTTATGCCTATAATTATGATAATAAAAGTTACACAGAATAATGTTTTCAAGTTTTCCAAAAGCAACTGTGCATTTATACTGTATGTCGATTGTGTTTGTATTTCTAAGGATTCTAGTCCGTCCGCCTACGACAGCCGTCCTACTCGACGATTATAGGCACCATGGAGTCTGGACTTTTATTTGTGTGTTTTTGTGTGTGTTGTGATGATATGTCTACTTGAAGCAGCGAACTCAATTGTTCCTTTATAGTGCTGCCACACTGGAATACCACGCCGTAGTAGACATGATACCCCACAGTCACATTATTCTGACACTTGTCAATTAGTCGTAGCACTACCCATTATTTGCTCGTCAGGCAAAGGTTACAAGTGGTTACTCCATTTTTAAAGTCTTTGGTATGACGCGGCCAGGGGACTCGAACCCACGACCCCCCGAATGCAAGGCAGACGCTCTAACCACTACACCACAATGCTTCGGTAATGTATGACGATTGGCTCGGTCTTGTTCAATACATAGGAGGGAAAAGGTTTAAAAGCTATAAAATAATAAACATTAATGTTTATATCTAGGAAAATCGTCCAGTGCGTGAAAATCATACGAATTTCAAAAGACGAACGTATATTTTTAGGTCGGCAAGGAGCTTTCACAAAAAATCTCACCATTAATACGGATCCGTTCCATGTAGATTTTGAGGATGAAATCACTCTTAGATGACGAATGGTCTTTGCTGTTGTTATCAGTATCAACCGTGTAAGCCCATGGACCTACAAGTAGACAGGGTTTCCCGATTTCAGTCAAAAGTTTCAATTTTCCCGACACCTGACTAATCCATTGTCGCAGTATCAAAACAATATGGAAGTTCGTAGATGACGTCATATGCAAGGGAGATAGGCGAGATATTGGTTTCTTTCGCCAGGTGTGATCTATTACCTGCTGCTACTAGTATAACGGGCAAGAACAAATATCCGATACTCGCGGTTTGGTAACGTTTTAATGGTATCATTCGATTAAAGGGACATAAATAACGACTTGAACCCACTGCATATATGCTTTAAACAATATTGTGCTAAAGCTTATGAAAACTCTGGGATTAATTTATGTTGGTCTATTAAAAATTCAGGCGACGTGCTTGTGAAATTTGCAATAAACGTCTAGCTTCATCTATAAGTACTTATGATTTTTCTACATCATATACAACTTTAACACACAACTTTATCAAAGACAAGCTTACTGCTCTCATTCAAAAAATTACACTGTGGACTTTCCATGAAGTTTGTGAATCACATTTGTCTATTAGATAATATTTTCGTCAGGTGTGGAACCACCGTTTAAAGACAAATTGTTGGTATCCCGATGGGTACGAACTGTGCACCCCTTGGTTTAAACATATTTTATTTCTCATTATTATTACAACATGGAATCAGTACACAATAGCAGAAAAAGAATTAGAACGAAAGTAAAATACTTATGATATTCTTCTCCAGCTGTGCACCCCTTGTCGCAGATTTGTTTTTATATTGCTATGAAAGAGATTTCATGTTGAGTCTTTCACCAGATACCAAGGCAGATGTTATTGAAGCCTTTAATGACACCTCTCGGTATCTGGATGACATATTGAACATTGACAACCCTTTATTTCTACTATGGTTTATAATATATACCCTAAAGAACTTCAACTTAACAAAGATAATATTTCTGATACTAACGCTTCCTTTCTCAATTTACATCTCCCTATTGAAAATGGTGATATAATTAGCAAATTCTATGACAAGAGAGATGATTTTAATTTTGATATTTTCAATTATCCCCGAACAACTTCTTATGAGTCTATGTGTCTCAATTATTCGTTTTTCTAGAGCTTGTGCTCGAGTTGACGACCTTTATATTCGTAATCTTTGTATAACTAAACAAGAGGTCAATGACCTTGAAGCTCTACTGATTGATTTTGATTTCAGGAAGTAGTCGCTACAAACTGTTTTTTTTTTAAATCTATTTTTAGCTGTGTTGGCCATCTTGAATTTCCGGCCGACCTGAAATTTTGCCAGGATCAATTAGACATCAAGAGCAACATTCCTGTGAAGTTTCATGAAAATCCGTCAAGTAGCTTCAGAGGAGTAGTCGCTACAAGTTTTCATTATATAACTCTATGTAAACAAAGATGGCCACTGACAGCCATGTTTAACATTGAATCAAAATAATGTTCGACTCGGATAACCATCATGTCATGCTGATCATTTTAGAAAAAGTCCCATATCAATATCTCTTATAGTTTTCAAGAAGTAGTCGCTACAAACTTATTTTTTAAAAATCTATTTTTAGCCATGGTGGCCATCTTGAATTTCCGGCCGACCTGAAATTTTGCTAAGATCAATTAGACATCAAGAGCAACATTCGTGTGAAGTTTCATGAAAATCCTTCAAGTAGTTTCAAAGAGTAGTCGCTACAAGTTATCATTATATAAATCTATGTAAACAAACATGGCCACTGGCAGCCATGTTTAACGTCGAATCAAAATAATGTTCAACTTGAATAACCATCATGTCATGCTGATCATTTTAGAAAAAGTCCCATATCAATATCACTTATAGTTTTCAAGAAGTAGTCGCTACAAACTTGTCTTTTGAAAATCTATTTTTAGCCATGGCGACCATCTTGAATTTCCGGCCGACCTGAAATTTTGCAAGGATCAATTAGACATCAAGAGCAACATTCCTGTGAAGTTTCATGAAAATCCGTCAAGTATTTTCAGAGGAGTAGTCGCTACAAGTTTTCATTATATAACTCTATGTAAACAAAGATGGCCACTGGCAGCCATGTTTAACGTCGAATAAAAATAATGTTCGACTCGGATAACCATCATGTCATGCTGATAAATTTAGAAAAAGTCCCATATCAATATCTCTTATAGTTTTCAAGAAGTAGTCGCTACAAACTTATTTTTTAAAAATCTATTTTTAGCCGTGGTGGCCATCTTGAATTTCCGGCCGACCTGAAATTTTGCTAGGATCAATTAGACATCAAGAGCAACATTCCTGTGAAGTTTCATAAAAATCCGTCAAGTAGTTTCAGAGGAGTAGTCGCTACAAGTTTTCATTATATAACTCTATGTAAACAAAGATGGCCGCTGGCAGCCATGTTTAACGTCGAATCAAAACGATTTTCGACAAGGACCAACATCATGTCATGCTGATCATTTTAGAAAAAGTCCTATATCAATATCTCTTACAATTTTCAAGAAGTAGTCGCTACAAACTTATTTTTTAAAAATCTATTTTTAGCCGTGGCGGCCATCTTGAATTTCCGGCCGACCTGAAATTTTGCTAGGATCAATTAGACATCAAGAGCAACATTCCTGTGAAGTTTCATGAAAATCCGTCAAGTAGTTTCAGAGGAGTAGTCGCTACAAGTTTTCATTATATAACTCTATGTAAACAAAGATGGCCGCTGGCAGCCATGTTTAACGTCGAATCAAAACGATTTTCGACAAGGACCAACATCATGTCATGCTGATCATTTTAGAAAAAGTCCCATAGCAATATCCCTTAGAGTTTTCAAGAAGTAGTCGCTACAAACTTGTTTTTTAAAAACCTATTTTTAGATTTGGCGGCCATCTTGGATTTCACATCTACATGAATTTTTGCTAGGATCAACTAGACTTCATGGGCAACATTTCTGTGAAGTTTCATGAAAATCCATTCAGTAGTTTCAGAGGAGTAGTCGCTACAAAAAAAAAGTTAACGGACGGACAGACGGACGGACAGACAGACGGACGGACGACGGACACCGCACCACGGCATAAGCTCTGCTGATCTCTGATCAGTAGAGCTAAAAACAACTTATCGTTTGGCAGTGTTGTAGTCTTTAAACAAGAGGTCAATGACCTTGAAGCTCTACTGATTGATTTTGATTTCAGGAAGTAGTCGCTACAGACTTGTTTTTTGAAAATCTATTTTTAACCGTGGCGGCCATCTTGAATTTCCGGCCGACCTGAAATTTTGCTAGGATCAATTAGACATCAAGAGCAACATTCCTGTGAAGTTTCATAAAAATCCGTCAAGTAGTTTCAGAGGAGTAGTCGCTACAAGTTTTCATTATATAACTCTATGTAAACAAAGATGGCCGCTGGCAGCCATGTTTAACGTCGAATCAAAACGATTTTCGACAAGGACCAACATCATGTCATGCTGATCATTTTAGAAAAAGCCCTATATCAATATCTCTTACAGTTTTCAAGAAGTAGTCGCTACAAACTTATTTTTTAAAAATCTATTTTTAGCCGTGGCGGCCATCTTGAATTTCCGGCCGACCTGAAATTTTGCTAGGATCAATTAGACATCAAGAGCAACATTCCTGTGAAGTTTCATGAAAATCCGTCAAGTAGTTTCAGAGGAGTAGTCGCTACAAGTTTTCATTATATAACTCTATGTAAACAAAGATGGCCGCTGGCAGCCATGTTTAACGTCGAATCAAAACGATTTTCGACAAGGACCAACATCATGTCATGCTGATCATTTTAGAAAAAGTCCCATAGCAATATCCCTTAGAGTTTTCAAGAAGTAGTCGCTACAAACTTGTTTTTTAAAAACCTATTTTTAGATTTGGCGGCCATCTTGGATTTCACATCTACATGAATTTTTGCTAGGATCAACTAGACTTCATGGGCAACATTTCTGTGAAGTTTCATGAAAATCCATTCAGTAGTTTCAGAGGAGTAGTCGCTACAAAAAAAAAGTTAACGGACGGACAGACGGACGGACAGACAGACGGACGGACGACGGACACCGCACCACGGCATAAGCTCTGCTGATCTCTGATCAGTAGAGCTAAAAACAACTTATCGTTTGGCAGTGTTGTAGTCTTTAAACAAGAGGTCAATGACCTTGAAGCTCTACTGATTGATTTTGATTTCAGGAAGTAGTCGCTACAGACTTGTTTTTTGAAAATCTATTTTTAACCGTGGCGGCCATCTTGAATTTCCGACCGACCTGAACTTTTGCTAGGATCAATTAGACATTAAGAGCAACATTCCTGTGAAGTTTCATGAAAATCCGTCAAGTAGTTTCAGAGGAGTAGTCGCTACAAGTTTTCATTATATAACTCTATGTAAACAAAGATGGCCGCTGGCAGCCATGTTTAACGTCGAATCAAAACGATTTTCGACAAGGACCAACATCATGTCATGCTGATCATTTTAGAAAAAGTCCCATAGCAATATCCCTTAGAGTTTTCAAGAAGTAGTCGCTACAAACTTGTTTTTTAAAAACCTATTTTTAGATTTGGCGGCCATCTTGGATTTCACATCTACATGAATTTTTGCTAGGATCAACTAGACTTCATGGGCAACATTTCTGTGAAGTTTCATGAAAATCCATTCAGTAGTTTCAGAGGAGTAGTCGCTACAAAAAAAAAGTTAACGGACGGACAGACGGACGGACAGACAGACGGACGGACGACGGACACCGCACCACGGCATAAGCTCTGCTGATCTCTGATCAGTAGAGCTAAAAACAACTTATCGTTTGGCAGTGTTGTAGTCTTTAAACAAGAGGTCAATGACCTTGAAGCTCTACTGATTGATTTTGATTTCAGGAAGTAGTCGCTACAGACTTGTTTTTTGAAAATCTATTTTTAACCGTGGCGGCCATCTTGAATTTCCGGCCGACCTGAAATTTTGCTAGGATCAATTAGACATTAAGAGCAACATTCCTGTGAAGTTTCATGAAAATCCGTCAAGTAGTTTCAGAGGAGTAGTCGCTACAAGTTTTCATTATATAACTCTATGTAAACAAAGATGGCCGCTGGAAGCCATGTTTAACGTCAAATCAAAACAATTTTCGACAAGGACCAACATCATGTCATACTGATCATTTTAGAAAAAGTCCCATATCAATATCTCTTATAGTTTTGAAGAAGTAGTCGCTACAAACTTATTTATTTTAAATCTGTTTTTAGCTGTGGCGGCCATCTTGAATTTCCGGCCGACCTGAAATTTTTCTAGGATCAACTAGACATCAAGATCAACATTCCTGTGAAGTTTCATGAACATCCGTCAGGTAGTTTCAGAGGAGTAGTCGCTACAAGTTTTTACTATATAACTCTGTGTAACCAAAGATGGCCACTGGCAGCCATGTTTAACGTCGAATCAAAATAATTTTCCACAAGGATCAACATCATGTCATGCTGATCATTTTAGAAAAAGTCCCATATCAATATCACTTATAGTTTTCAAGAAGTAGTCGCTAAAAACTTGTATTTTGAAAATCTATTTTTAGCCATGGCGGCCATCTTGAATTTCCGGCCGACCTGAAATTTTGCTAGGATCAATTAGACATTAAGAGCAACATTCTTGTAAAGTTTCATGAAAATCCGCCAAGTAGTTTCAGAGGAGTAGTCGCTACAAGTTTTTACTATATAACTCTATGTAAACAAAGATGGCCGCTGGCAGCCACGTTTACGTCGAATCAAAACGATTTTTGATAAGGACCAACATCATGTCATGCTGATCATTTTAGAAAAAGTCCCATATCAATATCACTTATAGTTTTTAAGAAGTAGTCGCTACAAACTTGTATTTTGAAAATTTATTTTTAGCTTTGGCGGCCATCTTGGATTTCACATCAACATGAATTTTTGCTAGGATCAACTAGACTTCATGGGCAACATTTCTGTAAAGTTTTATGAATATCCATCCAGTAGTTTCAGAGGAGTAGTCGCTACAATTAAAAGTTAACGGACAGACGGACGGACAGACGGACGGACGACGGACGCCGCACCACGGCATAAGCTCTGCTGATCTCTGATCAGTAGAGCTAAAAACTACTCCTTCAGGGCTACCGTTACCATAAACTTTGTAAAACCTTTTCAAAATTTATTATCGTAACCCTGACCTTATTTCCAAATATAAAATTAATTTAAGAACTCTTCTGCGGCAAGGACTATCACAAGCTGATTTCTATGGTGACGTGATTTACACACTTTGTAAGACCCTTGGTCATGATCACTTTCATACTATCTTGCCAAACTTAAGGTTTATCAAAATTCGTTATGACCCTTATAGTTTGCAACGCACTGCATGCTTTTTGGTGGACCCATTTACAGTTGGCCACTATGCTTTCCTCTTTAATTGTGCGATGACCGGACAGCTGTGGACCCTATGATGACGTCTACCTAAAGCCTAAACGGACGGTGATGTTTGATGTTTGTCTGCAATCTTGTCTTATCGTGCCCTCAATGGTTTATTCTCTTGTTGCTCTGGCTTCTTTCAAGTCACTGAGTACCTTCTTTGTGGCTTTCTATGATATTGTGTTGTTTTTGTTGTAGTTATATATGCACAAGCACCTTTGTGATTTACTTATATTGTCTATTAATGCTGCCTTGTTGGTTAGATAATAGTTCAACGCGGGGATTTCTTTCTTTGCACTGTCCCGTTTTATTGGGATGAAGTAGGGCAAGTGTGAGGTTTGATGCACCATAGAACCCCCAGCGACATTTCTTTTGCCACTGACCATTTCAAAGCGGTAGCCCTATTGTCAACCCTTTTTGTGTTTGTGACGTCATATGCCTTTACTCCTGATTAACATTGCCATTCGTGTTTGTTTTTTTGCGTGTTTTGGGGTGTATTGTGTTCTATGAAAGCTGCATTTCCTGTTCGACTTTTATACTTATTTTTGTTTATTTCGCCGATTGATTTCAAGTTTAAGGTAAAAGTATTTTGTTAAAAGCTGCGCCGCTGGTCATGGAATGGTATAAATTACCACGTTGGAGGTATCACGTTTACCGTCATATGCATAGCATCTTCGAGATGGCTAAAATGTTTGTACTACTGACGTTTTAAATATTGAGTTCTGCTCAGTTCGGGGCTGGGAAAGGTTGCAAGCACTTATCACTACCGTTCATGAACATATTTTTTGGATTTATCGTGTTCGGTGATTTTTTAATATCCCCTTTTAGACTCTGTTCATACCAGTCTGAATACAAAAGCGTAAAAATAGGAAACACATAAATAATGTATTATATTACGAGTAAGCAAACTGAAGATAACAACATAATCCAATTTGTTTGGGAGAGAATTAGCGTTAAAAACGCAATCGGACCATGTTATCACCGGCACCTTCAGCATATACTTGGAAAACCACTGTATGGCACGCGCGTTTATTATTTCTGCCGGCGGGGCTACAAAAATAATCACTTGATGATGAAATTCGCATGGCCGTGGGAGGAAATAAACTGGCATCGGTGTGTTAGTTTACAATGTAATTTATTTTATCATCAAGCTTTCTGATTTATTCGTAATCACATAACGATTTCCCATTTATATAATGGGCATACTGCCCAGTTGCTACTGTTACATAGCTAAACGTAGTAATTTGAATAACAGCATCCGGTTGAACAATTAATACCTTCTTCAAGTAAAAAACTAAATTGTGTAAATAAACATTGTTAAAGCGTTTGTTTCCGCGTGTTATATTAGCCTGTCTTGTATGATGTGATTTACAACTTCGTAATATCCTTGGTAGTGATCACTTTCATACACTCTTTATAAAACTTGTTAAGACGATTAGTAAAAGAGGTCATGGCACTATCATTTTGCCATGCACTGCATGTTTAGAGGTTCGCCCATTTAAAGTTCGTCACTATGCTTTCTTTTTTGATTGTGTGATGACCAAATGTGGACACTATGATGGCGTCTACCTAAATCCTAAAAGGACGGTAGCGTTTGACGTTTGTATTAAATCTTGTATTGTCGTAGACTTAATGGTTTGTTCTCTTTTTGCGCTGGCTTCTGCAAATCATTGGGTACTTGCATTTTGGCATTCTCGGTTTTTGTTTTTTATATTCATATATAGATGATCATCCGTGAACGTTAACGACTGATGTTTGTCTCCTAGCTTGTTTTTTCGTACACTTCATGGTTTGTTCTCTAGTTTCTCTGGCTTCTGTCAAGTTACTGAGTACTTGCCATGTGACTTTTTAGGCATTTGTTTTATATTCATATATACCTGATCATATTTGTGTTATACCTATATTGCATATTAATGCTGCCAAGTTTGATAGAGTATCCACTGTCTTCAAACATTATAGTTAGATTGTACTTGCTGGAATACCTGTAAGCACATGGCAGGCGACATGAGTGTTCCGTTGAACACCCTTCTAGCCTGATTTTGGTTGTCCGAATCCACAGACGAAACTACACAATATGTAAAATGAATAATTCGTAGTCACAACTTACTTCTTACATCATCATTGGTTGATTTTAATCTATTATCGGAAACAAAATATATTATGTGGCAACAATATAAACGTTATCGGAGCCTCTAACTGTCTGCGTTCATGGAAGAAAATACGTGAAATGGCATATTTCAAAATATATTGCACGTCATTCACCTAAAGTAGATATACAAATCGAACAGGAAAAGTAACATTCAAGGACGACAGACAACCACAAACACACGCAGAAACAAAGCACAACTTTAAAGATGAATAAGATAAGACATCACAAACACAAAACGGTTGACAATAGGGCTACCGCCTTTGAACGGGCGGAACGGTCGGAACGGTCAGTGGCAAAAAAGCAGCTGGGGGTTTAAACCAAGGGCCTAGGGTGCCCCAAACCTCACTCTTACCATATTGTTTATTGACATTGAAATTCGTTTATGTTTAAATGAGTGGTTTTAGTTGGCTGCGTTCTGTAAAAGCTACATTCCTATTCGACTTTTATCCCGATGGTAGATTTTAGACATATCCGCGATTGTCACCTGACGTCCCGATTGCCGGCGAACTGTGATACGTGACGTTAGTAACGCATCTTGCAGATAAATGAAGTGTCCTTCGGCTCCGTACACAGCGTCTATCGCAAACAATATGGCAATACGAGATTTCTATAATCATTATGAAATAATAAACCTACTTGTTTCGTGTAATATTTGAATGGTGTACCAGACGACATCAGATGTGAATTAATTAGTTAACACAGAATACTATAAATAAAATATCAAGCAGATTGATATGTCTCGCTTTATAACCAGTTTAAAATTACAAAACTCGATCCTTTTAGAAATACGAGTATATATCCATATTTCATGGAATAAATATATTTATGTTTTGTTGGCAATTGTTTGTTTTCTACCTGTTTCATTTATATAAAAATATCGTTTTATATTACGGCATATCTTCACGTTTTTAATGACTTCTATGTATATATATTTTACATTATTAAATGTGTATTTAAATGACGCACATTGCGATATAAAAGGCAAAATAAACGACAACAACAGGCAATCAATATCCGAGATATCAAAACGGCAATGATCTTGTTATTGTGTGTTTTGATCTCGTTTAGTGCTATCACGCTAATGACAGTGCATCCAAATGGAGTCTAACAAAGATCGGTCTTTGATTATTCCTAAATTGTATTGTCTAGTAGGAAGATACGTTTAATAAAACACAAAAAGGTGTATTTACAACCGCATTGAAACATAAATGAAACAGTTTCCTAAATGTATGGCTCACCATGCATGCATTACAATACCAACCTAATTGGCGTTAAATGTGCAACTTTAATATATAGACATGCACAAGTCATTGATCACTTGCTAGATGACGTTCAAGGCTTTTGTGCTGATACCTTTAGTGCATATAGGTGTTACATTTAGTGCAGGTCAAAAATCGAGATAACTTTCGTGCAGCAATTGTTACCTTTAGGTAAGATATTGGTGTTACCTTTGGGGTAGGTTGTTACCTTTTGTTCTAAAAGTTAACGTTCTTTACATGCATTTAATAAAATAAAATTTCAAATTTGCTCTATTAAGCTCTTTCTGAACGTATCGCCTTATATACTACACTATGCAAACAAAAATGTGCCTCAAAGTTTTGATTCGGTCCTCAATCGAATATTTAATACTATGATAGATATGTCATGACTTTTTACTTGACCTTTTGGATCAAAGAGTCTGCCTAAATAATCACCGAAGTAGAAAACCGTTTAAGCCGGTACTAGGGTGGGCGTCAGAGGTGTTGCGTCCTCGATAAAACCGAGTCTGCTACTTTATTCTTTTGTTTGGGTGTGTTGCTTCCTAAGGATCACCGTAATATGTGACCATGCTAGTATTCTAGCATGTACATCGTAGGTGTTAATAGGGAACAAGAAATGAACGTTCATAATTTCTAATGTATCATCTTCGTATCGTATGCTTAGTTTAAACTAATTTGTTTTACATCGATTGTAAGGAAAGTTCTTTGAACTTATTTGAATCACTTTGGACGTCTTCCTGTGTAGAACAAGTACTAAGCAAATGCAGATAAAGTGTCTTGCTCAAGGACACAGCACATATGGTAATGGCGGGATCGAACCCACGACTTTTCGATCATGGGTCCAACTCTCTACCACTAGACCACAGCTCTCCACATCGTATGATTCGCGTTTGTTAACGTAGTATATAATATCATATATATAATATTATTAAACGTTTCAAAGAAAGCGATAGAGAACCATTCGAACGACTAGAGAACCAGTCGAACGATTAATGAGAAAGAATCGATAGAGAACCAGTCGAACGACTAATGAAAAAGAAAGTAACTCGATACGCAAGCTGCGTGTGGTTACACGGGATGATTGATGGACGTATTGTGAAAGAACGGTACCTACCGCGCGACATTGTTGCAAAGTTAATATGAAATCATTTTCAGAATTAATGTTACAGGATTTGCGTATCAATAGCGGCGTAATACAACACATATCTTAAATGTCAGACGACAGTAAAAGAAACATGGTACATAAGTAGGTCTATCATTAATCTCATTAACATCAGATTTTAAATATATTTATTTTACATCGATTGAGAAGCAAGTTCTCGCAACTTATATTAATCATTCTCGGTGGCTTCTTGGGTAGAACCAATACTAAACAATCCCTACCAAAATACAAGGCGTGTGGCGACAATGTGTGGCAATATTGCAGCAATATTCCGGCGACATGTTGCAGCAACGTTGCAACAATATCGATTTTCGTATGCGACATTCCTGAATATTTACTCGCAACGTTGCAACAATATCGCTTTTTTCTTTTGCAGATTAGTTTCTGCTGGCGACATTCCTGAAAGACTGCTGCAATATTGCAAATGTACATTCACACTGATGATTCGTGATGGAGACATGTGTCTCTTAATCATGCTTCCTCGTGTTGTTGAAGCGTTCAAAGTATTGTACAATACCATATGATTGACTGGTTATGTTTGTTAAAAAGATCATGCATATACCCACCCCACTACAGGAACTAGAAGCCACCAACCAGTAACAATCCTTCAAAAACAAAAGAAACACGGTATTGCTTAAAAACAAGATTCCCATTCAGAGAAGATACATGTTTAAAGCAATTGTTGATGGATGTACCGACGGAAGACAGCTAGGTCAAAAGTAATGAAAATAGCTGACTTGAGCCTTTGGTTATTATGTAAAGAAGTTTAAAAAATAAATAAATAGTAGCCGCGAAAACACATTGCAAATTTGAATGTTGAAGTCATTCATAGTCATACCACTGAATATTCAGCAAATCACATTAATATATAGTACCGTCTTCACTGCACAACAAAAGTACATATTTAAAACCAATAACTTTGAATGAAACTCACCTAACTGGAATAGCAGCAGACATACATTAACAGCAATAACATTTTTATTTGCAAGGGAGGTAACTCCAATGGTTTCAAAATATTCGACCTGTGCTGCTACCGTGCAACGTTCTTTCATTATGTAGCCAACAATCTTTTCTGTGGCAACATTCTGCATTGTCGCCAGAATGTCGCAACAACGCTTACAACATTTTAAATGTTGCAAGAACATCGCCAGAGATGTTGCCTCTAGCTGCAACAGCATTTAGACCTACATGCAACAAACTCTGTTCTGGTGATAAAATCTTGTCCCTCAACATTGCCGCAACATTGCAGCAACGTTGCTGCAATGAAATCATTTCGGTAAGGGATATCGATTAATTACCTTGCTCAAGGATAAATAACACGGCCACGGCGAGTATCGAACACACGACCTCTCGATCTGAAATCCGACGGCCTGCCACTGGACCACGCGCTCCACTGATCAAACCAGATTCTAATATAATTCTGAGAAACATAGCTCTAATGTTCTGTAACAACCATAGTCCGATGAATCATTCAACAAATCGGCGGAGTATGTGATTTTAACGGTTATTCAATACTCCGATTGACAGTTTCAGCAACACCGCCATTTACTATCCAGTAACCCGAATGTAAGAGCCACCATTATTGACTTTTCGTATTTTCACGGAAGCGTAATACCAATAGAAAAGTTGTATTAAAAACCTTAATAATGGCTGATTTAAACGACCTGACGTTAGAAGCCTTTAAGATGTGGTATTCACATAATTATTTAGGCAGGCTATGAATTATATCTTCAGAATCCTCGCCGAAAATGCGAAGTGTTTCGTTGCGCATAAAGCTAATCATTTCTCTCCCCTTCTACGTTAAGAATTATCTCCTCTTTTGTGAAAACACATTGGTTTAAACATATTTCATTTCAAAGATAACATACTATACAAATGTTACATACAATAATAAATGGATTGGAAATCCAATTGTGATTGCATTAACAAAAGAAAGAAAACATAGAACTCAAATAATTCTGAATATTGTTACATGTAACTTGCAGTTTAACATGTTTACACTTTTATCTAGACAATGCTCTACTTGCATATAATAAATGCAAACTTGATAAACATGTGTATTGATCTATACACAGCTTATATCATACTCAAGATCAAATGTGTATTGACTAATTCACGTATTTATCGAGTATGTATTTATAATTCAAGGGTAGCATTGCCTAGATAAATGTAAAAACATATTAAACTGGAAGTTTCATGCAAAAAGATACCGAAGCTTATTTCAGTTCTTATTTTTATATTTTTCAAATGCAATCTCAATGGGATTATACAAAAGGGGATATAATCTTTCAAGCGGGAAGTATCGTAGTCGTTAATTAAAGGGTACGCTTTTAATGATATTGGTCGAGCATAGTACATGTACTTGAATGGCGAAAAATACAGTAGCACTCCCTTCCCTTAAAGTTCGCTGGCCATGTTTTGTTTCAAAAACATGTTTATTTAAATCGAAATCAATACACAACAATAGATATTTACAATTCACTCATTGCAATATCTGTGAAAAGCGAGAATATGATTTTATTTGATGACGTAGAAAACTTTGAACAGGTAAATTAGTCCACAGGTAAATGTATTTATCAATTATATGGCAATAGTTGTGCAGCTATACAATTCAGATTTACCTCATTTCCCCGTGCAGTCACGCAGTGGTAAAAGTAGTATCTACGTCATGCAAATAATACTTATTTTTACATACAACTTAGTAGCGGATTTAAATATGTTTCTCTCCGGGACGATCAAGAAATGTTTATATGATGTTTAGAGTTAAATTTATTAATTGATAATACTACAAAAAAAGGTGGCCAATCATCTTTAATAGATCTAGTTACTATTATTTCTACTATTACCATTCGCGCTCACGTTTGGTTGATATCCCCATAATGGCCAAAACTAATGAACAACACAACATTCAATGAAAAACTTCCTGGGGTGGTAATACACACGAACAACTTTATTGCAATATAAGTGTATATACAATATTTATATATATTATGATTTACGTATGTACATAATGTTTATATAATGCCAGGGAAACATTTATGCATCATCTGTGTAACGCACAAAATACATATTTGACACAGACGGTGGGACACGTGCAATATAAATACGGGTAATAAATAAATATTTTAAATTAAAAAACAAAACCGAACTAATAAAATCAAGATTCATTTAGCAATAGACAACACGTATTGTGTTAATTACTTGTACACTAGTTAACAATAGTTTAGATCTTTATTGATCAGAATCGTTGTATTGCATAGAACATACATATAAGATGTTATGTATGCGTCTGTCAAGGTTGTGCTGTATCGCCACTGACGATGGGGTCACACTTTCCTAAAGAATCACGTTTTATACAAGAATGGCGAATGCGTTTGTAGTGTTCATTCCAGTATAATTACTGAAGCCGGACTGCAAGGTTGGCTGTTGTGCTGGCGTGAACCTGAAAATGCAAAATACTATGTTTACTTGCAGCAGATAGAGCAAATCTCATTCATAACTGACGTTATTGCTCGGAAACACATTTTCTATTTAAGTAACAGTGACATGACCTTGACCCAGTGACCTCAAATGCAAGCCCAAGCTCCCTTTTTATATAAGCTACCTACATAGCAAGTTTTGTCGCAATGTCTCATTCCTAACAAAAGTTATATCTCATAAACATTTTTAAATGTTAGTCTTTGACCTTGACCCAAGTGACCTCAAATGCAATCCCAAGCTTCCTTTCTATATCAGATACCTACTATGTTTCATATCTCATTCCTAACTAAAGTTGTTGCCCAGAAAAAAAAAATCTGTTTTTAGAAACACCGATATTGACCCCAGCAACCTCAAATTTAACTCTCGATGTACATGGATGAGCCTGGAATGTTCATGCCTGTTAGGCGCCATGTAACCTTCCATGTGTTGGTGCGCCTTAAAATCCAATTCAATTCAATTCACTTCAACTTCACTTCCATATAAGCTACCTAGACAATAGGTATCGTCGCAATATATCATTCCTAGCTCAGGTTATTGAGTGGAAACCATTTTCCATTTTATTAACGCGACATTGACCCCCAGTGACCTTAAATGAAATCCCTGGCTTCCTTTCCGTACAAGCTACCTAAGCAGCAAGTTTCATTCCAATATTTCATCCCGAACTAAAGGTATTGACCGGAAATCATTTGTCTATCTTAGTTACATCAGTTGACCTTGACATTACAACTGTCCTTGACCTGAGTAACCTCAAAGTAATTCCACGCTTCCTGTCCAAATAAGTTACCTGAACCTCAAGTTCACTCCAATATCTCATTCCTAACTTAAACGCCAAAAAATCATTCAAGTGGAACGTTAATGGGCGGCTGGGTGTCGTGGGGTTATTTAAATTTACAGCCTTGAAAAAAAGCTTTACCCTGATATTTTAAGTCCAAACCGGCCCATAATTTTGCTAAAATGAAATGTAGAGTTACGGAACTTGTGTCTCGGAGTCTTTGATGATTATGAAGATGCATGTCTAGCTTCACAGAAGTTTCATTGATGCAGGTCAATCCGTATTGTAATAAATGGACTTCAACCAGAAAGTCGAAAAGGGCTACAATTTGCTAATACAAATTACAGCGTTATAAAACATTTGTAAGTATCCTTTATGATGTTTGTTGCTCCCAAAGGATCACCTTTATCAGTATTTATTAACATTCACACTACCGTTCGTTTAGTGCAGTGTGGCGGCTGTAAAAAGTCTCCCCGTGCTACGAATCAGTAGTGTTATTTGTACTGGTCCTTCGGGACCAGCGAGCTAATATAGGTGGCTTTGAAGTAGACTACCGCTTAAGCCGGTGCTAGGGGGCGTGAGATGTGTTGCTTCTTTCATTACTTCTCATGAACAGCCTCAAACCGATTCGGCTTCTTTATTCTCTTAATTGTGTGTGTTGCTCTCAAAGGATCACCTTTATCAGTATTTATTACTAATTCCACTTGTCAAATTCCTGTTACGTTTCACAGATGTAAGCTTAGTAGTTATTGAAAAACATTGGACTTGAAAAAACAAACACCTGGCTTGGAATTCACCAACCATTTTTGAGAATATTCTTAGACTTACATCACACAAATGTTTCTGTAAGTTTAAAGGATACACATTTATAATAAGCTGCTATGTATAAATATGATAAACACTAATAAATAGCAACTTCGTTCGACTGTTTATCTTTAAAGGTCTTGGGATATTTGTGAACGAAATGTGAGTACTTGAGCTCAAGCCTACGAATAGTTTGAAGAATGGTTGGTGAATTTCAGGCGAGCTGAACTTCTAAGTCGAAAAGTGCTTAGATGCAATACGCAGTCAAAAGGAACATCAATATCTGAAAATTCATGTCAGGCTTTTCGGAAATGTTATGCATGTATGACTTGTAGCTATTAAAAACGTAGCTATTAAAACACATGAACTTCGAAGTCAAATAAAGGCCATACTTTTACTAAAATAAAATACAGCGGAATGGAACATGTGCCTACTAGTGCCTCTGTAGAACTGAAGACAAGTTCTCAAATTGACTATATAAATACTGAAAATGGGATCCTCTGGAAGCAACAAACATAAACAAAAAAGGAAATTAGCAGACTCGGTTTGATAGAGTTTGTTCAGATATAATGTTAGGTGCAAACCCGTCACGCCCCTAGCACCGGCTAAAGCGGTATTCTTCTTTAAAGCCACACCGTTTGGGATGATGATCCTAAAGGACCAGTTAGTAACAACACTATACTGATCTGTAGTCGGGTGACTTTTTACAGCCGCCACACAGCACTTAACAATAGTGTGAATTTCGATTGACTGAATGGTGTTTTTCATTTTCAGCACCACCGGCCATCCGTAAGAATCGACACTTGTTCACTTACAATTCAATTCGAGCTCCCAGTGGGATTCGAACCTGCAGTGGTGAGCGCCGAAATTGTTTCAGACGCTGAGTCTTTACCATATCGGCCACGGAGGTGCTCAGTGTTAATGTCAATAAATACTGAAAATGGGATCCTATGGAAGTAACAAACACAAACAAGAGGGACAATCACGGTCGGCATTTTCTTTAAAGTCACACAGTTTGGGATGATAACCAACGGATCAGTAAGTTTGTTTGCTTGTTTGTTTGCAGGGTGTTTTACGTCATTTTCAACACATGTGAGGTTATACATGATGGTCGATTTTTTGTGGTGGAGGCAGACCACCCACTTTTCCTGGGTAATAACACTACTGATTTGTGGACGGTGTGACTTGTTACAGCTAAATAACGCAAATACTGACAAGGGGATCCTTTATTGAAGTGTTATTGTCATATGAATAGGGGCCTTTGAAATACATGGACATTGTCAAACAACTTTAACCTGAACTTCTTGGACATTGCCAAACAACTTTAACCTGAACTTCTAAGTCGAAAAAGGGCCATCATTTTGCAAACTGCAATCAGAGTTATCGGTCATACGTCTTCGGGTGTCTTCGGTGACAATGACATTTAAAATTTAAATAGCTGTATAGCTCGTGATTGCTATAATAATTGAACTTGCCAAACAAACTTTAACATTTGTATAGCCAATGGTTGCTAAAATAATTGAACTTGCCAAACAAACTTTAACATTTGTTTAGCCAGTGGTTGCTAAAATAATTGAACTTGTCAAACAAACTTTAACATTTGTATAGCCAGTGGTTGCTAAAACAATTTTACTTGCCAAACAAACTTTGAAATTTGTATAGCCAGTGGTTGCTAAAATAATTGAATTTGACAAACAAACTTTAACATTTGTATAGCCAGTGGTTGCTAAAATAATCGAACTTGCCAAACAAACTTTAACATTTGTATTAACATTTGTATAGCCAGTGGTTGCTAAAATAATTGAACTTGTCAAACAAACTTTAACATTTGTATAGCCAGTGGTTGCTAAAATTATTGAACTTGTCAAACAAACTAACATTTATATAGCCAGTGGTTGCTAAAACAATTTTAATTGCCAAACAAACTTTGCAATTTGTATAGCCAGTGGTTGCTAAAATAATTGAACTTGTCAAACAAACTTTAACATTTGTATAGCCAGTGGTTGTTAAAATAATTGAACTTGCCAAACAAACTTTAACATTTGTATTAACACTTGTATAGCCAGTGGTTGTTAAAATAATTGAACTTGCCAAACAAACTTTAACATTTGTATTAACATTTGTATAGCCAGTGGTTGTTAACATAATTGAACTTGCCAAACAAAGTTTGAAATTTGTATAGCCAGTGGTTGCTAAAATAATTGAACTTGTCAAACAAACTTTAACATTTGTATAGCCAGTGATTGCTAAAATAATTGAACTTGCCAAACAAACTTTAACATTTGTATAGCCAGTGGTTGCTAAAATAATTGAACTTTCCAAACAAACTTTAACATTTGTATTAACATTTGTATAGCCAGTGGTTGCTAACATAGTTGAACTTGCCAAACAAACTTTAACATTTGTATAGCCAGTGGTTGCTAAAACAACTGAACTTGCCAAACAAACTTGGAAATTTGTATAGCCAGTGGTTGCTAAAACAATTGAACTTGTCAAACAAACTTTAACATTTTGTATAGCCAGTGGTTGCTAAAACAATTGAACTTGCCAAACAAACTTTAACATTTGTATAGCCAGTGGTTGCTAAAACAATTGAACTTGCCAAACAAACTTTAACATTTATATAGCCAGTGGTTGCTAACATAATTGAACTTGCCAAACAAACTTTAACATTTGTATAGCCAGTGGTTGCTAAAACAATTGAACTTGTCAAACAAACTTTAACATTTTGTATAGCCAGTGGATGCTAAAACAATTGAACTTGCCAAACAAACTTTAACATTTGTATAGCCAGTGGTTGCTAAAACAATTGAACTTGCCAAACAAACTTTAACATTTATATAGCCAGTGGTTGCTAACATAATTGAACTTGCCAAACAAACTTTAACATTTGTATAGCCAGTGGTTGCTAAAACAATTGAACTTGCCAAACAAACTTTAACATTTATATAGCCAGTGGTTGCTAAAACAATTGAACTTGCCAAACAAACTTTGAAATTTGTATAGCCAGTGGTTGCTAAAACAATTGAACTTGTCAAACAAACTTTAACATTTTGTATAGCCAGTGGTTGCTAAAACAACTGAACTTGCCAAACAAACTTTAACATTTGTATAGCCAGTGGTTGCTAAAACAATTGAACTTGCCAAACAAACGTTAACATTTGTATAGCCAGTGGTTGCTAAAACAATTGAACTTGCCAAACAAACTTTGAAATTTGTATAGCCAGTGGTTGCTAAAACAATTGAACTTGCCAAACAAACTTTGAAATTTGTATAGCCAGTGGTTGCTAAAACAATTGAACTTGTCAAACAAACTTTAACATTTGTATAGCCAGTGGTTGCTAAAATAACTGAACTTGCCAAACAAACTTTAACATTTGTATAGCCAGTGGTTGCTAAAACAACTGAACTTGCCAAACAAACTATAACATTTGTATAGCCAGTGGTTGCTAAAAACTTTAATATGTGTATTGCCAGTGGTTGCTAAAACAATTGAACTTGCCAAACAAACTTTGAAATTTGTATAGCCAGTGGTTGCTAAAATAACTGAACTTGCCAAACAAACTTTAACCTAGACGCAAAAGACGACGCGGGCGCAGAAGCCGACGCCAGAGTGAGTACAATAGACCTCCATACTCTTCGACTAGTCGAGTTAAGCCCTCCATACGCTTTGACTAGTCGAGTTATAACATAGTCGGTCTTTAACCTTGGTTTCTCACCTGACTTTCTTGGCTTAATCGCTGCTGTTTGTGACGAAGCTCCGAGTTGCATCCTCTTGTTTCTAGCACGTGCATTTTGGAACCAAACCTAAAATATTAAGTTGTTTTTACCAGAGTATTAAAGAATAAAATACTGACGGTTCTAATCTCGTTTTATTTTGCTTCCTACATCAGTTTATAAATACACGTGCAACATGCCATCCCTCAATGTATTTTGTTGATGGGAGATATCGAAGCTAATGCTGCCAAAACATATGACTCGACAATTTTTCTAAAAATTCGTGGAGTTCGTGATCCAGTGGTAGAGGACTCACATCACTATTATCTCCCTTGAATACTCGTGCCCTGCAGATGAAGGAGGTAGATAATAAAAAACAAGTTCGCTTTTCTACATTTTACAGGATATACCAGGTTCTAAATCTACAGCATTTTAGAAAGAGATCACAGAAAAATGCATGTTGATATAAGATTTCTAGCTACTTCTGCCCCATTTTACACATCATGGGTCTAATCAACACGGGGTTGTATTTTTGTCTAAATTTTGATAGGTGTCACGCAAACATGAAATTAAAAAAAGTTCAATCTGGTAAATATTTGTTAAATGTGTTTTAAATTGCAGATATTGGATCAATGAAGAATTTAAGCATAAACACATGTTGCAAAATCTGTTTTATCTCTATGCCACGAACAAAAACATTACAATGGGACCCTATGGAAAATTAATTGCGGTGTGAGACGTAGAGAACTGGACGCCAGATCAAGAAGATCTTGGTTCGATTATAGTTATTACCATGTTAATTATTCTTGAGCAAGATCCTCAATCCACATTGTTTAGTAATGGTTCTACCCAGGATCCATCGAGTGTGATTGAAACAAGTTAAGTAACAAGAACAAGTCGATTTAAAAAATATATATATTTAAACTAATTCCAAAATGTAATTTTGAATTAAAGTGCACATGTATTAAAAAAACACCTACTGTGTTAAGAGACACATTCTCTGTCATTTAGTGATCTCTTAAAAACATTAAAATTTTAAAAAATGATTTGTAATGCCACCATCATGTCAATCTGTCCAAAAGGTTGAACAAGTCCATGAAATAGTTAAATAAGACATTTTTGAAGTCTAATCATGTATTCATTGGTCACAATTCTGCTAAAATTGTATTAAAGTAAAGAACATTTAATTATAATAACATTTAAAGCTCATCTTTATGTAAAACCTATCTTTTTTACCAAATATGTTGAGACCATTACTCACAATTTATGCACAAATTAGCCTATAATGATACAATTTCCTATTTTATGTATTTTTCTAATAATAGGCATTTATATAAATAAAAACAATAAATACAACTAGACATCAAGAGCAACATTCCTGTAAATATTTAGGAAAATCCATCCAACAGTTTTAGAAGAGAAGTCGCCCACAATTCTGCGCATGAAAAACTACAGAAAATGCCTTTAATAAAGGTTTGACTGCATTATGTAGCATTTAACCCACCATAACCACTCGCCTTGTATGACCAACGGCGTCTGCTAGTTGTTCCATCTCATCGCTTGTTGGCATAGGATTACGCATGAAACTCTCTTGCAGGTAGAGGGCTTGCTCCCTATCGAAGTTGGTTCGAGCTCTCTTGCCTCCTCGGTCTTCCGATGTCTCAGATCCTCGGCTGTCCGAGTCCATGGAAGAAACTGCAGAATATGTAAAACTACAAAATTTTATTTGGGAGTTGCCGTGGCCGAGTGGTTAGCATATTTGCCGATCGATCAACATACGTACCGGGTTCGATTTCCGGTGGGGTCACTGTTGGTTTTTTCAAACGAACTCCCTCAATTCTTTATTCCGGCAAGGAACTGAGAAAGTATGCCATTCTTTTGAAGGTCTGTAATGCCGTCTTTCCCGTGCACAGTGACAGCCATACCGTATGCACTTTAAATATCTCGCTGAACTTATGTGTTAATCATTGATTCACGCCCGTAACCTTTCTCGGAAAAAAATACACTAGGATGGTAAGAAATGATCAATAAACACGAAAGAGATGGGCCTAAAAGGATGATGAGGCTGGAGCAATCAAGATGGCTGTCGACCTTGACCTAGACATTGTGACTTTAAACATTGTGACCAAGGTTAATGAAGACTGGAATATAAATAATTTTAAGTAAGTTATTGTGTCGAGACCGCCATTTTATTTGTGTTACCAATTCAAGGACCATAGCTCCAATGTTTCGGGGGCATATAATACTGGTTATCTAACTTAACATGTACATTGATAACATACAGACTATGATCACATTTCATGAAGACTGCATTATTAATATTAAGTTATTGTGCGGAAACCACCATTTCTTACACAAAAAAAAAAATATATATATATAAAAAAATATAAACAAAAATCCGCGGATTCACATGCTTCGCCTAACGGGGGCTGGACTTAAAAATAAAAACGTCAATGATGCTTAAATGAAAGTTTGTGAACATTTTAGTAACTAAAAACAATGGAGTTTGCTAAGATGACATTTAAGAGCATTTGTTTAAAATCAAAATGCAATTCTATTAAAACAAGAGGCCCAAGAGGGCCTGTGGACGCTCTTCTGGCTAAACGGCTCTTAAGGGTTGTCGACATAAAATTTCCATTAGTACTTCTTTTAAAACATTGTAAAAACAACAGGAAAAGGGTGGCCTTAGATCGCTCACCTGGTAATCATGGGCAATGTCTGCTGTGTCTAGTCTGGCATAGGTATTTTTTAATTTGTCCCACTTTCTTCTATGAATGAAATTTCATAAAAATGATTGGGGAGCGAAAAGTGGGCATTAGCGTGGCATTTAACATGTTAACTTAAAAAAATTGAGATAATTTTTCCTTACACATTTTATAAGATTTTCGCGAAAATTCATTATTATCTCGAAAAATACACGGTACTATCTCGAAATAATCATGATAATTATCTAGCTATCTCGTGGCAGAAATATGCCACCATACATATGTAATATAACAAGTGTGTTTTATGTTGTTTTCAAATATATACAGGTATGTAAAAGCTGCAATATAAAGATGTATACGATAAATAATTTAATACGTTCGCGGTTGATTAACCTGAAACATGTTCGCGGCTATAAAGGTTCGCGGATGCCGACCTCACGCGAACACCGCGAACGTTATAAGCACGCGAATGTTTCCAGGTTTACAGTGTTTGAAATCAGCTCATACCTGACCAGTTATCTCCGTCGTCAATTTGCAAGTGTGTGTCCCCGTGCTCGGTGCACAATACGGCGTCTCCATTCATGACAAACGTGTCTCCCGTTGATAGTTTCCGTTTGCATGCCTGACACTGGAAGCACTGGAGATGGTAAACCTGATCACGTGCTCGTCTCACCCAATCAGATGGCTCTAAAGATTCGTCGCATCCGGCGCATTTAATTTTACATTCGCTAAAATTGAGAATATTCGAACAATTACATGATAACTCGTATACAAGAACACCGCCTGTCGGGGCATATACGCCCGTCATTGGCAAGTTTAACTTCCAGGTTAAACCTTTTTCAACGGACATAATTCAAAAATACAAATCAGAGAGTTAGGGGCCTTTAAAATATGTATTTATTGGATGGTGTTGGAGATGTGTGCAAAGTTTCATTGTTGTACACCTAATACTGTGAAAGATATTGGCCACAATCACTTATAAAATGTCAGGTTAAGTTACAGGTTAAAACTTTTTTCAAAGGGGAATAATTAAAAAAGATATATACCAAGGAGTTATGTGCCTTTATCAGAGGTATGTACTGGATCCTGCTGAAGATGTGTACGAAGTTTCATTGTAGATCTAATACTTTAAAAGTTATTAGCCACAATCAGTTTAATGTAAACGTTAAAGGACAGACAGACGGACAGACGGACGCCACGACATAATACGTCCCTGCTGGCGTATAAATACGTAAAGGTAACGCAGTTGTTCGAGAATCGAATCAATCAGTCGTAAACCCTGGAGACACCGATTGGAAAGAATATGAAAAAACACACACAAAACTAGACGAGTGTTCCGCGGAACACGTGTGTCACCTGTCAGCGCTTTGTCAGTATAACAAGGTTTTTGGACCCAGATAAATGACCTTGACAAAATGGCCTAAGTATTGAAAGTTTGATAAAGAAATATCAAGAAATGAGATAGTTATAGCCAACGTTAAGTTTTTGTAAAGAAAAAAATGAGTATTTAACCCATATAATGACCTTCAGTGTGACATTGATCTTTATATTTTAGTAGGGTCATGTCGATGTTGTCATGATGAGTACATATTAAAATTCTGATGATATTAAGAAATGAGAAAGTTATAGCCGTTTTCGTGACGACCTGAGGGACTGACAGACGGACGGACTGACGGACGACAAAGTGATCCCTATGTACCACATTTTTCTTTGAAAAGGCGACAAACAAAATGCGTTCCTGTAGCGTACATCTGAATCTTGTAAAATAATAATGCGGAGGTAATCGCTATTTATCGCCACTAATTAGTTTTCTGTCAATTGGTGCCTGTCCACAAAGGACAATAATTATTTAGAGATTGGCCAAGTTAAACGCTGAAGACATGAAGGCCTTCTTATATATATGCAAGGGGATAATCTAGAACTTGTTGTGGTATTTTTGTACTCGATCTAGTAGAGGACAATTTGATTTTGATTTTTAACAAACATTTAAAATGTTACTTGTAAATTAACTGGTTTAAAACAACATACATGTACCTTTTATAATGGTATCTACAATAAACTCGATGTGCCCGGATGTAACAGGACTGTTGGTTGTCGAGCGTGCGCAGACATGCGCAGCAACGCAGGCACGACAGGTGAAACGGCTGCTCGCCGACATGCAGCATCCAGCGGTCGTATATAATTTTACCACAGCCGCAACATATTGGCACCCCGAATGACTTAAATAAAAAATAACAGTAACGATTATGGTGGACATTTTAGGCGGTAAGGGCATATATAAAACGTTATGTAACTGAATTAGACTCATGGTCATGGAGTGAATTGAATTAAATTGGGGTTTTAAGGCGCACCAACACATGAAAAGGTTATATGGAGTGAGAGCTGCGTGCATTTAAAATTAGCAGAAGAGCATATTATTTCTTACTGAACACAATTATGCGGATTCACCATCAAACTTCAGTCTAGTGAGGTGGCATATCTGATGGAACTGTTCATACTTCTTCTCATCTCTCTTTGAGGTCGTTGTTCTAGTATAACGTTGCATGTGTTGAACGGGAAGTAAAGCCCCGTTTCATTTAGTTCGATTAAGTTAAACTCGAAACCACACATCGCTAGGTGTTTATTTGAGACTTGTGTATCCAAACTACGCTCTTCATCAACGTCCAGTGCACCAGACAGAGCACCGTATACACAAACTTAATATTATCATAGGAAGGAGCATGTGTTTGGAGATATTTACACCAAAAACTACGATATTTACACCAAAAACTACACCAAAAACTACGATATTTACACCAAAAACAACGATATTTACACAAAAACTTATTCAAGCTCATTGAAATTCCCTACTAAATGGAAGTAGCTTACGGTGCTCCGTTTCTTATAAAATCAAGAGGATAAATGCCGCATTGCGATGGAAGCATGGCTATATCATGAACGGGGGTGTTTCCCCACCCCCTATTTGGTACGCAGTATTCAGGGCAAATTTAGCGAGTATTCAGTACACACGGCCCGGGTATCAGTACCACCCCACCCCACCCACCACTTTGGTACGCAGTACTCAGGGCAAATTTAGAGAGTATTCAGTACGCACGGCCCGGGTACCAGTACCTGCAAATTACATTATTTAGTATTCAGTACGCATAAAAATAGGTACATGCTTTCAAACTATGTTTTCCATGTAAAAAAATCCACAAAAATCCGCAAAAATCGTCATGATTGACCCCAAAACAGCAAAAAGCAAAACGGTGAGATATTACCTTTAATACAGTTTTAAATGTCCTTTTATATCACATCTTCATAAAAATAGACGAATAAATAGCAAATTGGTTAATTTTTATCATGTTAAATAGTATTCAGTACTCGGGTCCAAAATGAAGGAGTATTCAGTACTCAGCTCTAAATTAGAGAGTATTCAGTACTCGTGGGGAGAGTGGGGAGGTGGAGGTAGGGGGGAAACACCCACATGAACCTTCAAGCTGGTAAACAAAAACATCAGTCTGGATTTCTGTTCTTGGTGAATATTCAATAAAGAAATACGTAATGGGAAACATGTAATGAAATGAGTAAAGCTTGTTGAATTATCCTGTTAAAGGTTCTGTAAATAAAATTTGGAATTATCAACAAAAAAAAAAGAACTATACGTCCGAAATGTGTTACCCACTGTAGGGTAAAGTGCGAATCGAGTTTCAGTTTGTAGACGGGTTCAGTTGCATCACGGGATTTGAATAAACATTTGAAAATGTAAACAAAACGCAGTATTTTTTACGATATTTCAATAGTTTCTAAAGTTAAGTTGCATTTTCTTCACTGTTTTGAACTCTGCTAATTTTTGACGACATGTGTACTATATGTTTTATATGTTTATTCCCTTTATTAAATTAGTCGAGGCGAAAAATATACGATTGATGATGTTATTACATTTCTTCTAAATATCTTTGTCTAAATGCTGTATCATTTTCACTGATTTTGTGTAATGATATACTGTAGTAGTATGTGCCGAAATATGTATTTATTTATTGTCTAAAATGCTAATTTCATTGAAATCTAGACTAGTTTGTAGATGTATATGCCTGGTTTGATGTGAAGTTACGCACTAGTTTGTCGATGGTATGTTTTCTGAAAGCGCTAGTTTTTCGATGGTTTTGGGGATTTTTTTTTACAACTGTAACTTGTCTTATTTTCTCGCAGTGTATTCATTATCTAGACAAAAGGTAACTTTTTGCATTTTACTATACTTCGGGTGTGTGAATCTTTACAATTCACTTTTTTTTTCTCACCAGGAATATGTTACATATTCAATGTTATTACTACACAGAAGAAACAGAAACAATTTGACAGTATAGTACACCACAAAGTCATACATAAAATTATGAAAATTCAGATGAAAGCTTCTAAAATAAAGTCTCTAACACCAAATACCTGTCAAAGTATTTCAATTTGTTTCTTGATACAATTGTCAGGGATGGAAGGTCAGTCATTCCATTATCGCATACTGAATCCATCAAGGTAATTAAATTTTAACAGGACATATGTGTTCCTCAAATGAGAAAAGCGAACTATATATTGCTGTAACCGAGTGTCCATTAAAATCTGGCATTGACCTTGATAATACAACAGTGGAAAACATTTTTTAAAATGCAAAGGAAACCCAATAAATACTGAAAAGGGGATCCCTTGGAAGCAACAAATACAAACAAGAGATAAAGGTAGCAGATTCGGTTTTATTGAGTCTGTTTATGAGAGGTAATGTCGAGTGCAACACCTCTCACGTATGTCATCATACAGATGATGACGTATGTATATGGTTAGACTGATATGTTACCCTCTGCAATGGAAACGGTAGATTGTTTATTGTCAGAATGGAAAATGTTTTATTTTCATTTTCGGGCATCGCTTCCAGAAAAAAAAAACTAGCCTTGAGATTGTTAATGAACGTGGTTACGTTGTAGTCTGTGTCATTTCTTGTGCAATGAGGTATGATGACACTCTGAAGCTATTTTGGAGGACCGAGAAACGGTTGTTTAAAGGTTTATGTCAGGTTTGAAAAATAAAAGACACTATTTTACTGGAATCATAACTCGAGGACACTACAGAACCAGCCTATCGAAAAAAAGACCATTTTGAGTCCATGGATTACACCACTTCTCGAAACAGTTTCAAAAACTGTGAAGGATTCAACGTCATAACTTGACCTTAAGACATTAAACTGTTGATTATGTTAACTGTTTTGGTTACGAAAGTTAATACCAATATTGATGGAAAGACGAGATTGATTTGACGATGCAATTGCTACTTTGCAAGAAATGAAAATGGAAATTGATCAGGTCAAAAAGAATGCTAATAATTCCAAGAAATATATACCGAATTTTATTTCATCAACCAATTTTATAACAAAGATATAATCAGTTAAGTATTCCTGAATTCCTATGAAATATAATTACTGTATTTGGTTATTAATATATAACTGAAGATATGTGTTTTGCTTATTCAAATGTTCCTCTTAAATAAACATTGATATATCCATGCATAACCATGGACTCTAAACGTTTCACTTTTGCCATTCATACTTTGGAAAACAAACAATTAATATAGAGGTGACCATTAATTTTTTTAGTTTATATATGTTTTAAGATATATATTTCCATGAAATATGAAGTGTGAAAGGACAAAGGTTTAACTTAACAAAATCAATTAACCACCGAACAGAACATGAACGAAGGAATGGTCGAGCGACACATTATATCCTCTGACAACATTCGTTAAGATGTTATAAAATGAATACAAGGTTATTTTTTTATTAATGAAAGTTACTTGTGGCAATGCCCTATGGGTGTGCTATGAAAATATGACGTTCCGATAACATTCATCAAATAGTTCCCGAGGAAAGACCTAAACTGTTTTCATTTTAGTAAAAGTGAACTTGAACACTAGCGTTTGTTTGTGCTGTCCGGCTTCCCTAAAAGGTTGCCCCGACTACAAATCAGTAGTGTTAATTACTTGCTGTTCCTTCGAGATCATCAAGCCCAAGCTTTTAGGCTTTAAAGGGACGCACGGCAATCTTAATTTTTTAAAAACTCATGGCGTCCCGTTAGTTTATTTCTTCACTTGCATTTCTTCAATCATTAATAGCAATTGTTAGAATAGTACAAAGCAAATTATTTTTACATATTACTAACTTTTTATAATAGTGCATCAATAATATGTTTAAACATTTGGTGAAATTGTGAAGAAAACTTAAATCTCAATTTTTTATTTAATCATATGCAAGCAGTTTTAAAGTCAAAATGACGCAGGATAACTAAATTGAGCAGCTAATTTTAATGTTTGAATAAAACTGAAGATTGCCATGTGTCCCTTTAAAGTAAAATATCGCTGAAGCCGGTGCTAGGAGGCGTGATAGGGTATTCACTTTATATTACCTCTCATGAGCAGACTCAATAAAACCGAGCCTGGTATTTTTATCCCCTTTTCAGTATATATTTGACTTATTCAGGGAGGCATGAACATTCGTTATGACAATATTATATGTGAGGTGTCGATTCTTACGGATGGTGGGAGGTAGACAGTACTGGTTCTACCCAGGAAAGATGTGGTGGTCTGCCTCTACCATAAACAAAACAAAATGATAGTCATGTATGGTCTAACCTGCACAAACAAGAGCTTTCGGAGAACAGCGCAGCTCGACTATTCGGTTTTTCAGAGAATAATAAATGATATAGCCAGTATATACCATCAGAAAACAAGGCTAACAAATGTGGGGTGGGGTTGGGTGTGGGATGTGTATATAAACTTGGGCCGATATAAAACTATTGTTAGAATCTCATAAAAGTTATAGTAAAATTGGGGACAGGGTGTGATTATTTGTATCTGTTTGAATCCAAAATTGCTGTCATTTTAAAGAAATGTGTGGTCGAAAGGCAACTAGGGGAGGGAGGGGATAAAAATCTAGCATTTTTTTAATGTGGCCTCATTTCAGTTTTTTTTTTTTTCATCTGTGTTCATCTGTGTATCTGAATATCACAGTTTAAGACTAATAGCACAGAAATATTTACTTTTTGTATTTAAATGGGCACCATCCCCCCCCCCACCCCCACCCCCCCCCCCCCCCCCCGCCACCCCCAACCCAATCCAAATAATCAGATGAGGATAGATAAGAACCACCTCCCACCACCAACAACCAAACCCCTAAACAAAACTAACAACAAAGGAATATTTACATTTTCCCATTCTCCTAGCTCCAATTTACCTCCCTCATTCGGGTGGTGGTGATGATGGGGTAGTGGGATGGTTATGTGTAAGAATTGACCAAAACAACACAGAAATATGTAAAAAAAAAATTGAGGGAGGGAGGGAGCCCAATATGGGTGAAGTATGAATAAGATTAATAATGCTATAAGAAATCCCAAACCAAAATGTGGGTGACATAAGAAAAATTTTGAGATATATATATATATACAACAGCTTACACACAAACCTTGATCTGCCTTTATTGCACATTTTATGGGCCATCATAATGTGGGTTTCATGGGAGCTCACAATTTGTAGAAGACAAAATTACTTATGCATCCCTTTACAACATACTGTAAGGAAACCAATTCTCACATTGAGTTGAGCTATGACAAGAAATGTAAGAGATATAGACCTTTAAACACAGCTTACATGCAAACTTTGATGTGAAATAGACATATTTCAAGGGCTATCATAATTTGGGTTCCATGGGAGCCCAGGGTTTACAGGAACCAAAAATACTTAAACAGCCCTTAAGATAATGCTATAAGGAAGCTCATGGCCGATTGTGGTTGCGCTAGGATAAGAAATGTAAAAGATATATACTTGTAAACACAGCTTACACGCAAACATTGATGTGGGACGCCGACGGCGGGGCGTGTACATAAGCTTTTAGTCGAGCTAAAAATGACCTATAACACCAAACAAACAGACACATCCATATGCTGACGGACAAGCAAACGAACGGACAAAATCATTAGCCTGATTTGCTACGCGATCGTTGTTTTATGGTTTCCATTTTGCTTTCATTCTGGATGATGTGAACGGAGGCAATGTATGCAATGCGAATATGATAAATAAAATATATGAAACAAGGTATAACTGCACTACGATAGATACCTTTATACTGACGTCATCCGAACCTGTATTTGAGTGTGGAGATCCCGCCGACGATGACGGCGATGGCTGGCTGCTGCAGGATTCTGGCGAGTCTACAAAACTTGTAATTCTGTGAAAATTCATTATTCCTTCATAAAATCATAAATGTCGTAAAGCGACAAACAAATTTCCTATAAATGAAGAGGTCCCTTTGTAATGCAAAAATGATGTCAGTGTTTATAAAACATATGCAAGTATGTGTGAGCAATTTGACAACATCTCAACTTATTCGTCCGGTAATTGCGCGAGCACGAGCAACTCAACACGTACCATAAAGACCGCGAATTGTTTGACCATGCTGACAATGCATGGATAGTTTATGGCAGTTTGTCGGAGTGTAATACTGTGTAATTGGGGATACTAAGCAACCGCATTCAAAAGCACGTGATGTCAGTATTTGTAAAAAACTGCACCTTAATTAATTAAATGCCGAGTTCTTTTGTCAATTGGTATAATACTGTTTTTGTTAAGCCACTGTAAGAAGAAGAAGAAGAAGAAGAAGAAGAAGAAGAAGAAGAAGAAGAAGAAGAAGAAGAAGAAGAAGAAGAAGAAGAAGAAGAAGAAGAAGAAGAAGAAGAAGAAGAAGAAGAAGAAGAAGAAGAAGGAAGAAGAAGAAGAAGAAGAGAAGAAGAAGAAGAAGAAGAAGAAGAAGAAGAAGAAGAAGAAGAAGAAGAAGATATACATGTACGCTTTAACATCGCTGTCAAAAATCGTTCAGTCGTTTTGCGACGGTGTTTACTTGTAGCATCAGCTCAATCCTCAACTTCAGTAGACACTAATAACCCACCCAGTCACACAGTAACACCTGGTCGACCACCAGTCCTATCACTAGTCTGTGTATGTTGTATGCTCGTAAATTGTTTATGACATGTCTCCATCGCTAAAAAGTCGAACCGTCACATATAGCCTAAAATGTGCTGAACAGGACGTAAAACGCCATTCAACCAACCAGCCAACCAACCAAGCCATGTGGGAATTCGTTGATGTCGCTGAGGTGATCCGCCGACAGCTATGTGTGTGTGTGTGTGTACTTCTAAGGTTTAAAGTCCCTCCGCCAACTAAAACGCCTGGAGAGCCCTGGTCGCTATGGGCACAATAGAGTCTGGACTTCTCTAGACGAGTGTGTCGGTTGATCTGGTGCTGCTGTGTTGTCGATTCTGTTGTGTGTATGTAGATGGTTGTCGCTTTCGCTCTGTGTAGTTCTCGCTGTGGCGGTGAAGTGGTCTGGAGTGGTCTGGCGTGGTGGTCTGCTGCTGGCGTGGTGGTCTACATCCGCTACGGTGTCCTACATACTCTACGAGTTGGTGACGGTCTTGCTAAAGGCCACACCCATCACAGTATGACCCCTGCGCCGCACACACCGCCCGACGTCCTGTCACCTTTGGTCTTCTGTCGAATGTAGGCCTCGACCTTCGCTTCGATACCCGGGATTATGGTTGCGTCCCTGATATCTAGACTCCGGCTCCGGCCCGCGGACTTCTGACTTCCAGGATCTGTAGACATCAGATGGTGTGTGCTGGGATGGGACGCAGGAGACACCCTCACATTCAGTCAACCGATATTCAATTCAAACCTGAGAATGACAACCATTTTACGTGTTATATTGGTTATGTTATAGTTTTTAGAAAAAATTAGCCCCACTATGTACCCACTTTAAGCACAATTACTCATAAGTGACTGCTAACCCTTTTTTAAAAATAATAATTATATTTAAGAGTAATGTTTATGTCTATGACATGATTAAGGTAATGTATGTAAGTCTGAATAATATACGCCGTCGTACACTGTTAATATTAGTGTCGCTATAACAAAGTGGTTTTGCTGTTGCTGTAGTTGTTTTTGCTGTTGTTGTTTGCTTGTTTTTTAAACACGTTCTGTATGCAATACGTTTAGATACATTACTGATGCTATATAATCAAAAAAATAGTAATATGCAAAAAACACTGATATACCAATGATTTTCAGATTTAGTAAGGCCAAAAAACAAATGTATTTCCTATTGCATGCTCTAAAATAATAGTGTAGGTCGGTAGGCATTTTCTTTTTCTTTTTTTCCTTTTTTTTTTTTTTTTTTTGGAGCAAGATATTGTGAGATTCTACATGTATATATCTCATAAATCCCATACAAGTTGAAAGTTGCTCTGTGATGTCAGTTTACCTCGATATATTGCGATAAATTATTGTTCAGAATAAATTTAAAAAAAAAAAAAAATAATAATAATAATAATAATAATAAAACGTTTTAGGGTCGGCCCCTTAAACATAGGGTCGGTCGGGACACCGGAAACACAGGTATGTTTGTTTTGTTTTTTTGGCCTAAGCTATGAATTATAGTGCATAATAAACTAGTAATGCGTGTATTTTCATATGATTCTCGTATAAAAGGTGTCACAAATAATTCTTATATAAAACGTTTCGAATGATATTTATATACATGTATAGCTAATAGGAGTTTATTGTCATGTTCATATGCGACTAAATTCGTGAAAGTTCCGTTTTTAACATATACTCAGTTGCAAAAAAGGTGGACACTGAGTTTTGTTTAGATTTAATTGTATATAATAAAAAAAAAATTAAATAGACAAATTCCAAAATGAATATGCCAAGTTTTTATCATTCCATTGTCAATATCATGTTGTCAATTGTTTTTCAATAGGTCGAATCATTAAGGGACTATCGCTTGATAAAGAGGATAGGGTGTAAAGTAAAATTTTCAAAGTGTCCAGTTTCTTTTGCAACTGAGTATATGTTAATATAATTTTCACAAAACAAAGTTCTTTGTCAACTTTTATGATACTTTTATAATTCTTACATCAAAGAGTTTATGCAAGAATCGTGTATTGCTCCACATATACCAGGTATCGTATTAGAATCAGGGTCATAGCTAGACCTTTTTTGATGTGCAGGCCCGACTATTTCTAGTGGGTCCAGTCATGTTCCCCGGAAAGTGTTCCCCGGAAATTTTTGAAAACGTAGGACGTCTCTGGTGCGTTTTGGCGTATATTTAGATACAAATTTAAGCAAAATCACACTTCAAAATTCAACAAATTCATACACTATTATTTCATTCTTATATTTGTCAACCATGCCTGTGAACATTATATGCAGGCCCGTGCATTTTGACCTAATAGGTAGCTACCCTGCTGACAATCATATAGTACAATTATAGGTTACAGTGATATAGAAAAAACAACAGTGTCTCTATTGGGTTTAAAAAACATTAGGTTTAATAAAAAACGCTATATAACCGATTAATATTAAGCTGTATGCAAAGAAACGAATTTGTTTTTTATTTTGAAAAATAAGAACTGTTTGGAATCATATGTTACGCTTCTAAATTTTAAAACAGTATAAGAAACCGTTCAACTGTTTAAGGAATTGTCACGAACTATGCTAGAGAATTTGTGTATAATGTGAAATAAAAAAGGGGATCTGTTTAAATACCAGACATATATGTTTAAACATGTTTACTTAATATACTGAAAGGAAAAAGAAACGCATAATCAAAAAATTGTTTATACTACACTATTATATACACATAATTCCACGTAATATTCCTGATATATCTCAACGAATTTTGTACAAAAAGGAGCTACAACTAATTACAGAAAGGACAACTTTGTCATGTAGTAGACCTTTTAATCAAAGTATACTTTGTTACACGAAAGTCATATTTAAAATGTTGAAGTTTCGCTTGAACAAGTCAAGCCATTTAAGTTAAGATATTGCAACGTTTAAGGCCTACGTTTTCTCACCTGCTTGAGCCAAATTCGCATTCTGTCGATAATGAAACTTTAAAGGGGTAACCATAGGTGTGTTCGGTGCTTTCCGAAAGGACAGGCCTAATGTCGCCTGTACCATTAGATTAGCAGTAGCATGTTAAACATACAATATATAGCGGAAATACCCATTATGCGTTTCTTTTTCCTTTCAGTATATATACGCACAGACATATTAAGAAACAGATAGGAAACTTCCTATCTTAACCAATGAAGTAACCAAAATATCACGTGGCACCTTAACTTTTCCTTCTATCTCCTCTCTCAATTATTCATTGATTTTGATGAAAGTACATTCAAAAGATTTATTGTGCATAGTAAAATGGGATTATAATAATTTATGTTTATTTTGAAAATAAAAAATTGTATAAAAATATGTTTAAAGTTAAAAATGTCATCAGTTTTCGCTTTTCTCTTAAAAATCAAGGTTTTGACACAGTCAACGTTTCCGTCAAACTCCTTTTTTGTCTCTAAATGTAAGAGAAATAAAAATACTTCCTCTGGAAATAAAATAAAATTTATGATGGGATTTAGCATAAATGAAACTTGTATCTATAAAACTCTTCATGATATGTGTGTTTAAAGTTGGGAAATAATTTGTGAAATTTTCGCACTGTGCCACGTGAAATTTAGATAACTTTCGTAGTGTCCAATCTATTTGTTATTAGGTCTGTGATATATACGTGAAATCGAGATATACACTTTTACCTATCCTTCTCAGATTGAGTTGTCTCCCCTGATCCCTTTATTATGGCAACAGTACATTGACAAATCAATAACAGCGTGAGAGTGATAGGGAAACGTGTTATAGATTGAAACGTTAAGAGATAAGGAGCACTTTTAAATTTATACAGGTAAATACGTTTTATTTATTGTCTTTCTATTTATTACCAGACTATTTACTGAACACAACGTTTTTTTATGTGAATAATACACCGAATGAGAAGAAATTCTCTTAAATATTCAAGAATAGCGTATGTTTACATTTCTGTTTGCACCTTTCAATTAATATATGGGTCATGTATTGACTTGTCGCAAAATCGATAATATGTTAAATGGTGTACAGTACGTGGTTTATTGTCATATTTTCATATATTTCTCGATCAGAGGTAATTAGTCGACAATAATACTGTATGTAACCCCTTTGTTCTTTAATTACACAGCAACACAATCAGGCTATCATTAGGAGTGAATTAGAACATTGTAATCAATGGACCGTGTTTTCAAAGGGTTGATTGGTTGGGTGGTGTTTTACGGCATTTTCAGTACATTTAAGACTATTTATGACGATCGATTTGATAAGTGTTGGAGAACAGTACACACTCCAGTGTGCCCATTAGTACCGGGGTTCTCTGAGGGCTATCAGGGCGGAGGGACTAAACTCCTTAGAATTACACACACACATAGTGGTGGAGGCAAACCATCCACTGTTTTAGTACTGTATACGTCCCGCGTCCGTAAGAATCGACACTTAATTATCACTAACAAGTCAAGTCCGTTTAAAATGTATCAATGTAATGAGTTGTCATTAAAGATTTCCGATACTTTTAGACTAATAGTTTGTCATTGCATCAGTTCGTGTATTCAGCCCTTTATTCGATTATAAGGGAGCCGCGGTGCCCCCAGTGGATAGCACAGCACAGGGCGGTCCCGTCTTCCCGATAACAAAGGTGTGTCACCGTTCTATGCGTCCTATGTACGCTACCACTCTCTCTGGGGCGCTCGAAATAACATATTTATAATAAGTAAATGAGCCATTAAATAAAAAATATATTTCTCTACACTATCACATGTCTTGTGACCAGGTTTACCACCACTAATTACATGTAAACCTCCGAGGTGTATCGAATGTAGTTCCAATAATAAACAGTAATCCCTCCTTTTTTGATGGAAATGGGCATTATAAGTAGGCGAAAACTGCCCATTTCAGTTCGATTTTGTGGTTGTATGTATAAGAAGCGTGTTAATAGGTTTTACTGGATCACTGATGAACATTTTCAAAATGTCGACACTATGCTTACACTTTGCGAGCAACCATCACTGAAAACAGCCGTACCCTTCACCTGTTTAGTAAACAAACAAGAACTTCCTTACATTTCTTTTCTGGTGACTTTTCAAATGGAAAATTAGTTTTCTCTATGAAAATTACACTGCATTATCCATATTTGAGTTGAAGTTGCAGCAAATTATTAATATGTGGCACTTTAACATGAGTGTCTATGGGGAAAATAATTAGTGGTTTCACACCTACCAATCAATGATTTTATTCCTAGAAATCATGGACATGTGTGAATCTTGAGATAGTATCAACCAAACCCTGCTTAAAAGGGTTGATGCACAATTTTCAAACAATGTTTTATTTTAAAGGGCTCTGAACAATTTGAAAAAAGCTGAAAGAATTATCAAATTGCCATAAAAAATAAAGGAGATATGACCTATTGAAAATGTGCAAAGAAACATAAATGGAGGCGGCCATTTTGGCCTTTTGAAAAAATATCTTTTAATGCAAATTTTAAGAAACTCACTGCAAATGAAAAATAAGAATACAATTTATACATTTTACATCTGAATATTTATTTTTAAGCCATTTGCAGCGATTGTCTTTGCTTTAAAATGTATTTTGTCAATATGCCATATATGGTAAAAAGGCGCAATATATCGATTTGTTGATTTGAGCACTGTTTGGTTGATAAATTGTCTCACATTTACCTTTTTAAATACCTATCTTCCCGGAATCCTCCGTGATCCAGTGCTCCAGAAAGGGTATTGTAAGATATATATATACTGGGCGTTACCGTATATATTATGCGTGGTTTTATTGCACAAAATCCATAATTGAAGATAATTAAAGACGGCATCTCTTATTTAAAAAAAAAAAAAATGCCGACGCACAGACTAATTACTTCCATGCATAAAATATTAGAAACTCAAGCATGCATGCAAATGCAAACGGTACTTTGTTTTAATGTTTTATGGGATATTGATCGTAGATATGGTATATCCGAGTACACTGTCCGATATATTCTGAAATATATATATATGCGATTATCATAACATCAGCATAACCTTTGCTTTTTTTACTACGGTGATTTTAAGAAATAATTAGGAATAATGTGTGTTTTTATTTATTCACGCATGCATCCATACATCCTAACATGCAGTCCGTCCGTTCGTTCGTTCATTGTGTGTGATTTAGATGTATTTATCATCAAAATAAAACATAAACAAAACAACATAAAAATACACGTGTTTTCATTAACCGGTAATAATGGGCATGTGTAACTTCAATCAGAGGTTAACAGAGACGATAGTAAGCGTCTCCATGGCCGAATGGTTAACAACGTTACATTCGCCTCTCGCCGCTGAGGATTCGAATCCCACTGGGAGCTCGACTTGTGAGAAAGTGTCGATTCTTACGGATGGAGGGAGGTGTATAGTACTGGTTCTACCCAGGAAAAGAGGGTGGTCTGCCTCCACCACAAAAAAAAATCGATCGTCATATATAACCTTACATGTGTTGAAAATTACGTAAAACACCATACAAGCAAGTGATACTAATAGATATACATATATATATTCCTTAATACATTATTCCTATGTACAACAGATACGATTCGAGCAACAAATGTTAATCTTGATTATACAATACATGTGAAAAGTGTACTACTAACCTAAAATTAATTTAAACTTTAAAGGGACACACGGCAATCTTGATTTTCACGGCGTCCCATTAGTTTTTCGCTTAGCTTGCATTTGTTCAATCATTAATATTAATTGTTAGAATATTTCAAAGCAAATCATTTTTACATATTACTAATTTTTTATAGTATTGCACCAATAATATATTTAAAAATTTGAAATCTAATTTTTTTATTTTATTATATACAAGCAGTTTTAAAGTCAAAATGATGCAGGATAACTAAATCGAGAAGCAGTTTTTAATGTTTGAATAAAACTCAAGATTGCCATGTGTCCCATTAAGAAACTGAGTGCACATGTAGATACTAAGGACTTGCATTGATACATCGCTGTACTATCTTTCACTCATTACGTGGTCCTACCTTATTTCATTAAGCGATGGGAAAGCTTATACTAGCAGACTTTTATAACGGATATTTTGACAATAAAACGTGTTTAAAAACATTTGTTACTGAAATAATGTGATAACCTGTTTAAAATTGCCTATTAAATGTATTCATTTTACAATATGCAAACTTTTTAAGCCGAAATTTAGGTTTTATTTCATACCCCAGCCAACCCCGTTTTCGCTTCTTGGAGAAGTGGTTGGAAGGGGTATGAAAGTTAATACTCGGACCACGTAATTTATGTCTGTGTATTATTTATATTGTTTAGAACTCTGTATATATGTGCAAACTTATAAAGTAAACCATTTTATATTTTATTTAACTTTTAATTTCACATGTGCATTTCAAAGCAATTATGGTATGAAAGAGTTTCATTCTAATATATTACTTGTTACCCGACCCATCGGTCGTTATAAAATTTCGTTATATCCTATAGATGCATATACAACGATACGTTATAAACTGATAAAGATACTGATAAATATTTCCTGATTGTAAAATATTAGCAGAGTGTGGTAGGGGAGCCATTCTGTCTGTATGTCTGTAGGTCTGTGTGTGGGTCTTTGTCACAAACTATGTCCGATCAATAACTAGAGAATGGTTGGACCTAGTGTCCTCAAACTTGGAAGGATGGTTGGTCATGACCAGTAGATGAACCCTATTGATGTTGGGGTCACTAGGTCAAAGTTCAAGGTCGCAGTGACCTTGACTATCAAAACGATGTCCGATCAATAACTAGACAATGGTTGGTCATAGGGTCCTCAAACTTGGAGGGATGGTTGGACATGACAAGTAGATGATCCCTATTGTTTTTGGGGTCACTAGGTCAAAGGTCAATGTTGCGGTGACCTTGACTATCAAAACGATGTTCGATCAATATGGACCTAGGGTCCTCAAACTTTGATGGATGGTTGGTCATGACCAGTGGATGACCCTATTGATTTTGGGGTCCTAGTGTCAACGGTCAAGGTCGCGGTGGGCGGTCACTAGGTCAAAGGTCAAGGTCGCGGTTACACCACGACCTTGACTATCAAAACGATGTCCGATCAATAACTAGAGAATGGTTGGACCTAGGGTCCTCAAACTTGGAAGGATGGTTGGTCATGACCAGTAGATATTACTGATACAGATAGTAGATACAGTCACATGGATATTGAATATTAAAACGATCTCTGATCAGTAGAGAAAGGTTGGACCTAGGGTCGTCAATTATGTCTGTTCGGGTGAGTGGGGGAGACATACGTTTTTGTCCCATGGACAACAACAATTTCTAGTTTTTGTGTAAAACTCTGGACATCCCGTTAGTTTTTCTACATAACTTTCATTTTGGCTAATCATTATTATTAATTATTTTAATAATTCAGCGCAAACTGTTTTTTGCATAATACGAATTGTTGATTTTATTGCACAAATAATATATTTATAGTTAATGTAGATTTCTTAAAATCCAGCAGTATTTCCATTTATTAATATGATGCAATGAGGTTTCAAGTCAAAATGGTACTAGATTAATGATAAATGGAGGTGCTAAGTTTGATACTTGCTAAATACTTCAAGAATGTGTCCGTTTAAAGGTTAAAGCAATCATTGATAAAGATATCGCTATGTTAGTGGCTGAGTGTGTAGAGATAAAGGATCTAAAATGGTAATCGGTTTATCAATAAGACGTTCATATAAAAAGGTCGTGAACTGACCACTGAGGTCAGAACATGACACACAGTTAAATAAATATCAGTGTCCACTAACTAACTACGTTATTGCTTGCTACCTGGGAACCATGGACATTTCTTCTTTGGAAAACCAAAGCCAGAGTGCACTTCTACTTTATTGTTGTTACCTGGGTCATGGGCATATTTTCCTGACACACACATATATTATATATTATAATTATAACGGTTACTAGAGTCCACAAAACTATACTGAGCAAAAATAGAAACGTCCCCAACTTTACCCATAGATTTAGACACAATGAAATTATATTTTATTTAATCTTATATGCCAATACCTTTGTTAAAGGCCAGCACTGTCATGAAAACAATTTTCTTTTAATCAAACTTGTGGGCAAACGTATTCCCCTTGATTTGGTTTAAACAGCATTTCCGGGTCTTGTGGTTAAAACTTTGAGTTAACACAGTTTTGTTATATTGAAATAAACAGAGAATGACCTCATCACCACAAAAACAGAGAAAAGACGCTGATCTTTTCACTCATTTTTGCGCCATACAGCTTTCAAGAACGAATATTTTCAGATTACCTCCCTTTATAATAAAACTATAGTGATTTCGCAATGTGAACCTGTTTTAATAGCAGCAACAGACAAACTTTGGTTTTTGATGATTATTATTGTTGATCAGAATGGTTGAGTGATAATTATAAAATGATGAAATTATATCTAGATTGGTGTACAAAGTGTAACAATGCAACCCTATGCAAATCACAGCTTAAACGAGGGACGTTTCTATTTTTGCAGAGTATACTTCATTGTTTCCTAGAACTACGGATTTCGACTTCGATGAGGTACTCCACAAAATCCTCTGTTGGACATAGTGTGAAGGTGCTGGGTGAAACTGTACATGCGCAAGGTCGTATGCTCCTCAAAAAACGTGAAATTAAAATATCCAACTTGTATTTACACTATACACTATATCAATATTACCGGTTACACATCCACGGCCGGCTGTAGAGCAGCCTTAAAACTGTCTACTGAGTCTAGCTGAAGCACTTGGACCGATAAACGATTCCAAGGAACGACGACACGTGGGAAGAATGAATGTTGGTAAGCGTTAATCTTGCAGTGGTATGGGATAAACTTCATGCTGTGGCGCACTGAAAGTGCTGGTAGGATAGATATTGGTACTGCTACCAGGCTATGCACGACTTTGTACATAAGTACTAAATCCGAGATTTGTCTTCGTTGTTCCAGGGACGGCCAGTTCAACTGCTGTATCATTAATGTTACGCTACTAGGATTTTGGTAGTTAAAGGGCTTGTTAAGTACGAATCTGGCTGCATTACGTTGGATCTGTTCTATTTGTGCCACTTGTGTTTTCTGTTGCGGGTTCCATATTGTCGAACTGTACTCCAGTTTAGGTCTGACTAATGTTTGGTAGGCACGTTCTTTCACAGTTTTTGGGCAGTGTCTAAGATTGCGTTTTAAGAATCCTAGAGCACTGGAGGCCTTTGACGTGATGTTATCTATGTGTAAATTGTATTTCAGTTTTTCATGGAGTTCAACTCCTAGGTATGGGTGATTTTTAACCACTTCTAAGGATTTACCTTCCATTTTGTAGTCATATTTGGAATTGTTTCTTTTTGTAGTTATGTTCATGATTGCACATTTGTCAATATTAAACTGCATTTGCCAGGTGTTACTCCATTCCACTAGTGTGTTCAGGTCCCTTTGAAGCAAAAGGTGATCTTCATGGGATGTTATGGGAGTATAGACGACACAGTCATCCGCAAATAGGCGTATTGAAGACGATATGTTGGTGACAATGTCGTTTATAAACAGAAGAAAAAGTGTCGGTCCTAGCACTGTGCCCTGAGGGACGCCGGATGTGACGTGGGATAGGTTGGAAGTTTCGCCGTCTATTACCACCTGTTGGAGGCGTCCACTGAGGAAGTTACTCACCCACGACAAGGTATTATTCCGAATGCCGTAGTATGACATTTTCTCCGCCAGTCTGCGATGTGGTACCTTGTCGAAAGCTTTCGCAAAATCGAGTATCGCCACATCCACTTGGAGACCCTGATTCATGTATCGGGAGATTTCGTCTGTAGAAAGAAGTAATTGTGATTCGCATGATCTTTTTGTGCGGAACCCGTGTTGGTTTTCGTGGAGTATGTTGTTACTGTCAAGATGATTCATGATCTGGGAGACTACTATATGCTCCAGCATTTTTGAGACTACTGCAGTTAGGCTGACAGGTCTATAATTTGCTGGTTTTGTTCTATCGCCTTTCTTAAAAACTGGTACTATGTTGGCCTGTTTCCAGTCCTTTGGTATTTCATGAGTATCTAGAGATTGTTGGTATAGATTCTGTAGGATTGGTGTTATCTCTTTGGCAGTTTCTTTTAGAGCTATAATTGGCATCTTATCTGGGCCACTTGCTTTTTTCACATTTAAACGATTAATACAGTTTGTCACTCCCTGTGCAGTTACTTGAATGTTGGGCATTGTTGGATGGGGTGAGCTTCCTTTATTTGGTATGTTACTAAGGTCTTCTTCTGTGAATACAGAGCAGAATTGATCATTAAGCATCTCGGCTTTATCTTTCGCACATTCGCCAATACGACCGTTGTTTTTTAGAGTACCAATACTCATAGTGTCCTGTTTCCTTGACTTTATATATTTATAAAAGTTTTTTCCAGCTTTATCATCTTCTGGATCAATAATTTTACTGATGTAGTTGTAGTAGGATATGTGTGTAGTTCGTTCCTAACAGTTTTTCTAAAATTATTGAATGTTTCTTTGTCTTCGTCACTTTGCGAGTCCCTAGCTGTGTTATACAGTTTCTGTTTTTTGCGTATCATACGTTTTATCTTTTGGGTCATCCATGGAATGTCTGATTTGCCTTTTATCACTTTCTTTGGAATGTTTTTGTCCATGGTGGAGAATAATGCTTCTTTAAAAAATTAGTCGGGAGGTATACACTACTGTTTTTTCCAGGTAAAAATGAGGTAGTCTGCCTCTACCACAAAACAATGACGGTCATATATGCCCTAACATGTGCCAAAAATGACGTAAAACACCAGTCAAACGAAATGGACATATAGCATGGCACACACAAAAACCAAAGGTTACCAGAGTCTGCTTCTATTTTATTAATTATTTTGCCTGGGAACTACATGACTATGTTTTCTTTTTCGAAAAAGTCATAGTGTACCAATTTAATTTTGTTTGAATTGATTTATATGTACCTCATATGTTTTTTTCAGAAATGAGTCGCTACACACCCCCTTCTAACCCCATTACACATGGATTCTACGGCACCAAAACCAAGCGAGTTGTCGATGGGCTACCTCACATATGTGCCGACGGTCACAACCACGCTACCCAGATGGAAGTCCAGCAGTGCATAGATGCTCACAAGGTGTTCGTCTGCTCATCAAACCACATGCATACAGAAAAGTGCGACGGGGAACGATGCGATCAAATCAAACGGTATTCCAATCTGGGCTTATCATTTTTCAATTTTCTTTCAGTCTGATATAAAAGCAGATCTGATTGGCTGGGACTGATTGCATATATGCCATCCAGTGTATGAATGAAAGCAACTCCGTGGCCGAGATAGTAAAAACACTGCTTTTAATACTTTCTTGACTTTCACTGCTGCGGATTCGAATTTCACTGGGAGTTCGACGTGTCAAGTGAGAAAGTGTCTATTCTTACGGATGAGGGGAGGTATACAATACTGGTTCTACTCTGGTAAATAGGGTGATCTGGCTCTACCACAAACAAAAAAAATCGACCGTCATATATGGTCTAACATGTGCTAAAATGACGTAAAACACCATTCAAGCAAATGACTGGGTCCGAGTGTAAAAATGCCATCGAATATATGAAAGCAGATCTGACTGGCTCGAGCCGAGTGTATATGCCATATGTGTATGAAAGAAAGTTTGATTGGCTGAGGCCGAGTGTGTATATGCCATGCCATCCAGTGTATGAAAGCAGTTATGACAAAGGAACATACATCACTGAGAGGTCTGATTGGCTGGGTCCGAGTGAATATATGTAATCCAGTGTATGAAAGCATGTCTGATAGGCTGGGACCGAGTGTATATATGCCATATAGTGTATAAAAGCAAGTTTGATTGGCTGGGACCGAGTGTTTATATGACATCCATTGTATGAAAGCCGGTCTGATTGGCTGGGGCCGAGTGTATATATATGCCGTATAGAGTTGAAAGCAATTTTGATTGGCTGGGACCCAGTGCGTATATGCCATATAGTGTATGGAAGCAAGTTTGACTGGCTGGGGTCGCGTGTATATATGCCATCCAGTGTATGAAAGCAGCGTCAGGTATACCTTGACGTATTCGTTGGCGGAGGGACTATAAACCTTAGAACTACACACACACACGAAAGCAGGTCTGATTGGCTGGGCCCGAGTGTATATATGCCATATATATAGTGTATGAAAGCAGGTCTGACTGGCTGGAGCCGACGGTGTATATTTGTAATACACTACAGTATATTAGCGGCTTGTTCGTTATTTGCCAATACTAGTATGTATATATAATTAATTCAATTGAGCATTAATTTGAGTGCAAGCATAATTGTATTTGTAACATTCAACCGTCTCCTTTTTTCGCTAGAAAGATATATGAAGACTACACCATCGTGAAGGCATTTCATAAAGTAAACGTTGTCCCTTTATTTAATATCAAACTCATATTCATATTCTCTCCCACCAGTTTCTGTAGTTCTTGAAGATGCGCATAAAGTAAGTCTGAAAATTAATACGTTTGTGGTGCATTTTTGTGGATTAGTTTCTAAAAATTCAGCTTGCCGTGTTGTTTTCTGCATGTATCGCTAAATCACGTGTGTTTTCAGCTTGTATTGGTTTGAAATCCACCCAATATGTTTAAGATGCATAAGCCATTGATACACTGTGCAACACAGTGCTGCTCAAGTTCTTGATGTATTGGTTTGAAATCCACCCAATATGTTTAAGATGCATAAGCCATTGATACACTGTGAAATGCAGTGCTGCTCAAGTTCTTGATGTATTGGTTTGAAATCCACCCAATATGTTTAAGATGCATAAGCCATTGATACACTGTGCAACACAGTGCTGCTCAAGTTCTTGATGTATTGGTTTGAAATCCACCCAATATGTTTAAGATGCATTTATAAGCCATTGATACACTGTGAAACATAGTGCTGCTCAAGTTCTTGATGTATTGTTTTGACATCCACCCAATATGTTTAAGATGCATTTATAAGCCATTGATACACTGTGAAACACAGTGCTGCTCAAGTTCTTGATGTATTGTTTTGACATCCACCCAATATGTTTAAGATGCATAAGCCATTGATACACTGTGAAATGCAGTGCTGCTCAAGTTCTTGATGTATTGTTTTGACATATAATTAACATGTTTAAGATGCATAAGCCATTGATACACTGTGAAACACAGTGCTGCTCAAGTTCTTGATGTTTGTTTTGACATCCACCCAATATGTTTAAGATGCATAAGCCATTGATACACTGTGAAATGCAGTGCTGCTCAAGTTCTTGATGTATTGTTTTGACATCCACCCAATATGTTTAAGATACATAAGCCATTGATACACTGTGAAATGCAGTGCTGCTCAAGTTCTTGATGTATTGTTTTGACATATACTTAACATGTTTAAGATGCATTAAAGCCATTGATACACTGTGAAACGCAGTGCTGCTCAAGTTCTTAACATTTGAAGTATCACCCGTGTAACTTTGTTTTAATGTATGGTGTTACGAGGGCCCCGTTTGTTCGAATTACTTGGCACAATCTGACAAATGCCTTTAATCACATTTGTTTGTATACTAATTTTACTAAACATTTTACGTAATTTAGATTTAATGAAGGTAACTAACATTTATGAAAAACAAACTAAATTAGTAAATATTAAATATGGGATAAAGACGCTCAATTGCAATTGATCTATATCGAGGGATCAGCGCAAAACTATTGTAACTACGTATGAATAAAGAAGGAGATACAATAGTTTTGCACTGAACCCTCGATAAAATATATAGTATTTCAAACGGTATTTCAAACGGTTCATGAAATGAGATTATGTGCCTACATGTTTAACTCGTTTTACCGAAAGAAAAACAATCCCCACACACACTAATTTCTCAATATTTACAAAAAATACCCTAACATGGCACAGATACAATCATAATTATGGTTAATTCTTATAAAAGTCGTATTGCAAGGACATTAAAATTGTATAAATGTGCAATACTTCTTTTTATATTTTCACCACTTTTAGTAGTTATCGTAGAAGTTTCTTTTGAATTCTGGTAAAATGCTTTTTAAAAGTTTCTTCTGGCCGAATGGTTGACGACGTTGCGTTGTAAACCTTCGCCTCTCATCGCTGCGGGATCGAATCCCACTGGGAGCTTGACTTGTGAGAAAGTGTTGATTCTTACGGATGGCGGGAGGTGTACAGTACTGGTTCTACCCAGGAAAAGTGGGTGGTCTGCGTACTCCACAAAATATCGACTGTCATATATAACCTTACTTGTGTTGAAAATGACGTAAAACAACATACAAACAAACAAACAAACCATCTAAGATAAAGATATAATAGAAACTGCATTTAAATACTGGACGTGACACATCTGCGTTATTTGCAGGGAGGAAGACGCATTAAAAGACAAAGAATTACAGAGAAAGCACGAACGAGAAATGGCTGACAGACAAATCAAATTGGCAGACAATCTTAGGTAAGATAGCTTTAAAAATCAGTTTGTTTAAATAATAATTGATATGTACCTGTGTTAGTTCTTCCATACAACCAATATAAGCATTGGTGTTCACAAGTATTTCTATATGGAACAACAGTACCTCGAATTGAGTGGTAATTAACATGGTAAGAGTATGTATACATTATAATAATTAGTTCTTTCCAGGCCATACTTAAAAATATCTAAGTTTGCCCAACCCCGACCTTAGATTTTTCAGATGGGTAGGTAGGTAGGAGAATTCTTCTCTTTTTTTGTACCATGTATGTCAGATTTTTGTGTGGATCCGACCGTCGGATACCGCAAAAAATAAATCATGCTTTTTATTAAAACAAAAGAAGAAAAGTTTGGAATCAGGCCGATTTTTCGGGCAAACAAACATACTTTTAGTTATGGCCTTAGGCAACAATACTGATTGTTTTCAATATAGCATTGGATATTTTCTAGACTTTTATTTGTATTGATTATTTGCCACCTTCCATTTCTCAACATATATTTTGGTTTCTTATTATAAGGCAGCTGTTACACACATAGGCAGTGTTGCCATATATAATAAACATACTAGTAAGATTGCATTCTCATATGATTCTACATAAAAGGAGCCACATGCGATTCTCATGTAAAACATATAATCATATGATATTTATATAATAGGAGTTTCATATAATTTTAATATGAGAATACATTCATAAAAGCTTCATTTTTAACATACACACATTTTCATATGATTCTCATGAAAAAAATATTTTAAAACTTTTTATATGGTTATCACATGATACTATGATTCATACATGAACCTGTTATATAATAATCATGTATTGCCCCTTTTATATGAGTATCATATAATGTGTATCACATGAGTCATATGATTCTTATACGTGACATCTGTGACATATGTGACATTTGGCATTTTGTTCATCTTTAAAGTTTTGTGTTTGTGGTTGACTGTCGTGCTTGAATGCTACTTTTCCTGCTCGATTTTTATATCCATATTTGCTTGACTTTTATAATCTCATAACTTTATCTGTGCATAGTATTCATTGTGTTTTGAACTATTTCAGAGCAATGGGATGGAACTTTAAGGTTCACGGTCATCCTCAACTTGGTTGGAAAGAATAATACATCGTTATTACACCAGTGCCGGAGTACCCGTGGCTTGTTACCTACACAGAAATAAATGTAGATAGTATAAAGATACTTCAGAGTAACATACACACAGTACATTTGAAAACGCAACTCCTGGTATTGTTTAATTTCTAGAGTGAAATTGAAGTCCTCGTGCAAAATGTCTTTTAACTGAAGGAAGTAGAGCAAATCTTATGCAACTGTTCATCGCCATATGTTAACCTTTGGGGGAAAGAGACGTGTGTACTAACATAAAATACAATCTTGATTTTGATTTGAACAAAAAAACAGCGGACAGAAAATAATCGAAAATAAAATATGTTGCGTTTTTAAATGTACTGAGTATATCAACAATATAGCCAGTAAAACATCAAAGACAGCGTCACATTTAAAGCTGTTCTGTATATCATATATGCAAACACAATTTTGTTTAAGGATGGTTATAAGAACATGCTTGTTTTATAAAAAATAATCTACCGGTATACTGAGTTGCAAAAGAAAGTGTGCATCAAGGTTTTTTTAAGAATTAATTGTATAAATTCCAAAATTAATAGGTCATGTTTGGTACCAAAGTTTTTATCATTCCACTGCCAATATCATGTTGTCATTTGTTTTTCAATAGGTTGAATCAATAAAGTGTACACTTTCTTTTGCAACTGAGTATATATATATGCTGGAATAAAAAAAATCTACAAATAATATTTCTTCTATCATGTATATGGTTGGATAGCATCAAAACAAACAAGTAAATAATCATAATGATGTTAAAGCTAATAGAAATAATTTCTTTTAAGGTCACATTTTATTTGCAGTTTATATCTGTATGTAGGTTCCTTACTCAGCGAAAACCATCTTGTATATTCTCATTAGCCATCATCGTTTCATAAATAACTGTAGAATTCCTGCCATTACTCTTTTATTTGATTTTTATTTCTACTGTAGACTTAACATACACTTTCAAGAAATAATCTTTTATTTAAAGGTCATAAGTCCTGATATGATATTCTAACATCTGCAATCAATAGAAAATAAATTTCAAGCAATCTTAAAATCATTCAACTTAAATTCCATCACGGATTCTAATGGGTCACACGGATGAGTCTTAGTGTGAAATCTCGCTCTCGCACTATACTATCATCTATGTCCGTGATTTTGATTTTCTCTATTAGTCAACCTTTTTATGGTGCCTAGTCGTTTATAAATATGTTTAGCGTAAACAATGATAGTTTTGTTTGAACTTTTTTGGACATCATATGCCTTTTGGCTGTTTATGCTTTTTTAAAAAAAATGTTTTAGATGTTTTATGTTTCAGTCACAGTACTTTGGAAATTTGCAAGCAAGACGATGTAGAGCTTTAAAAATATTGTTCATTTTAAACAGTCTATTAAATCATTTTAGAATTATTTTATCATTAGAATTTTGTGTTTCTAGGTTTCAAGAACCTCACTACTCAATGTCCATTAAAATCTCAGTGTGTTCTGAGAATACAAGGAGCTTTCAATTAACTGGTTTCATTGGTCCAATTTTTATCAGTGAACCAATCAGAATTCTTCATTCATAATTTCCTTTGGTTGCTTCTATCATGACATCACTTTCTGGTATTATGACATCACACCCTGGATAATTATGACATCACATCATGCTATTATGACATCACATCATGCTATTATGATGCAGCTCAATGTGTTCTCAGAACACAATGAGCCTTTTAATTGCTGTGAGCAACAGATTAAGAATATTTGTATCACTCATTGAGGAATGAGTTTCCTGAAATTAAGAATCACAGAATTCTAAAGATAAAATAATTCTAAAATGATTTAATAGACTGTTATTAATGATATAACCTAGCAATCATTATTAAATTCATAGTTTATGTAATTATTATACTCCTGTGCATGTCTTTGTTTTTGTTACATGTTGTATGTTAACCTAGATGTATGTGATATGTCTCATTTTTATTGATATGTATTGGTAATATGTTCTATTTTTAGAGAAATGTCCTAACTTGGTGATTATTTATATCTGTGATTAGACAAACTAAAGGTCTGTTTGTGTTCTAATTCTAGATGTATAGTTAATAATACTTCATTCCTCTGTTATTATCGTAGTCGAATCATTTATAAATACCGGAAGTAGTACATATAGTAAACATAGATTAATGAGAGACGCAAAGATGATATACAAGAAAATATGAAAATTAACAATGCGAAAATGTGTTTAAAACCATTTCAAACGATAAACAGAATCTCGAAACTGAGTCTGCAATTTTGTCTTGTAGGTAGGTTCAGCAATTTCCTAGAATTGTTTTTATTATAAAAAGTTATTTATTTTTGTTTAAAACACATCTATTTTAGTGTGAAAAGATACTACTTAATCAAAAACATCCCATACTGATATTACATTAATGATACAAATTTAGCAATATATAGTGTATACAATTGCATGAATGGTCTGTTTAAATATTTAAAATGCACTTCCCTTTTTGGCCATTATTTATTTGTTAATAAAATGTATTTTACTGAATCTCCTATGTGTTGCTTTTTCATTAGTTTCACTATTATATTCAACTTAGTTTAAAGGGACACATGGCAATCTTGAAGTGTTTATATATCCAGTATCATTTTTACTTTTACCCTGGTTACATTTAAATAAATCAAATTTTAAGTATTCACTATTTCTTCTTATTATACTATAAGTTTTAATATATTATTGGTGCAATAGTATCAAAAATTAATAATATGCAAAAACAAATTGCTTAATACTATTCTTATAATTAATATTAATGACTAAACAAATGCAAGTTATGCAGAAAAACTAGTGGGACGTCGTGAGTTTTTAAAAAATAAAGATTGCCGTGTGTCCCTTTAAACATATTTCTATTACATCGATTGCGAAGTTCTTGAAACTTGTATTAATCCCCATCAGTTGCTTCCTGGGTAAAACCACTAGTAAGCAAAGTGAATTATTTATCTTCCTCAAGGATAAATAGGCCTCCGTGGCCGAAATGTTAACGACATTGCGTTGTAAACCTTCGCCGCTCACGGCTGCGGGTTCGAAGCCCACTGGGAGCTCGACTTGTGAGGAAGTGTCGATTCTTACGGATGGCGAGAAGTGTACAGTACTGTACGATTTTTCCAGGAAAAGTGGGTGGTCTGCCTCCACCACAAAAAATCGACCGTCATATACAACCTTACATGTGTTGAAAATGACATAAAACACCATACAAACAAACAAACAAGTAGATAAATAACATCCTCAGTCAGGGCGAGAATCAAATCCACGACCTTTTGAACTAGAATCTAAAGATCTACCACTGGACCACACACTCAAACTTACTTACAGAAAATCCTCTAAGAGTTGTGAGTCAAGAACCTTTACATTTTCTGTTGGAAGGCAAGCCTGCAAACCTCTTTAACAAGAGTGGAATGTTTGATATAATATGTTGTAAAGTGAATGGTTTAAAGGGACTGGAGGCGAGCTGAAAAAATAATGGGTAGCATTCCAAATACCAATAACACAATCATAATTGCATAATGCACTGAACTAGGCCCATGGTCTGATTCAATTATCGTTAATGAAATAATTTGATCTGGAAAACTTGATGTCTCGCAAGTTTTTGTTTTTACAAATTGTTAATATTAATTCATATGTTGCATTAAAGTTTTCCAGCCATGTTTTGTTTCATGAACATGTTTATTTAACAATACACAACAATAGATATTTACAATTCACACATTGCAATATCTTTGAAAAGCGAGAATAAGATTTTATTTTATTTTATTTGATGATGTAGAAAACTGAACAGGTAAATTAATCCACAGGTAAATGTATTTATCAATTATCTGGCAATAGTTGTGCACTATTACCTCATTTCACCGTGCAGTCACGCAGTGGTAAAAGTTAGTATCTACGTCATGCAAATAATATGTATTTTTACATACAACTTAGTAGCGGTTTTCAATATACGTTTCTCCGAGACTATCAAGAAATGTTCATATAATGTTTGAGTTAAATTTGTTAATTGATAATACTACAAAAAGGGTGGCCATTCATCTTTAAGGATATAACAAATAAGTGTCTTGTGATCACTGTTATTGAATTGTATGTACAAGCAGGAACCTCAGAAGACCTATTCATATAATCCCTGGTACAACTGCCTTCTATACGATACAGTATTTACGATCTAACAATAACAACCTGCCTCCAACTTTATACATCTAACATTTTCATGAGCAATAATTTAACAAAAGGTAAAATGTGGTTCAATTTAATGCATATCAAAGGAAATTGAATTACATTAGGACGGTTTTCATTTGCATTGACATCAATCTTCCAGAATGCCTCTTGTCCCTTTAAACTTTGTTAAAGGGGTTGATGCACTATTTTCAAACAAGGTGTATTTTAAAAATCTCTGAAAAACTTGAAAAAAACAAAGAATTATCAAAATGCCATGAAAAACAAGAGCATCAAGAATTGCAGGGCAATCCATAGACCCCACCGGCCCAGACAAACATTTTCCAGACACATTCAGACGCTATCCCAAGATGTATTCACATACTAAGTTTGGTGTCTCTAAGTGTTATAGTATTGAAAATACGGTCCGGACGAGCATTTTCTAGGACAGAGGTCAAAGGTCAAGGTCACAATGACCTTATTTTGGTATGTGACACCGCTATCCCAAGATGTATTAACATACCAAGTTTGGTATCTCTAAGTGTTATAGTATTGAAAATAAGGTCCGGACAAGCATTTTCTATGACAGAAGTCAAGGTCACAATGACCTTATTTTGGTATGCGACACACCGCTATCCCAAGATGTATTCACATACCAAGTTGGGTATCTCTAAGTGTTATATTATTGAAAATATGGTCCGGAAAGCATTTTCCACGACAGAGGTCACAGGTCAAGGTCACAGTGACCTTATTTTGGTACACGACACACCACTATCCCAAGATGTATCCACCTCCCAAGTTTGGTATCTCTAAGTGTTATAGTATTGAAAATACGGTCCGGACAAGCATTTTCCATGACAGAGGTCACAGGTCAAGGTCACAATGACCTTATTTTGGTACGCGACACACAGCTATCCCAAGATGTATTCACATACCAAGTTTGGTATCTCTTAAGTGTTATAATATTGAAAATACGGTCCGGACAAGCATTTTCTATGACAGAGGTCACAGGTCAAGGTCATATCGACCTTATTTTGGTACGCGACACACCGCTATCCCAAGATGTATCCACATCCCAAGTTTGGTATCTCTAAGTGTTATAGTATTGAAAATACGGCCCGGACAAGCATTTTCTATAACAAAGGTCACAGGTCAAGGTCAAGATGACCTTATTTTGGTACGAGACACACAACTATCCCAAGATGTATTCAAATACCAAGTTTGGTATCTCTAAGTGTTATAGTATTGAAAAAACGGTCCGGACAAGCATTTTCTATGACAGAGGTCACAATGACCTTATTTTGGTACGCGACACACCGCTATCCCAAGATGTATTCAAATACCAAGTTTGGTATCTCTAAGTGTTATAGTATTGAAAATACGGTCCGGACAATCATTTTCTATGACAGAGGTCACAGGTCAAGGTCACAATGACCTTATTTTGGTATGCAACACACCGCTATCCCAAAATGTATTCAAATACCAAGTTTGGTATCTCAGTCTTATAGTACTGAAAATATGGCCCGGACAAGCATTTTCGGAACATTTTTTATGACAGAGGTCACATGTCAAGGTCACTGACCTTATTTTGGTATGCGACACACCGCTATCCCAAGATGTATTCAAATATCAAGTTTGGTATCTCTAAGTGTTATAGTATTGAAAATACGGTGCGGACAAGCAATTTCCACCTTCCTACAAGCCTGTACCTTCCTGATGCCCTCCAACCAGCGCTCCAGGGACGAGTGAATACTGGGGTGGATGTTCAGCTCACGGAGTGTCACCATCTTTTCCATAAGTGTTATGATCCTGGCATGTTCATTGAACGAGTCACAGTGACCTTTTTTTGGTACGCGACACACCGCTTTCCCAAGATGTAACCACATATCAAGTTTGGTATCTCAAAGTCTTATAGTATTGAAAATATGGCCCTTACAAGCATTTCGGAAGGACGGACGGACGGAAGGACGTACGGACAGGGTGCAAACCTATAGTCCCCCCCCCCCCCCCCCCCCCCACCCGGTGGGGGACTAATAAAGGAGATATGATCCATTGAAAAGTTGCAAAGAAATATAAATGGAGGCCGCCATCTTGGAACGATGACGTCATTGCGGCTTTTTACCGTATAATATTTATGCCATATTGACAAAATGTCTTTTAACGCAAAGAAAATCACTGCAAATGAAATTTATACATTTTACATCTGTATATTTGTTTTTATTCAATTTGCAGTGATTTTCTTTGCTTTAAAATGCATTTTGTGAGTATGCCATATATGGTAAAATGGCGCGATGATGTCATCGTTTAAAGATGGCCGCCTCCATTTATGTTCTTTGCAAATTTTCAAAAGGTCATATCTCCTTTCTGTTTAATGGCATTTTGATCATTCTTTCAGCTTTTTTCAAGTTTTTCAGAGCCCTATTAAATAAATAGTGTTTGAAAATAGTGCATCAACCCCTTTAATATAATTGGAATGAAAAAATAAAACCCAACAATCACATACAGTCACTACTGTCCTATTTTTTTTATTTTTTTAAGAACATATAGGTTAACCTAATTAGTTAGTATCAAAAATATAGTCAAATATGCCTGTGTATAAAATTCAACTATCACATTTTAATATACAAAACATATAGTAATACTTCACTAACACAAAACGAGATCCACTTTGAGAAATTATGTTTTCAACATTTGGTATGACAATGGGTTCGTTCAGGGTTCTCCCATCGACAACCACGGTGGTTGCCAATGGCCACCGATGGTAACATTTGGTACCAACGAGGCCACCGATACTACCTCAGAAGTTCTACCTATACCGAGAGTGCTTTCGGTAACCGATGGGAGAACCCTGAACGGACCCACTATTGAAGACACTGTTTACAGAATTGAACTGAATTGGGGTTTTAAGGCGCACCAACATATGAAAGGTTATATGGCGCCTAAAAGGAATGAACATGCCAGGCTCATCCTCCATGTACATCGAGATAAAATATGGAGAACGGGCCTAGAACCTTCTCACCCAGAACTGCAGAGTTGCTGCAAATTCTATTGTAGACACTCCATTTACAGAAACTAACCCACCAAATAATGGCAAAATTACACTACAAACCTGTATATCAAAACTATCCAGGTGTTTAGGTCATATAATAATGTTTATGTGCCAATTAAAAATATAGGTTTATCCATGGGTTCTTATAATACCCGCGACCGAATACATTATGAGTTGGTAAGCTCCAGTTTAGAAGTTGGCTTGGCTGGTAAAGCTGTTTATATGGTGTCCATAGTTTGGATTATCAACATATGTAAGCTATATACATCGTCAGTAGGTTTAGGAATGGTGTAAATATGTTGTAAATTTTGGCTGTTGATGGCGGGATAGGGACTTGTAAGTTACTGGGATAATAATGATCATCGCTGAAGATTAAGCATCTGTCAACCTTGGATACCTAACATACTGAACTGGGATTTACGGAGACAACACAAAAGGTTATATGGCGCCTAACAGGAATGAACATGCCAGGCTCATCCTCCATGTACATCGAGATAAAATATGGATAATTCTAGGGTAAACACTCCATTTATGATGAAGCAACGTTCTCACGTTTACACAAATGGGGTCATGATGAAGACCTTTATCACGCATGACAAAACCTCTAGCATGATTTGCAGTGGTCCTGTTATATACCCAGTAACCACACAGGGCTGAAGACTTAACAAAAGTTAAATGAAAGACAGAAATACTGGACAACCTTAGTACATTACATAAACTGTTATTCCTGCACAGACATATTAATGGCATTAACGCAACATTACCAATCTAATGGGACCAGAAATCCTGACCCGGAAATAATCGGGAGGATTCTCACGTGTGTACTAGAACATTTTGTCATAAAAACTGCTTTCTCTGGTTAATTAGAGGATGGACAGCTACAGGATATTCAAATATTAAAAATATATTTTACGGTATTTCAAAACAGTGAATGATATAATACCTTTATACTTCATAAATGACAGTCATCAACATGATTTTAAAGGGACACATGGCAATCGTGAAGTATTCATCAAAATTAGCACCTTGAATTATTAATCAAGTATTCTAATGCAACTATTATGTAACATGTTTCTCCATTGGCTAACGTCTAAAATTTGTGGCCGTAAAACGGGCGATTTAACGTCTGAAATGCATGTGACGTCACATAACGTTGTAACAAGCAACATCATTGGATGACACAACGTCATTGGATGACGTCAACAAAATTCTGTTACCAATGAATTTTTCATAGAAAACAAGTGTGTATGTATAATTTTAGTTTATATTTCTAGCATTTAAATGGAAAAGCATTAGAATTGAGATAACCATTCTAAAATTTTCAATCTGGGATGGTATGTCATTGGTTTTACGGTCTGAAATTATGTTTTACGGCTCCGCTTCTGCATCGCCGTAAAACGAAATTTCAGACCGTAAAACCACTCCCATACCAACCCAGATTGAAAATCTTATCATTGTTATCTCTTAATTGTTTTGACTTGGAAATCACTTGCACTTACTTAGTTAAAAAATTAAAATGATAAGTTTCATTTTTTCTTCATAATTCTATCATAGGTTTAAATATAACCAACAATTAGCATGATTAGTAATAGGCAAAAATAATTTGCTTCGAATAATTTGTTAATATGCAAGTTATGTACAAAAAGTAACCGGACGCCACAATATTTTAAAGAAATCAAGATTGCCGTGTGTTCCTTCAAACTGTCAGTAAATCAAGCTGTAGGAATACTATTTCTCAAAGTTGATCTTAAAAAACGCAACAACACAACATTCTGTATAACATCTTAACAATAGTTATGGTTCTTTGTAATGGTTTAAGATGTTTATGACTGATATGGATTAAGCAATCTTGTTAAAGCCGTATGAAGCACATATGCCCCTTCGATTGTTCTTCAAAACCAGAGTGGCGTGCACACCCGGGAAATTTGGATTTGTAAAAATCCATTTCAAGGGCTTGTATTTGATTTAAAATACAATTCCGACAAATACAATTCCGATCAGTCAATCAAGCTTATATCCAACGAAGATTTGAGCCAATTAAAACTATAACTAGGTATTTACACCTGTAAGAAAAGTTGAGTTGAACTGAGTTTTACGGCACATCAACAAAGTTATATGGCTCCAACAGGAATGAACATCCCAGGCTCAGTCTCCATTACATCTAGATAAAAATAAGCAAACTCGGCCTAGAACCTTCCGTGGATGAACTGGAAACTATATATCATGTTTTTTATTTACAAAATGTATTAAAGGGAATGTAGCGACACAGCCAAACCATCTTTATTATTGAGAGTTCTGAAATACTTGAATAAGGGTGAAAGAATTATCAAAATCGGATGATAAACAAAGAAGATATGATCATTTGAAGTTTCTGTTGAAACGGATATGGAAGCAGTCATTTTGAGAGCTATGACATCACGGTTCTGACCATATATGGAATATATGGAATAATATGTATAAATATGAAAATTTACTGATTTATAGGGATAAAATGACGACAACGGTATGACAAATATGTAATACTTAATAGTTTTAATGATTTATATGACCATTAAAAAAAATTGGAGTGATTTTCTTCATTTTAAATGATATTTATCAATATTCCATATATGGTAATATGGAACTATGACATCATAGTTCTAAAAATTGCGGCTCCCATATTCGTTTTAGAACAACATTTAAATGGTCATATCTTTTTTGTTTATCATCCGATTTTGATAATTCTTTCAGCTTTTTCCAAGTTTTTCAGAACTCTCAATAATGGAGCTTGTTTGGCTGTGTCGCTACATTCCCATTAAGTTTAAAAACGTGTTCAGTCTAATTCCAGCCTACTCAACAGCTTGCTCTACAATCCCGGGGTACATCTACTGCCACATACTTGATGTGGACAATGATAGGCGCATTAGTTTAAACTTATTTATTTTAAATAGAATGTAACGAAAGCTCTCTGAACATATTTGAATCACTCTCGATGTCTTACTGGGTAGAACCAGTACTAAGCAACTGCAGATAAAGTGTCTTGCTCAGGGACACAACAACTATGGTCAAGGCGGGAATCGAACCAATGACTTTTCAATCATGGGCCCAACGCTCTACCACTAGACCAAAGCGCTCCGCATGTATACGTTTCAGTCGCATACCACATTAAAGCAGCATCTTTTTTCAAAAAATATATATAAAAAATGTCAATACATATTAAAAGATATGTCATTGAGCCTAATTTACAGAAAATATATACAATATCTTTGGCAAAAATCGAATATTTTATAGTGACACATTTTGTTCTTATGGGAATGGGGCCTAAGGCCCGAATGGGGCCTAAGGCCCCTAAAATTGGGAAATTTACAAAAAATCACCTTAAATTTGGAAAATGTTGAACTTGATACAAATGCCTTAAATCTAAGAACTTTATAATATAATGATATCATGATAATGGTTAACTTATAACAATAGGTAATATTATTAACAAGATTAAAATATAAAAGCATTGTTCCTTGTATCGGTATATGTCAATTTGTAAAAATAAAACAAAACAAAAATTAGGATATTGGAGAAAATACTGTTAACATTGGGAATGGGCACGATAATGACCCAAATTGAATTAAACAGAATTGGGTATTATGGCGCACCAACACAACAGTTATATGGCATCAACAGGAATGAGCATTCCACGACCATCCTCCATTTACATCAGCTAAAGATACGCAAAAAGGACCAAGAACCTTCTCACCATCCGAAATGTAGAGTTACTGCAAAAATCTTTAGTGAACACACCATTTTTCGCTGAAGCCACGATCATTGTTTTCTGCTACCAATAATGTAGCAACTGAAACAATACAGGGTTGATGATAAAGAACTTGAATTGAATTTAATTAAATTGGGTTTTAAGGTGCACCAACACATGAAACGGTATATGGCACCTAACAGGAATGAACATGCCAGGCTCATCCTCCATGTACATCGAGATAAAATATGGAGAACAGGCCTAGAACATTTTCCCCCTGAACTGCAGTGTTGCTGCTAATTCTATTGTAGACATTCCATTTATGCTGAAGCCATGTTATAGCTTTTCTGCCACTGCTCTAGTGATATGAGCGAGATGGCACCTCAAACAACGCAAGGGTCATGATGAAGACCTTTAATGAGCACAGCTGAATTAACAGATTTTTGAGTTTATTACTTCGCCGAAAACAGCATGATCCTCTGTTATGACTTTTGCGCAAAACACAAAGTAATCAGTATATGTGAACCTGGCTACATTAGTTACTCAAACAAGAGGTAAAATACCTTGCAGCGCTCTACTGTAAAAACGTGACTGGATTTCATCACCTCACTCAAACATGTCAAGTTGGGATGCCACAGAGCAGAGTACTTTCAAAATGCTCGCTGTTGCGAGTATGTAAAATAAAATAAATGAGACTTCACCAGCAATGTTTCTGTGAAGAATGCATCTATATTTAACGAGAAGCAGGGCTGACCATAAAAAAAGTGTTCGTTTGCTGTTTTGTTTACCTACACACTAAATAGGACCCTACCTGAGACTTTACTGCAAATTTAGATCAACATTTTGTTCGTTACTATCTTTACATTTATTAAGGATGGCCTGGCATATGTAAACAAACACTGCCAGGCGGCCATCTTGGATGCTTAAGTAAAGGTTATAATAAAACAGTTACTTTCATCATGTTTCTATTTTCAGTACATTTTTAACTGGGCAGCCATCTTTGAATTTACTGTTGAATTTCATGACAAATTTTAGGACCAACATGAAAAATGTAGAACACTTTCAAATGCAACTGCAAATCTATGTAAACAAAGATGGCTGCTGGTTGCCATTTAGAAGCCTCATCAGCATGAATTGTATTTAGGACAGACTTCATGTCACGCCAGTAAAGAACCTGCATATACAGTTCTAGAAAAGTAGCGATGACACAAAAGGAACGTTCTTGTGAAGAACCATGAAATTCAACCCTGTAGATCTGGCAAAGTAGCCATAACAAATAAGAATCAAACAGACAGACAAACGGACAACGCACCATCACATAAGGTTTCTGCTCTGCTGACCATATAACTGCAGAGCTAAAAACAGTCAAATACATAAGTATACCTCCGATTAAACAAAATACAAAAATATTCTCCAAAACTACTAAAAAACATATCACAAACATTTACTTGGAATGCATTCAGAAACATATAGATTCTATGTGGAAAACTAAATTTATAAACAAGTATTGTTAACACACTTTCAAATGTTGTTAATGCTAAACATAATCACACAGTTTTACATTTTAAAACCAAACATGAACTGTCAGTATGTTTTTAATATTGAGCTGTGCGAGGGAAATAATGCCCAATTAACCCCTTGTTGTGGAACTTTAATACGGGTAGCAGGCAAAAAAAAAGGTGTGTGCACCCTTTAGAATCCTGGGATATTTCAGAATTCAATTGAATTGGGGTTTTAAGGCGCACCAACACATGAAAGATTACATGGCGCATAATAGGAATGAACATGCCAGGCTCATCCTCCGTTTACATCGAGATAAAATATGGAGAATGGGCCTAGAACCTTCTCACCTGCAGAACTGCAGAGTTGCTGCAAATTCTACTGTTGACACTCCATTTACACTGGAGCCACGTTTATTGTTTTTCTGCCACTGCTCTAGTGATTTGAACAAGATGGCACCTGATACAATGCAGGGGTCATGATGAAGACCTTTAATGAGCATGAACAAAAAGTGATAAAATGAACATGAATTTGGGGGGGGGTTCTACCCCTCTGTCTACCCCTCGAACGGGATCTGCAGTGGCCCTATTCTTTGCCCCGATACCAAACGGGTTAATTTGTGGGGAGTTCTACCCACGCACAAATATTGCCCAGAGGGGCACCTAGAGTCTTTCTCCGCCAGTGGAAGCTGGAAAGTTAGCTATATAAACCACTGACGTTCCGCAAGTCATACAAAAATGGAGTGGAACCAATTTTTCTCTTACTAAAATTCTTTATAATGGCAACTAAGGGAACCACCATTTCCCAGTGACAACTGGTTAGTTAACACTGACAATTCATATTTGTTTTCAAATGTATTCCCACAACCATCTATATAAAATATCAAACCATCTAAAACAGACAGATAAAAGAACAAAAAGCCCTTTTATTTTTTGATTGAGCTCGACGTACAGGCCTATAGACTGCTAGCACTGTCAATTGATACAAATGTTTACCAGCAAAACATATAACATCTGTATGGAATATACGTACATATAAAGTTCAGAAATAATATATTTTATAATCTATACACAGTTTTAAATAGCATCTCGTGTATGATTATTTAGGAATTTTTTTTGTTTTTCATTTATGTACACAACATTAAACAAAACTGTGACAAAATGTCACTGATATGTCTCTCCGTATTTCTCCAAAACTAACAAATATATATACAAGTATTCAGTATTTTCCCCAAAAATGAGAAAAACTTTTTCCATCTAGCTGGATATATGCTTTAAAGGGACACATGGCAATATTAGGCTGTTTTAGGCACACATTTTTATTCTGACATCAAAAGAAATGAAAAATCTACAAAAAACCCTCTTTTTTTTGTTCTTCCTAACAATAATATCTTCCTCTTCATTGAATTGGGTTTTACCAACACATGAAAGATTATATGGCGCCTAACAGAAATGAACGTGCCAGGCTCATCCTCCATTTACATCAAGATAAAATAAGGAGAATGGGCCTAGAACCTTCTAACTTGCAGAACTGCAGAGTTGCTAAAATTTCTATAATAGACGCTCCATTTACGATGGAGCCACGTTTCCATGTTTGCATACGCACCATCATGATAAAGACCTTTAATGAGCATGTTAAAAAATGACAAAATGAACATGAATGGGGGCAGGTCCAACCCCTCTGCATGTGACAGTGTGTTTGTCAGATTGCAGTGGTTGTATTCTACCCTGGCAACCACACGGGGGATTTTTTTTTAAAAACTATTTCGTAGATTTCTCTACAACTTGCAGTATCACGCTTCCTTTGCGAAATAAAAATAATTTAAACTGCATTATACAGTTTTCCATCATTAAAAGTAAAATAATGTCAGAACATACATACACTGTGTATAAAAGAACAATAAAACTCATAAAATATTAATAATTTAGACTTTAGCTAGAGATATTTCCCTTTAAAGAAATCCTGTATTTTAATTAAATAAATTGCTTTAATATAGAACCTTGATCATGTATAACTTTAACATAAACAGCATGGAAAGATTCTTGCTTTGTAAAAATAATACTGAGTGAAAATAACACATTGCCGTGTGTCCCTTTAATATCATAGTACTCATACAAACACAATTACACAAATTGTAAGTTTACATTGCATTTAAAAATTAAATGAAATATATCATATTTGAACCCAAAAGGGAATAGTTGGATTTTATATAGACTTCCGACCATTCATCCATTTCTTTTATCCATTTTCCAGATGTTTTTGATTCCATACCAACATGCATTCATAAAACATGGATTAATGCTGTCAATGTATATATATATATATATACATAGGTAGTAATTATGCAAATTTATTATCACCGATTATCCATGGTACCACTGATTAAAATTAAAAAATATATCCATGGGACATGTTAGCTCCACTCTGTAATTTGGATATTAAGCAGCAGCAGTTGAAGAATTGAATTGAATTGAATTGGGGTTTTAAGGCGCACCAACACATGAAAAGGTTATATGGTGCCTAATAGGCATGAACATGCCAGGCTCATCTTCCATGTACATCGAGATAAAATATGGAAAATGGGCCTAGAACCTTCTCACCCTGAACTGCAGAGTTGCTGCAAATTCTATCGTAGTTGAAGAAGGCCCTGGTTTTGTTTTTAGGAATAGCTAGTATATTAAGTTGGATTAATATGTTGACATATTTTTGGTATGAATATATAGCGCTCATCAAGATATATCTAGGTATAAAGTATGACATGTCTAGATGACTGGAAAATCAAGTGGTAACCAAAAAGCTTAACTGGAATGATGTATAAAAAGAAGGTAGAGGTTGATGCTATACCTACTTTTGGTAAGAATGTATAGGTCTCATCTTAATACAAATTGAATTGGGTTTTCAGGCGCACCAACACATGAAAGGTTATATGGTGCCTAACAGGAATGAACATACCAGGCTCATCCTCCATTTACATCAAGATAAAATATGGAGAATGAGCCTAGAACCTTCTAACTTGCAGAACTGCAGAGTTGCTAAAATTTCTATAATAGACGCTCCATTTACGATGGAGCCACGTTTCCATGTTTACATACCGTCATGATAAAGACCTTGAATGAGCATGATAAAAATGACAAAATGAATATGATTGGGGGTGGTTCTACCCCTCTGCATGTGATGGTGTGTTTGTGAGATTGCAGCGGTTGTATTCTACCTCGGCATACTCATCTAGATATGGAGTTAGTCTAGACATAATGATGACTTAGAAATGAAGCTGACAAAAAGGTAACTGGAACAATGTTAAAAGTATGTCAAGGTCATTACTGGTGACCTACTTTTGGTGAGAGGGTATAGTACTCTTTCTAGATGTATCTATATGAAGCTTGAAGAGTCCTGGCTTGGAATTCACCAACCATTCTTCAAACTATTCATAGACTTGAGTTCAAGTACTGTAATTTTGTTCACAAATATTCCCATGACCTTCACAAAATAAACAATCTTATGAAGTTGCTATTCATTAGTATTTATTATAGTTATACATACCAGCTTATGAATGTTTGTACTTGAAACTTATAGAAATATATGTGATTGAAATTTGCATACTTCGGCTTAAGTCTAAAAATATTCTCAAGAATGGTTGGTGAATTCAAGGCCTGGTCTATATATAACTTAGAAATGGAGCTCTTAGCCAGAATTATGAAAAGTAGGTGAAGGTCGGACTCGGTGGCCTACAGTTGGTATGAGTGTACAGTACTCCTTTAGATATATTGTATACAGTCTAACACATCGTACTCTTCTAGATATATCTGTATACAGTCTAACACATAAACGCAGTACTCTTCTAGATATATCTGTATACAGTCTAACACATCAACGCAGTTTAATTACAATACTACATACAGCTGGAATGTCCACTTCCTTGATAGGCAGATCTATTAACTTGATAAATAGGTTTCATGATTTATTTTATAGTGATGCAAGAGTGTGTTCGATTATAAGAAACCTCCATCCCCACCCTCAGGCAAATTGAGCAAGCGGATGTGAGTGAGCGGAAAAAAAAAAAAAATTATATCGAGTGAAGGACTTTTTATATTTGTTAAGGCCACCATTAAAAAATTGTTTGGTTGCAGTTTCTGACCCATGGCTTTTAGGGGTGGGTCGGTAGGTAGGGATATATATATTTTTTTAAAAACATTTTTATTATTAACGCATTCCCATTGACGGCATGCAAATATCGTGTGCTTCACTAGTATTTTCCATAGAGTTTTTTTTTAAAAAGGGTTTAGTTAAATATTAACAGAACATGCAAGAAAAAAGAAACAAAAAAAAAATAAATAAATTAAAAAACATTGTTTAGGTCGGCGGATTTGCCGTGGGTCGGTCGCAAACTGCAAACAAACAATATTTTAATTTAGGCCCAACACAGTTTGTGTATGGTTTAACCCAAAAGTGTGTGCTTTGTTGAACGGTCTTGGCTTATGACGTTGACATCATAAACACTTTATTGAAGTCATGACTCAGTGTCACAGTGACTCAGCATCACAGTAAGTTGGTATTAATCAGAGTCGGATCAACTTCACTTCAGAGTTACTGTAGTTAAGAATGTTGCTAGCATGAATTTTCTTTCTTTGAGAAATGCATATCTTTCAATTAAAAATGTACAAAATACATTAATATATTTAAACTTTATTTGACTGCTTCTTAACGGGCAATAAGCTGTCAAAAAACATGTAATGATGACTCACTCATAAACGTTCCAGTAAACCAAATATATACTACTCAAAATTTGCTAAGGATCACTTTTTTGCTGTTTAAATTTCTTGCTGAAATAAATAGCATTATTTCTATTTTACATGAAATTATTTAGGGCAGTGTATGGTCATGTGATCTCATGACTTGATTCAAACAGGAGTGTGGTTCCGGGGGCCCCGTTTGGTTACGGGGCAAAGAATAGGGCCACTGCAGATCCCGTTTGAGGGGAAAGCAGAGGGTTAGAACCCCCCCCTCCCAAATTCATGTTCATTTTATCATTTTTTGTTCATGCTCATTAAAGGTCTTCATCATGACCCCTGCATTGTTTCAGGTGCCATCTCGCTCATATCACTAGAGCAGTGGCAGAAAAACTATAACGTGGCTCCAGCTTAAATGGAGTGTCTACAATAGAATTTGCAGCAACTCTGCAGTTCAGGGTGAGAAGGTTCTAGGCCCGTTCTCCATATTTTATGTCGATGTACATGGAGGATGAGGCTGGCATGTTCATTCCTGTTAGGCGCCATATAACCTTTCATGTGTTAATGCACCTTAAAACCCCAATTAAATTCAATTCAAACTGTGGAATTGTTGAAGTATCAATGAAATTAATATCGTTATTGTGAATTAATTTCTAATAAAATTATATGGAAGAATAAAAGTGATCCTTAGCAAATTTTGAGAAGTACACTTAATATATTGTCATAAACATTAAAAAGAACTAGAATAGATTCTAGACTATGCCAAAGGAAAAACTAGTGTGTGATCTTCAACCTTCGACCATTGTTATATTTACTTCCCCATTGATTAGACTTAAAGGGAATGTAGCAACACAGCCAAACAAACTATAGTATTGAGAGTTCTGAAAAACTTAGAAAAAGGTGAAAGAATTATAAAAATCGAATGATAAACAAAAAAGATATGACCATTTAAAGGTTGTTCTAAAACGAATATGGGAGCCACCATTTTTAGAACTATGACGTCATAGTTTCATGTTACCATATATGGAATATTGATAAATATCATTTAAAACGAAGAAAATCACTGCGAATGAATGATTTCTTTTTATTGGTGATATAAATCATTATTGCCATTAAGTATTACATATTTTTCATACAGTTGATGTCACTTTTTTTCTATAAATCAGTAAATTTTCATATTTATAAATATTCCATATATGGTCATTTAGAACCGTGATGTCATAGCTCCCAAAATGGCCGCTTGCATATCCGTTTCAACAGAAACGTCAAATTATCATATCTTCTTTGTTTATCATCCGATTTTGATAATTCTTTCACCCTTATTCAAGTATTTCAAAACTCTCAATAATAAAGATGGTTAGGCTGTGTTGCTACATACATGTACCCTTTAAAAAATTATTGTATAGTGATTAAAGAGTGGGTTAGATTAAAAAAAGAGCCAAATAAATGTTCCTTTTAGCTGATTAAGTAACTCAAATGTCAATCTAATTATTACAATTAATTTTATACAAAGAATTTGATTTTAATATATAACTCAATAATATCTTTGTTAGCAATACAAAAATAAAAAAAGTTACAAAATAGTACTTATTTCACAAACCAGACACATTATAAAATATAGATCTATAAACTCCCCAATATTATTATATACAACCCAATACTGAAACTGATCAACTCGTGTTGTGCGAATACTGTCCGTGAGTACTGCGTAATACCTTTGATTTATATTGCCCAGATTGTCGACAATTTACAGTCAGATCTCTAACCTTAAACAGTTAGAAATTTTATAACTGCTGCAAGTTATTAAAATGCCAAAATATTATCTCCCTTTGGATAAGAGTAGCAGATACTTGTCCCTAATAACCATTTGTAACCTAAATCAGTTACAAAGATCATTTGCTAATAAATCAAAATAGTTGCCAAATGTGCAGTGTTTGTTTATGTCTGAATACTTATTATTAAGGATAAATACATCTTCATCAAGATCCAATTAGCTGTTGTTCACTAATTGTCATGTTGGTGCCTACAAAATGATTTTTAATGAATTTTATTGCATAACAGTAGGTAACTTGAGAGGCTTTGCACATTGGATTTTCATCGATGCTCATAGAATTTTATTGCATGGTTGTAAAGTTGAATAATCATCACCCTACCTGGAGAAAATTATATATATATACAGGGAAAATTCCTGTACAGAATGCATCTAAACTTGAATGATTTTGTGGTAATAACTGCTTCTGGTTACTATCCCAATTTTAGTGTTTTTTTTAATAACAGTCACAGGTTATGAAAAACGTAACTGTTTAAGGTTAGAGCTCTGACTGATTTATTAATACTGTCAGGATTAAACATTTAAAAAAACTACCCACTGTTTTCTCCTACATTCTAGAAGTACACTGAACGACTTTCAAAACGCAACAGGGAAATAAACTAAGATAAATGACATATTTCAATAGAAATTAAATTTTAATTTCATCTATTCTATTTAACAATATCTACAGTTGATTTGCTAAAAATTTCATTCAAATTGATCAACAATAAACTTGTTTAATTCAGAGCATAACAGCATGACCCCCAAAAACAAAAGTCACAAAACTAATACCAGGTGTATCCCAATATGTGTAGGAGATGTCAGGCGTGCATTGCCGCTAATGGTGGATATTGTGACTTTTGCTTTTGTGGGTAGAACTGTTATATTTTGAAATTAACAAGTTTAATGTTGATCAATTTGAAATATGTCAGTTTTCTTAGTTTATTTCCCTGTTGCGTTTTAAAAGTCGTTCAGTGTATTTCTAAAATCACCAATGATTTCCAATCGGCACTGAAAGTGAATGAGGAATCTGACAAAAAAAATAATTTCATCCATGAGGAAAAAATTAACGTATTCTCCTGTCGAACATTTTCTGACAATAACCCTGACCTGTTTTGCTTTGCCTTAGTATACAAGAGCTTAGAAATTGTAAAATATCTGAAGAACAATCCATGAATGATAGGGACAGCAGTACGCATTCCATTTTGATCATGACTCATTTTGCAACTTCAGCTAATAGGGACATATGTTATTTTGATCATGACTCAATTTACAACATCTGTCTCCACCATATTTTCCACAATACCAACATTGTCAAACAAACTATCATCCGTTAACAGTAACGACTCTGATGATTTCGGGTTGTAGTGGAATCTCTCAAGATGCTGCAGCAGGTAATCTCGCCGACGGAACCGACGCTCGCACAGGTTACAAGGATAAGGCTTCTCGTCGGTGTGGATTTTACGATGGGAGCGCATGTTCGACGGATGGGTGAAAGCCTTGTGACAGATATCGCAAGAGTATCGCTTGTCACCTACATGAGATCGCCAGTGGAAGGTACGATTGTTCTTATTGGCCAGAATTTTGTGACAGATCAAGCATTTTGCCATGTTGCCTATCTCCTCAAAAGCACTCTTCATGTTGGCAAACTCTGGATGTACGTCTTGCCTTATCCTTTTCTTCCTTCCTGAAATTACACTGTTCTCACTTACATCGATTGCATCCCTTGATGCCATTTCCAATTCCTCATCTTCATCAACAAACTGATCTATGTTTGCATTGTCTAAACTTTGAGCTAATTCTTCACATTTGATTTTCATTGGAATCTTTTTGGATTTTCTTCTGTTTCTGGATTTCTTTGGTTTAATCTGGAAGGCTGGGAAGCCAATCTGATTGGTTTCATCCTCCGTTGGACTTTGGCTTTCCAATTTAATTTTCGGACTGCTCGTGTCAGTCTCGGTAAAATTAACAAACATTTTGCTGTAGTCATCTAACGACACATTCTCTTCACTTTGAGCTGCTTGAATAACGTCTCCATTGAGATCTATTTTTTCCTCTTTCCAGCTGTAAGGTAGAGACTCGAAACATCTTTCGTTCTCTTTCACCGAGTCATCATCGAGAGACAACCTGGTGCTCTCTGGAGTGATGGAACTTCGATAAAGTTTTGGGCTATTGGTTCGATAGTCCAGGGTGTATGCATAATTCTGACGATTTTTCTTTTCACTTAGATCTAGCGCAGATTCAGATTCATCAGTGTGGCCGTTTTCATCACTACACTGTGAAACAACGTGTGTTTTCAATGTATAGGGGATGCCAGTTTGGCTCATCAATCTGTTTGATATATTAAGGGATTTGGGGTTACACTTTGGGGTGGATTTCCTTCTATGCTGTTTAGGCGGCACTACATGGTTTACTATTTCCTCTTGCTTTATAGGTGGGTAAAGTATATCTCCTGGAACATGGAAGACATTTTAAAGATTACAAATATATTTTAAATCTCAACAGAAAAGGGAACGTATTTTTATAACAAAATATTAAATGGTTCTTAAAGTTTAAGGTTAACCCAAAAACACAAGAATCCATGGATGGTTTTTTATATATAATTACCAGCTTGTGCCATACATTAAAGTATAATTTGAGATTAGGCATACCATCTCATCAACAAAGCCCTACCCGAAAAGTGTTTTACTGCTATGTCGTTGACCTGTTTTTAAAACTTAAGACTGTTTCATATAGAATCACCCACATTTATAAAGAAGACGAAAAAAAATGGGGGTGCCTCCTATCACGTTTACAGCATAAATAGGGTTACAGAAAGCCAAATTAGTTCTAATAATGGCCTTATGGACTAATTATCTCTGTCAAACTCTGCTTACTCTGTTTGAAATGACAGACTATTTACACTTTTTGTCTGCAATAAAATTATTTAGTTTTTTTTCTCAAAGGTCTCTATCATCTCTATATTTGGATTACTCCTATCTTATAACAGAAAGCAGTCTACGGTACAGCAGAATTCAACTGTAAAATGTGCAACTCAACAATGTTACGACATTTAGCTTTTCCTGTTTATGAAATCAGAACTGACTGAGCGAGCACTTTAGCATACCTGTACAGAAGTTGAGGAACTCTTCCTTGACATTTTCCAGACAAGATGACTGTACAAACCCCTCTCCCTTGGCTGAGCCGATATGTCCACAGGTCCCGTCGTCTGTGCTGGCAGTCAGGACAATATACTCCTCACCAGTGTCTGCCAGTCTTGTCAGCTGGTACAAAAAGAATACTTGTATAGCAGATAACGATATTCACACATTACACAGGTGCTGGTTTGTTTGTTCTGTGTTTCACTTCATTTTTCAGCACATTTTCGGCTATGCCTGATGGTCGATTTTTTGTGGTGGAGGCAGACCACTCACTTATTCCTTGGTAGAACCAGTAGGGTATACCTCCCACCATTCGTAAGAATCAACACTTTTTCACTTACAAATTGAGCTCACAGTGGGATTCGCTGAGAGGCGAGAAGGTTTACAACATAATGTCAGTAACCCCTTGACTAAGGAGGCGCTAAGGCAGGTGATGGACAATCTGATCTTACACAAAGGGGCTGGTAGAAGTGTCACATGCATAAACAATGACATTGATAACATCAACAGTTGCATGACATCATCGTGTAAATAAGAATACAAAATGTTGATCGTTAGCGACATGCAAGAACATGTCAATGGTATACAAGAAAAAGCATCACTTTGTTTGAAATAATAAAATCGCTTGATATGTTTATCTTTCATAGATGATGTACCAAGTTATGTGCAAACATATGGGAAAATGACAGAGTAATTTAATTTTTAGTGTATTTGACCTTTGACTCCGCTGAGGGCCCCTGGGTGTACATGTGGAGCCAAAAATAATGACACTCTTGCACGCCGTCATCATACGGTGAAGTCATATCCTAAGTTTGGTTGAATTCTGTTCAGCGTTTTAGGACGAGATATGGTAACGGACGGACAGAAGAAGGCGATTTTAATATACTTTTTTTCTCTAGAACGTTGGTATTATAAGCAGTTTGAACATTGTATAAAAATCTGAATGGAACATCTTTTTCTATCAAAGGAAAAAAATCATAAGAAATGCATAGAAATCATTGGAGTGAATATGAAAAGTCAAGACGTGGTATTGCACTCCTAAGATAATTATAAACTGCAATGAACGATTATAGAAGTAATTAAATGCAAGCATGTTAGCTGTGCATAAACTATAGAATCCGAAGAGCAGAACACTCTATAAATATTATACAGATGTGTTTAAAATTCTTGTTTATCTCATACAAAACAACATTTTTTCAGATAAAACATGCAATATTTAAATATCACTTGGCCATTGCTGCACAAGACGTGTGGCAATTTCAAGAATGTTCAAACCCTGAGAATAATAGTAAGAGATATACATTAACGATACAAAAATGTAAGCAACATACCAGTGATTGTATTTCATACTTCAGGACAATCCGGACTGCCTGTGCCAACCCTGGCTCCATCATATGCTCACTCATTGAAACAGCCATCTAGTGGTGAATAACATGAATTATTATTAAATGCTCACTACCATACGTTTAAATGCAAGTGATAAATAAAATGAGATTTATTATTACATCATTCTTCAGGCAGTACTTAGCAAGATGCATGCATGCACATGCTTCACACCATGCAATCCTGGGTTTAAATTTTGATAATATTGAAGGTGGTTTGGTTTTTCCCATTAGGTGTGCCACCACAAGGTTTCAAAACTTGAATGGGAGTCTCGAAAAAAAGAATGAAAAAACAATTAAATTGCAATGCTGTACAAATACATAGAGGATATTTGTTGGTGGAGTGAATATAGGATTTATTTTCATCGAGAAGTGAGAAAACTTATATTTTCACGAGTGCTTGAGAAAATATAAGCCAGAGGGTTTTAATGTTTTTTTCGTGAAAAAAACCTAAATATTCAGTGCGAGAAAACCATTAACTCGTTAGAGATCGAGACAACTGGCATTTCTTCGTCAACATCCCCGGACACCTTCAAAGCTAGCATGGGTGTAAACCAACTGAAGATTGCACAAACATGAGCAACCATGCTGGACTAAGAACATTTTATTAAGAATCGGCCCATACATAGACCTACATACACTGGATTCGAAACAAGTCTTAAATCCAATTTATCTGCCGAATAATAATTGACCCATGAATACTTGCGCGTACAGGTAAGGTTTTTTCGCGATTGATCGTATGCAAACTGCAACAGTAACAAATTAGTCATTTAGTGTTTTACAGTTTATAATTATATGATAAAACTAATGTACATTATCCCTTTGTTTATTTTATATGTAAGGCTAGCATATATTTGCAAGTCATCTACTTACATATTACACATTTTATGAAAGCAGACGCTGAAAATGCAGCATAAGATAGGATGTGTACGCCAATTTTTTAAATTTTATATAAAGCTGAGAATAAGATAGGGCAATACATAAATACCTAATTTATAACCGTGGCCAAATTTAAGAAAACATATACATGTATATCAAATATATATCGTTTTTGGATTATTTGCTATGGAGACAATTACACAAATCTTTAAAGATTTTCTGTGGTTATATATGACGGTCGATTTTTTATGGTGGAGGCAGACCACCCACTTTTCCTGGGCATCCCGCGATGCGTAAGAATCGACACTTCCTCACTTACAAGTCGAGCTCCCAGTGGGTTTGGAATCCGCAGCGGTGAGGGGCGAGGTTTACAACGCAACGTCGTTAACCATTCGGCCACGACGATGCTGACTTCAAAGATGTAGCTTGGGAAAAGATTGCCACAATAACATATTATTATTATTATTAACAGACAAACTTTGCAATTTTCACATATATATGCATGCATGGTCGCATTAGCATATACATGGTTCAACTTCATCTGTATTTTGTAATAAAAACAAGAGATAACTTTATGTTGGTTGTTATTTAATCAAATAAAATTACACGACACTAATTACAACACCGTTTTCACCGTGTTATGCCAAATAAACAGATCAAAGACTGTGATCAAATTACTTCTATCCATTTGTGTTATGCCGAATATGTGTAATGGTCATGCTCGATTGGTGGTTATATCATTTTCAAACCCTTGTCACCTTTTGAAGTGTGGAACCAAATATTATTCAAAGTCATGTCGCCATATTGTTTCCTTTTGAAAGGCGGTAAAAAAATATATTATAGCGTGGGACGTGAACGCGCCTCAACCTAATTGTTATATGAAATCTGGGATGAAAATTGACATATAGGGCCCTGATAAACTGGGTGCTAAATCAGAGTTGTTTTTTTCCGTGAGACAATGATTAAGATTTAGTGCAAAATATTAATGTAGGAATTCAAAAATATGTTATTGTAAAACAATCATGGATATGTACCACCGCACTGCCTACCCTATGGGTTAACTTCTTGTCTGGTTCAGGCTCACAGGTAGAGCGACCGGTTTGGGGTCTATGGGGAATTAGCTAACTGGAGCCCAAATGCTATCCCGTTCGGATTGGACAGGTGGTCAGGGGTCCGTTCTACTTTGATTGTTTAAGTAGAACGTATGGGTATGAAAATACCAAATAGTCCATCTCAGATTTCCACTAATTTTTAATAATGATTTCCGATAAAGTTTGTTGAGTAAAATGTTCAAATATGATAAATGATATAAATGTTATTCTGTTTCAAGGTTAAGTAATAAATAATAGTGCCCCTCCCCTTTCTTCTAGCTTTTTCACTGTCCACCATTTATTCCTAAAACATTATGTAGTAAATTCCTAAATAGAGAAGTTCCTTTCCAAGTTCACTTATTAAGCTTAACACAAGAAGACTGTACTGGCTATAACATTTAGCTCATCAGCACTTAACTGTACACTAGCATAGCTGTACTTCCAGACTTTCCAACTACAAGACTCTCACTTCATGAAAAACTACAACTCTAAAACTAATTTGGGTGAAGTTTCTTAAAGCTTATATACAACATTCTGAAAGTTCTCAATATGGCATAAGATGCTAAATGACATGCTCTTGAACAAACACATGGCTTTGAGTTAAAAGAAAAGTAATCAAACTTAACTGAGTAACATCTGAATTCACAAACTTAACTTTGACCAAAACAACAAACACATTGAGTGACAGTTTTCAAACATATGGTCTAAGTAAAAAGTGTTAAGATATGAGCAAACTTAATCATCAAGCTAATTATTTCAAACAATACTGACTTCAGTTCACCTGAAGGGAAGTGACTAAGTTGACTAATTAATAATTTTACAAAATAATAAACTTCAGTTAAATACTTCCTGAAATGTTAAAACATATACATTTAATAAAACAATATTTTCTTTTTAACAATCTCACACACATACACTCATTTTTAAATTATGTACATTACTTTTTCCATTTTTATTTTATTTTTCTATTTTTAATTCTATATAATAGTTGGGCAGAAAATTTCAGGCATTGACATATGCACATTACACTTGACTTGATAATGAAAAACGTGTTCATATGTTAAACCATTTTCAGTACACACATTTGAGACCAAAATAAACGATTTTTTTTATATCAAATGCCAGCTATCGCATCTTCTTAACCAGTCTATGTGAAAACATTTTCAAGTCCACAGGACATTCGCTAATTTCTTGTTTGACCAGTCAAATTTCTGTCTGACCGAAAAGTTAAAAGACATATTGTTTGTTAACGTGCAATAAAATGCTTGGTCAGTTGAACTCAACATCCTTAAACAAATGTTGATTTATGGTACTATGACCGACTGACTAAACATGCAGTGACCAAACTTTTTTTATATTATTATTACCTTTTTTATATATAATATTAGGATGGCGCCGCAAACCACGGTCAAAAACCGTACCTGGTCTCGCAAATTAAACTATCCAAAAAAGGTGCGCATTCGCCGTGTTATTTAGCAGCTTGCATCTGTGAATAAGCATTGGTTGTAATGCGTTCTTACGACACATATTTGCTATTAATGAACTAAAAATAGAAGAAGTTTATACAACAATTCATCGAAAAATAAAAATAACGATATCACCGTTTAAACTGTTAATATGCGATATTTCATCTTCAGTTCAACGTGACAAATTTGCGGCATCCATATGAAAGCTGTAATGCGATTGGTTCAAATCTAGTATTCTAATGAAATGCACGCTTATAAATCAATCACATTTTTTATCAAGGAGAGAATATTCCTAATATTTCTATTTATAAACATATACGGCTTCAAATTACAAGCGATAAAAACATGATTTCTGATTGGATTTTAGTTTTAAAAATGACCGGACACTCGGACAGAGTGAATGGAAGTTTACAAGCGTTAAAATGAGATTTCTGAGAGGAGTTTAGTTTTAAAAATGGCCGGACACCTGGATCGACTAACGGGAATTTTCTGCCGGACATTTAAAAAATATGCCGGTCATGTCCGACGGATCGACTGTTTTAGTGGAGACTGATTGCCATAAATAAAGGGGGAGTTCGATTTAAAAGCGTGTACACATTTGTCATTTTAAAAACGAATGTGTCCTATTTGCCATATATAACTGGTACACTCTTGCATACCATAGACTAATCGGGGAACTAACTGGTACCCTGTTGTATACTGCAGAGTAATCAGAGAACCAGCTTATTCGCCATTCGGCAGATAGATCTATAATAAGCAAGGGGCGTATAGGCAGTTTCGAATTCAGATATCCATAGCCCATATAGAGGAATTAGAAGACGACATCATTTAGGCTTTAACAATTCACTGATCTTGATATTTCTCCAAAGTGGATTATTTTCTGATACAATTTGATATTACCATATTACGCCAGTATTTTGAAATAAAACAATTCAAATAAATATGTTAACAATGTCATAAAGAATTACTTCCCCTTAAGATTAATTTCAAAGTCATGTGCATTTTGTTTATTAGCAGACTGTAGTTTAGTCTGATGTTAAATGTTCATGAAATGGTTTAGTTTCCAAATAATAAATTAGGGAAATTTTAAAATTATCAATCAGAGAAATACAATATACTTTTTGTTTTATTAAAAATCCATTGAACTATCCGAAGTTATGTTACCATCCGAAACAACAAGCACTTTTAGCAATTTCGACCTTCCTCCTGAAAGGTAAAAAAGCAAACCTTAGACAACTTACACAGAAGGATTGATACAATATCAGCTTATCTGCAAATTTAAAGACGTCATTTAAAAGGTCTGATGACAAACTTTTGAGAAAGAAAAGTGTGTTTTGTCCTAAAATTCCTTGGTTGCGCTCCCTCAATTGAGGAGAACTCCGCTTTTGAGCGAGGTAACTCTGAAAATCTGAGCTTCCGGAACGCTTTTTATACAAATTTGTATGAGCGTATAAACTACACCGATTTCTTAAAATATTGACAACATGGCACAAGCACAACCACCCCAAGTAAATCAAACTGCGAGGTCATGGGACCCCAAATTCACATTCGAAGACAGAGAAAGGTAAAACGATAGTGTTGTGAGAGTTTCTTTTGTGTACATATGTTAACTTATATAAGAGATTACGGTTATGTCCTCATTAGGTCAGTTTGCTAAGTCCATATGTCACACTCACAGTGACGTTTGTGTTTCTAGAGTCCCAGAAATCCATTACATATGGCACATTGCCTACTTACTCATCTAGTATGTTTTCTTGGCAAATCACTTTTTTGTTTTTTTTGCTACCCGTCTACTCCTTGAAAACCCTATCCCCCTCTCAATTGCCTTTCCTATGAGCAATGATTCTCTATATTGTAGTATTGCAATATGGCTTTTGATGGTAGACATTTTTAGCCAGGTTTTTTGAAGAATAATGAGGTGTTGCACTACTGCCTGCGTCTTCTCCACTGTAGCCATCACCATTGGCTAAAGTTTGCGGTAAGCAAGGATCATCAAAACCATTAGTATTACGAGGCTTGTCTTCACACATCAGGGCCAACATAAAAATATTAAGAACAAGCCGAAGATTTTTGGAAATGGTGAATTTGATCTTGGCATGTAACCAACAAAAAAGACAAAATACAAAGTGTATACATCATATTACAGTCAAAGCTCTAACCTTAAACAGTTACGTTTTTTCATAACCTGTGACTGTTATTGTATATAAAAATGGGATAGTAACCAGAAGCAGTTACTACCACAAAATCATTCAAGTTTAAATGCATTCTATCTTCTGTACAGGAATTTTCCCTGTATATATATAATTTTCTCCAGGTAGGGTGATTATTCAACTTTACAACCATGCAATAAAATGCTATGAGCATCGATGAAAATCCAATGCGCAAAGCCTCTCAAGTTACCTACTGTTATGCAATAAAATTCATTAAAAATCATTTTGTAGGCACCAACATGACAATTAGAGAAACAACAGCTAATTGGATCTTGATGAAGATGTATTTAACCTTAATAATAAGTATTCAGACATAAATAAACACTGCACATTTGGCAACTATTTCGATTTATTAGCAAATGATCTTGGTAACTGATTTAGGTTACAAATGGTTATTGGGAAAAGTATCTGCTACTCTAAACCAAAGGGAGATAATAATTTGGCATTTTAATAACTTCCAGCAGTTATAAAACTTGAAACTGTTTAAGGTTAGAGCTCTGACTGTATTACGTTGTAATTTATATTAAAATCTCTATCCAGGGCCTTTTTACCCCAGATTCCTGTATATCCTTCCCTTCACTCTGATTAGAATGTATGTGCCAATTAAATGCTTAGATTTATTGCACAGGTTTTGTAAATACCTGTTATTAAATATGCACAAAATTAATTACGAGTTGGAAATTCTGGGTGTCACGAAACACCCAAATCTACCTATTTCCCCCAAATCCACCCAAATCTTCACCAAATCTAACCCTAAACTTCCCAAATCCAAACCAAATCTACCTTATATGGTGTTACAATGATGTTATTGTACCAAATATCAAAAAGAAAATAATCATTTGAGAAAAATGAAGATATATTTGTTAATTTATTAATGAATTACGATTTATGCGTTATTTTTACACGTTGTGATAACACCATACATTATTAACAAATAAATTAACAACTACATCTTCATTTTGCTCAAACAATTTGTTATTACAACATCGATGTTACACCATATAAGGTAGATTAGGTGTGGATTTGGGAGATTTGGTGTAGATTTGGGTGGATTTGGTGGAAATAGGTAGATTTGGGTGTTTCGTGTAACCGGAAATTCTTACTTCTTAACTCCAGTTCTGGGGTTTGTCCTGGCTGGTTAAAGCCATTTTTATTGTGTCTTGTCGTTAGTAGGTTTAGAAACAGTGTACATCTATTGTAAAATGTGCCTGTTGGTGGTGGGATAGTTACTTTAAAATGTTTGTAGTTTCTTGAACAGTATTGAGTGATGATTATATTTTAATACATTGTTTTGTTGAATGTTCCAGGTGGGTGTGCGTATACCCAGCCTATATAAACAGCAGGAAGAGTGTCAAAGAAGGAAGGCGCATTCCAAAAGCAAAGGTGAACAAACCAATTCCCAATGATCTAATAGAATGGTATCGCAATTGACAATATTGTTCAGCATGTTCAGGGCAGAACTTTTTTTTCTGAGTTTATACTTGTCCTTCGTAATATTTGAATACTCAAAATGATAATTTTTTAAAGAATTTACCTTAATTTCTACTTGTCCTGCCTAAATGAGCACTCATCATGGCGAGCAGACGAGTAGAATTTTCGTGCCCTGATGTTTTTGTTGATAATTCCAAGAAAAAATTGTAATCTGTCACCATGTGTCACCGTAATCTGCATTATTTCTTCCACAGACATAAATATGTAATAAATAGAAAAAGCATACTTTTTCAATATATACCTTTTTTTGATACATCTGTAAAAGTACACACTTCAAGTCAGTGATTTTTCTAGGCCGAATTTTGGCCCCATCCCAATCCAAAATATCCTCATATCCAAAATATACTCATATTTTCCCAAAAAAAAGCAGAATATTTTCCCAAAATACCAAAAAAAAACTTCTTTTTTTTCTTATATTAAATGTAGCCCTATTTGACAATGTATTTGTTGCAGACTTGTATAAGAGCTTGATTTTGAAACTATTCCAAACATTTTTAGTGCCTTACCATGTAATATAGTAGGATTATTATTTTTCCCAATTTTTAGATTTCACTCACATTTTTCCCAAGTCAAAGGGCCCCGGTCCCACTTCCAAAAATGCAAAAAAATCCCTGCAAGTTTTTTAAGTTCAATATTAATACATTTAATTATGAATGTTATGCATGAGTTTGTGAGTGCCTGATTCCCAGAGGATTATAGACCCTCCACCTGGTTGGGCATAATTGTTCACAAATGAATTATTTCTAAAAATTTGCCACTCTGTTTTGAGTATTAAATTCACATGTGGTGTCAGAGCAGTGCTTTTTTTCCTTTTTTTGGGAACATACCCCATACCTTCTCAGTTGGGAATTATAGCGCGATTTTTCATAAAATTGGGTATTTTAACGCGATTTTTAATAAAATTCGGAAAAAATATAAAGTAAAGCATTCCTTTCATAATTATATCTTTACTGTTTTCTGTACACCAAGATAAACGGAAGCATTTATTTAAGCTTTTGCACTTCAATCATTGGATTGGCACTCTTAATTTTTTTTTTTTTTTTTTGAAATTGGGAATTTTTTTCCTCTTAATTGGGAAAAAAAAAATGTTTTGGCATTGGGTATATGACCAAATTTCGGCTATAAAAACAGCCAAAAAAAACACCTGCAGAGGGATGTCTGTCTTCCTGGGATTAACAATGTAAGCCTATCCACTGTGGGCTACTGTGGTACTGAAACCTACAACTATCACTAGTATTATACCAAACTAGTATTATACAAAAGCTGTGCGTAAATTTAATAAAGAGATTACACCCAAGCATAGACCTACATACGTATTTAAATATATGACCCAAGCCAAAACAGGTTGAATGTTTTCAACATCTTCTCGAAGGTGATGATGTTATTGCCAATTGCCTGTTGGTTACGGCAAGAGTTTGCTGTACCTAATGTATCGCCATTTTTTGTAATCACATGTCCTCAGCTATCGTCACGTGGTTTGTGTGGTGGCAGGGATTATTGGCTACAATATCACTGCGCGGAGGTTGATATTATACCTGACAAATACATGTCAACGGAGAGTAGATGCAAATCCTTGACATCCACTTCCCTGTTGATTGTTGAGGATCAGTCTGCCTGGATGTGAGTTATGCAATTACGTCTTAACCCGCTAAGCACGACTATAATAGCATTTGCATCCATTGTAAACCCAGATCAGTATGCGAGTAACTCACAGGCTGATCAGGCTTTACAATGTCCAGCTGCTGTTCAGAAATATCCCCTGAAACACCATTTTGTCACATAAATGGATTGGTTTTAATTCAAAGAAACAGGTTGTGGGTTAAGCCAATTCCTGAAGATATCTAGCAAAATATTGACAGTCTGACAGATTTGAATATTTGATAATGAAAACAAGTTGTCTCAATTTGGAATGTCATGTCTGTATTGGTTACCTGTTCATTATAATGTGTTATTATGACATACAGGTTGGCGGGTAACCAATACAGAGAGGGCCAGAAATGAAGAAGACAATGCGATTGTTGCGTAATACCAGATTTATTATTCAACACTTGTTTTTCCTTTTTCAGTCTGTTGATAACCCATCATACACAGAGATCAGAGACGTGTGCCTAAGTGCTGGATTCATGATAGGTGTAGAGGTAAGAGTCATGGATTGAATTGAATTTTGTTAAACGGCTCATCAACACAGTATAGATTATATAGAGCCGCCCCAGAGAGAGGGGAAGGATACATAGGAATCCGGGAATCTGCCCTACTCTTATTATCGAATAGATTCCAATGGTTCTTTAACGTGCTCGGAGGATAGACCGATACACGGGACCGCCCGGTTTACGTCCCCAGGAAGAGTCATAAAAAGGATTACACAATTAAATACTTCTTTATTGCAAAAAATGTGTTTGGCATGGGTTTGAACATGTCTTTTGCATGTATAAAGAAACATCAATTTCAAACTTACTTTTCATAGATGTACTCTTTCTCTGTATTACAAAGTAAATGTTGGTAATTGACGTTAAGCCATTCCGTATTGGTATTTTATTCAAAACAGTCTATTAAATGATTTTAGAATTATTTTATTTTTAGAATTTTGTGATTCTTGGTTTCAAGAAAACTCATTACTCAATGAGTGATACAAACACTGTTTCTCACAGCAATTAGAATGCTCATTCAGTTCCGAGAACACACTGAGTGGCATCATAATAGCATGACATGATGTCATAATAGCATAACGTGATGTCATAATACCAGAAAGTGATGTCATGATAGAAGCAACCAAATGAAAATATGAATGAAGCATTCTGATTGGTTCAGTGATCAGAATTTGGCATTTAATTCCAACAAACTAAGTAACAATACAATATTTCGCAGTTATTGACCAAGATTTAACCTGTTTATAAAATAAATCATATTCACCTATAAATACATAAATGATCAATGCTCGATTAAAATGATGCCTCAACTGATTTTTGAGTGGTAACTTTTAATTCAATGCACAACAGCGGTAAGGCATACAATAACAAATACAGATTTTCTGCCAGTCTCGGTTATAAGGTTATAAACAGTGTGTACCGGTTAGTTAATGTAAACCGGATCAACTGTTGGTTAAAGACACTAAACCCGCCAAATAACGGTAAAATTACAGGACAAAACCGTTTATCAAACTCTATCCATGTATTCAGGTCATATAACAATGTATATTTGCCAATTTAAAATATATAGATTTATTTAGGGTTCTTAAAATACTTATGACTGCATATATGTAAAATGAATTCTGAGTTGTTAACTATTAAGTCGATGCTCCAGTGTGAGCTTTGGTCTGGCTGGTTAAAGCCATTTATATTGTGCTATAGTGTTTGGATTCTCATATTATGTAAGTTATATAATTATATTACATATATGTCTGTGATTTGTATAGAAAATACTGGGAATAGAAAAGCTATATCTACTCGTTTGCTCTACTGTGAAATATCTCCCAGTGGGAAAATATTGCACAGTACGGAACATTGCTCGGCCTTTTCCGTCAGTGGCTGGAACGCCAAATGACGTTTGATTGTTTTACGGACGTCGTCGTCGGATTCCGCCACTAGGAAATACCGATTACGGAAATTAACGAAGAGTTCCGGTTCCACTTGTTTTGTTTGTATGACGTAACCTCTTCTTGGCATTCTTGTGCAAACTGGTGTAAAAAGGCGTAAATCATTAGAGATATTAATAAAATATCATTTTTAAATTATGTAATATATAGTTTAATAACCAGTGTTTTTGAGATACTGAAAATATCTCCCTCGGTAGAGAAATGGCCCCCATATAAGAACTCACAGTTTTATTATCTAAAATAGGCATTATATGGCAGTATGGTGTCGTAATAATTGCTGTTTTAAAAAACAACAGGTAATGCTTAGTGACATAACTATTATCGCTGATTTGTTACAGAATAAGACATACCCCAGAGAGCTGGAGCATAAAGATCTCAAATACAGAGGCAGAATTAGAGTGCAGATAAAAAATGAAGATGGAACACCAAAATATGAGAATTATCCAACCAGTAAGTGTGCAACCCAAAGCAATAATAAACGCACGTTTTTTCCGTTTCATTTTCGATATAGCATCCAAGAGATCACTTGTCTGTCATCTTGCATTATTTTTGTTAGATGTACACTTATAGATGCCCAATTACGGTATAATCTTTGGATGATTGTCCCATTACAAAGGAGAGAGACTGAGTATTTGCCTTTTCTTGTGTTGTTCATTCATCTATCGGTGCTGTGCCTATAACTCATGAGTTAATCAGAATTTTTTTATGGGGTGTAGGTATCATCATAAGTGTTTCGTCACGAATTTGTGGTCGTTTAGTCATGCCATTCTATCTGGATGCCATTCTCTTGTGTGGTAGTGGCGTCCATGGCTGAGTGGTTAGAGTCTCTGACTTAAAATCACTCGCACCTCACCTCATGGGTCCAGGTATCTGTATGTGAGTTTTTTGGCTCTTACTACAAAAGGATAAAAAAAAAATCCAAATGAATTTAAATAAGTCGCATGTATTATCATGTGTTAATCAACCACACCGTCACGTCCATATGTTAGTCTTAGTTTAAATAGATCACATGCATAATCCTGTGTAATCTCAGTAAAATCATACCAACGCTACCAGACCTTCCTGTATAAGGTATAACATTAAAACTTAATTAGGATCTATTTTGATTGAGATTGATATAAGCCTTGCTTGAAGATCGAAACTATGTGTTTCAAGAGTATAAGTAGTTTTATCTCTCTTCAAAGTTGAGTTGAGCTTATTCGCAGATGAATAATTTTATTTTTTACTTCGAAACTTCAGGACAATCAATATACCTGTACATTGGCGAGACAATTCCCAAGTTGAAAGCGAGGCTACAGGCGAGCGCGAGCATTGGCGGCAGTCAGTCGAGTACACAACAACAACAACAACAGGGCGCCAAATCACAGAAGAAGAAAGGCAGAAAAGGGAAATAAAAAGTTGCATATGTGAATTAGAATATTTAATAATTTTCACCATAATTTTACTGAATTTATCAACTGGTTACTAGTATTTAAGATGTTTAATAACCGCGCATAAGGTGTTGAACCAGTATTTTAATATCTATATTCAAACTTGGGAGTGCATTTTGTGGTAACTGGTTACGTAACAATAAATTTGCACGTGCATGATCAGCCTATTAAAAAGGGTGCCATTTAAAAAAGTATGTGTAAAATCTGAGCACGAGAGTTGAGGTGTGGTCAAGTACCCCTCTGAAGAGGCTGCCATTAACATGCTCTCCTTAAACAGATATAATGACTTGAAGCAATATTTCCCTCAGACATGAAAATATGTAAATTAGAGGAAGAGGGTATAGCAGACTCGCTATCATGACCGTTATCCATTGTGTATATGAACCAAACAACAGAAGAATAGCAAAATATGGAAATCAGGTAGATGTCCAGGTTTATTGTTAAAATACTCCTTTTAAGTAGTTACAGAATGGTGTCTACATGAAAAAAATGTCACAAAAATACTATCTCGAGCTCAAGTTGGTGTGTGTAATTGATAAAAAAAATTACCATTAATGCAGAGTAATGGAAATTAGATGTCCATCTTTGTATTTGTAAAACTATTCATTTAAAGCAATTATTCGAAGAATGGGAGTCAAAATGAAGATGTTTAATAAAGCCACGACATTAGTATCATAATACACTGGTGTAATTAATATGCAAATGACATGAATAAATGCCAAATCATCGCTTGGTCTTTTCTGTTTAGCTTGATGCACAATCAGAATTGGCTCTTTGATTTCCGACCAGTAATTACTGGGTTACGGAAATGAACGAGGTAGTTGTGACTGATTGGTATGAAGAAGATCAACGCAACATATATAGGCAGCTACACAAATAAAGAGAGGATATGTGTCTGTTTTGAGTGAATATAGGATTTATTTTCATCGAGAAGTGAGAAAACATATTTTCACGAGTGCTTTAGAATGAGTGAAAATATTATAGTTTTATCCAGTTCGAGATGAAAATAAATACTATATTCAAGAGAAATCAACAAATATTCTATTTATTATATACTCACAACCTGAAAATTTATGCAGAAAAAATATAATGCGCCAAAACAATGACGTCAAATATGTCAACGACGTAAACCACGTCAACAGTTGCATGACGTCATTTTGAGTGAAAAAATATTACATTTTTACGTGTGAAATATAAACAATGAAAATATAAGGTTTTATTTAAATCATAAAATCCACTATTTCTTGGGGAAGTGTATAATAAATGAAGTTATGTGAATGATGTTTTGGAGATGTTTAGGAGTTATGTGATATTAGATCCCTACATTCGTGCCAATTTAATATTCAACGGGCACTCATGTAAGATCTCTATTTCAACAACAAACAATCCATGATTTCGCTTAAAGTTCTCCAGCCATGTTTTGTTTCATGAACATGTTTATGTTGATTTAAATCGAAATCGGTACACAATAAAATATATTAACAATTCCCACATTGCAATATCTGTGAAAAGCGAGAATAAGATTTTATTTGATGATGTAGAAAACTTTGAACAGGTAAATTAATCCACAGGTAAATGGGTATTTATCAATTATCTGGCAATAGTTGTGCAGCTATACAATTCAAAAGTAGTATCTACGTCATGCAAATAATACTTATTTTTACATGCAACTTAGTAACGGTTTTAAATACATGTTTCTCTCCGAGACTATCAAGAAATGTTCATAATTATGATGTTTAAGAGTTAAATTTGTTGATAATACTACAAAAGGGTGGCCATTCATCTTTAAAAATGGCACTGTGTACTGTAATAGGTCAATTGACATTGTTGAAGTGAGCCTATCATTTTGCATGAGTCTTATGTGGTAAATAGGATCTTTTTCTTTTCTTTTTTTAATGTATATTTTTGACTTGAATAAATCTGTTTGATAAAAAAAATATGATACTCGGCAGAGCCTAATATTTAATTTTATCCAACATTTTTTTTTATTAAATTCATTAATACGCAGTCACACATGCAAGATCCTCCATGTATTTTGTCTGTTCAGTTCTTTCTGATAAAAAGATAGTATTAAATTTTTATTAACTCAATAAAATAAAGGTTGGTTGGTTGAAGGTGTTTTACGTCATTTTCAGCACATTTGGCTTTTCAAACACTTTTTAAGTTTCGAGTCTTTGTAAATCCTACATGTACAGGTCAAAAAACAGTAAAAAAACTATTTTTTTCCAGATTTGAAGACAATAAACGGAATTTGGTTCATATTTATTTCATTCGTCAGTTTATCATGGTTTGTTGTTTTATAGAAGCAAATATGTTAAATCTACACTATAAATGGGTGTACCAGGTTACTTCATCTTTCATGTTGATTACCGTATTCCATTTTTGTATATGGTCAGATATTATGCTTTTCTATCGAAATTAACAAGGCCACAGATATATATAGGTGTTCGGTTGTAACAGAAGGACATTAATTAAAAACATTTGAGGTTTTGGAGCTACAAGAATATTTAAGAGACATGCTTGTAAATGAATGTGCAATGATTGTGTATGTGTTTTTGACTTTTTGTACATGTCTGTTGTATCATACTAAACTGGAATAAAGTTAAACTGTAAAACCCAATTATTTTTCTTTTTTCACCATAAGAGATAGAATTCTCCTTTAGGGAACCGAAAATTCCCTCTCAGGGAAAAACTGAATGAATGAATGTTTTTTTACGGCACGTCGACACAAAAATAGGTCATATTGTGCGCAAAAACTGATGAAAGTTGAAGAAATGAAGTAGTAAATAAAAATTAAGGTAAATATATAAAGATAAAACTATTTACAAATAAGGGATGATATGGTAGTAATATAAACTATGTATAAATGTAAATCAACAAATGCCCGCCAACGGGTGTATAAACAAGTAAATATATATAAGAACATATTATAATGATTTATAAAGTCTGATTATTATAATGATTTATATAGTCTGATTTCTTTCAGGAAATCTAAAACAAGACTAAAATCTTTAATATCAAATAACTCTTTCATTGTATGAACATTGTAGTTCCTTTGACGCATAGGATCAAAGTCTACACATTCCAACAAGATTTGTTTGACCATTAACGGTGAAAAGCAGAGGGGAAAAACTGAGTACCATGGTTTGGAGCTGAATGATGGTCAAGAACATGATATTCATTTGCAGTATTCATCTTCGTCTCCGTTGAAATAACCTTTCCCAATTCCAACCAGATATGGCATAAGCTATTTAAGTGTTTTTAAAACTTTGGCCCATTCTGCGTATTTTTATCTAGATCCCCGTGTGGTTGCCGGGGTAGAATACAACTCCCGCTAGAGGCAGAAGAGTAGGACCCCTCTTTCATGTTCTTTTTTTTCATTTTTTTATCATGCTCATTCAAGGTCTTCATAACACCGCATATGCAAATGTGGAAACGTGGCTCCATCGTAAACGGAGTGTCTACAATAGAATTTGCAGCAACTCTGCAGTTCTGCAGGTTAGAAGGTTCTAGGCCCGTTCTCCATATTTTATCTCGATGTACATGGAGGATGAGCCTGGCATGTTCATTCCTCTTAGGCGCCATATAACCTTTAATGTGTTGGTGCGCCTTAAAACCCCAATTCAATTCATCGCCATTGAAATAATCGCGCATCACCTTTCCCAATTCCAACCAGATTGACCTAAGCTATTGAAGTGTTTTTAAAACTTTGGCCCATTCTGCATATTTACATCTAGATGTAAATGGAGAGTGGGCCTAATATATTAACTCCTGTAGGCACCATATAACCTTTTTGTGTTCGTGCCACAAGTTCAACTCAAGTCTTATTCGGTCATTAGCTTCTAAACTGCTTGAGAATTTCGAATGATTATGAATCTTGATAGGTGTAGATATATCTAAATTCTTGACTAAAATATAGATGTTTTTGAAATGAAAAAAAAATGTATTTTTAAATCCTGTTAACACATGTTTGGTCATATATGGGCAGCGACCTTGGAAGGAGATTAAACAAGAACTACTAATGAATAACCCCCACAGGGAATTTTAGTCTGACAATTGAAGCACTGATTGACTTTGTCATGTATGAATATTTCTTTTATATAATTACATTCTAAGAACAGCCTTTGTTGTTTATGAATCGAAAACAAACGAGGGAATTATGAAACTTAGTAGTTAATTACTTGTGCACATGGATTGGCCACACCAAGTACTTTTTGGACACTGTAGAAGGTTGGTATAATGTCCAGTCCATGATTGTACCATTACTGTCAAAGTTTATAAACATGGTCTAGTATGCCACCTTTTTTATTGAGTTGGGAGTATAAACACACTCGCTGGCGTAAGCCATAATTATACCAGAGGAAATATTTAAGATGTTTTGTGTTGGTTGTATTTTTGTCATCTTTTTGTGTTTATAAGAACACTCGATGGCCGAATCCATAATGCCAGAATAAATATTTCATCTGTTTTGTGTTGGTTGTTGTGAACAGAAGGTGTATGTGTTTAAGTCTGCTGCAATTACTGCTGGCAGTCCTGAAGGTAATGTGGAAATGAGCTACACAAGCTGTAGAAGGAGAAAGGCTCCGTTTAAAAAGGGATTTATTACATTTGATTGGGATTTCTCGGATTATTTATAATCGCTTAATATTAATAACTACAAATACAAAAATAATTGTGACGTTGAGTCATGACGTCAATAAAGTGTTGCTGACATCGACGTCATCCGCCGATAACGTTCAATAAATCGACTAATTTTGGCAAAAATCATAATAAACTTCTAAAATGTAATACTAGAAGTTGGATTATTTAACTGCTGGGTTCGATTATAGGGGAACCCTTCACTCCATGGTAGGCATACGCTCGTTCGTGAAAAAAACCACACGTCTACCATCTCGTGAAGGATTTCCCCATCATCGATCCAAGCAGTTAATAATATTTATTACATTTCTATCGGTGAAAGATCGGGATTTCTCAATGAAAGAATATTCATAATCGCTAAATAGTAATAACTAACTCTGAACACAAAAATAACTAACCGTGACGATGAGTCATGACGTCATTATTGTGTTGCTGACGTCGACGTCCTCCGCTGATAACGTTCAACAAAACAAAACATTTCGGCTAAAATCATGCAAAAAGTGATTTAAAATGCAATAAATAGATTATTTAACTGCTGGGTTCGATTATATGGACATCTTTAACTCGATGGTAGACGTGCTTTTCACTCACTCGCATCCGCTTGTTCGTGAAAATAACCACACGCCTACCATCTTGTGAAGGATTTACCTATAATCGACGCCAGCAGTTAAATAATCTCTATATATCTCGCTTGTAAAATTATCGAATCAAAATTGTTACTTTATGAGCATCCTCATGTCAGGTCATCATGTCAAATTTGAAAACAATCCACTTAAAAGATACCGAAGGAGTTGCACACTAGTCTCCATCATCTATGGACTCACTGTTCTTTAAAAAAATTGACCGATAGACGGCGCCAACCGTCAAAACTGACTGCGACGTGACGTCATTTTTATTGCAACATCAAAGTGCACGTTGAATTACGCGCAACATTAGTTCCAATGGGATGTGTGTACGTCCTTATTAAATATACAATAAACTTCGTTTTATTGTAGTTTCTCTAAAAACATAATATAATCTTACAAAATGATGTTTAAAAATAATTTTTAGCATTAATCGTGATCCGCTTACTATGTTTAGAGTAATTTTATTGCACAACTTTGCGCGTAACGTCACGTAATTTTTGACCCCGTCGTGACGTAGGGGGGTGATTCCCATGGATTTCCATAACAAACTGAAGTTGACCAATCAGAGGCCGGTGATTTGTTTTTGTCCGCACCTCGTTTTGATGTCAACATTTTTAAATAAGCTTTACTCCAGACCATCGTATGGACTTCTTTGAGAGAAGTCTCGCGAGAGGTCTGGATGATCGAGACTAGTTGCACACTAGGTACGCACTCCAATACCAAGTGCATCTGAGAATGGCTTCACATCAAACTTCCTTAAGATCATCCTTATATAATTCTAAATCACCCTGGCAAATTTGAAAAAAAACAACACTTACAGAACAAGGGAGTTAAGACACACAAGATGTATGTAGACAGACAGATGGACATGCTAAAACCAGTATACACTCCCCTGCACTTTGTTTTCGTGGGATATAATGACGGAAGTGATTTGGAATCTGTGGCATGTCAATATATATGGGGTTATTTGGAGTGGCTCTGGGTGAGGAACGGCAAGGATTTTCAGATAAACATTCCCAATATGTTTCATTTGTTGATATCCCGCTAGAGGCATAGGGGTAGGACCCCCACACCGCCACCCACCACCATTTTTTTTTGTTGATATATTTACACATCTGGCTGGATGGTTTTATAACATACTGATTAAGATGAACAGAATTCTTTTTTAAAACATGGTCATGATTAACGTAATCTCAATTTCAATACAGCTCATCAACACATTAAAAGACCGAGAATACCAATTAAAGGAATCAAATCAAGGGAATCCCGAATACTTACTTGTATATTCCTCTGCCTAGTTTACATTCAGAGAGCAACAATTCCAGTATGTAAAACCGCTTGGTTGGCGTCGCCTTCCGATGATTGAAGCCGTGGCAGTAACTTTGTAAGGCGTCTTGAACCCCCAAGGAGGCAAGTCTGGCCAAGTGGTTAGTCTTCGACTTGCCACTCACCGCTGTGGGTTCGAGCCCTCAAGGGACCAGGAATCTGTACGTGAGGAAGCTATCCAGCTGGCCTGCGGAACATCCTGTTTTACCCGGGTACCTGTCCGTGGACGAAAATTGTCTTTAAGGGCACCTAGGATCTTCCTCCACCAATGAAAGCTGGAAAGTTGCCATATGACATCTGTTGGTGCGACTATAAAATCCAATTCAACTGAACCCTGAACCTTTCAACAGCGAAGCAGTTGTGCAACAGCTAGATCTTGCACACCTTGGTTAACATGAGCAATAAGGCTGTAATGTTCTTGATTAATTTGGAGTTTGATAATTCAACAAGACACTGATTTTGTTTCGACATTTTATTCATTAACATTCTCATTAATAGCAAAAATACGTGAATAATGGCAATGGTAAAATCAAAGTAAGAGGTCACAAAAATAATAAGGAACCTGCATTTAGAGACCACCACTGGGAGAGATCAACCATTCAGTCGTCGCAGAGTGGTCCCTAAATACAGATTTGACTAAAAACATTTACATTTGTATTATGATATCTCCGTGGATGTTTTTCTTTTTTTTTTAAATTTGGCCATTCCACCTATTTAAACTTTCTTTGACACCATGGCCAGATATAGTTACTTCAAAGTTGACAATAATGTTATAATAATGACAATAAAGATGACAATAATAATATTTAAATAATACAATTTACTAATTTTTATAGTTCTTTGAATCATGAAACATGTGGGCACAGTCCAGCAAAGAGTCAATATAAAGTTTCATTTCAAATCATATACTAGTATAGGTGTACCAGAAGTAAATCAAATCCCATTGAGTCCAATGCAATATTGTCCAAGCTTTCTAGTTAGCCATTTTTCAAAATGAAGTTCAAACTAAGATTCACTTACATGTTCTTAGTCATGAGACCTGCCTCTCTAGAAAACTGCTGAGAATAGTAGGGGTCATGTGGCATATAAGAAAATAAAATTACGATCTTTGTTGATACCGTGAACAAACTGCGTTCATTCGGCACCTCTTAAATGTGTTCTACTTTCACTTTCAAAACTGTCAAGTTGACAAATAAAATCATCATACAACCATGCAAATGACTTTTAGCTATCACAAACAAGTCAATAAAGTCAGTTCAGCCAGAAAAACAGGCCTTAAATACTCAAAAATGCCTTTTATCACAAAAAAAGTTAGGGATTATATATTTGGGAACTCCTTTCGTCTACACCAGGCATGAATACCACAGTGATTTACTTCCTGTATGCCTATATCGCTGTTTCTACAAAATTCAGACTTCTTTAACAGCATGAGATTTAATTTTTCACCAGTAATGGAGAGTAAATGTGGCTTTAATGGTCAATCAATGGTATCTTAAAGGGAATGTAGCGACACAACCAAACCATCTTTATTATTGAGTTCTGAAAAACTTGAATAAGGGTGAAAGAATTATCAAAATCGGACGATAAACGAAGAAGATGTGATCATTTGGAGTTTCTGTTAAAATGGATATGGAAGCGTCCATTTTGAGAGCTATGACATCACGGTTCTAAATGACCATATATGGAATATTTATAAATATGAAATTTACTGATTTATAGGGAAAAAATGACAGCAAATGTATGAAAAATATTCCATACTTAATGGCAATAATGCTTTATATGACTAGTAAAAAACATTTCTTCGATTTAAATGACATTTATCAATATTCCATATATGGTAATATAGAACTATGATGTCAATAGTTTTCAAAATGGCGGCTCCCATGTCCATTTTAAAACAACATTTAAATGGTCATATCTTTTTTGTTTATCATCCGTTTTTGATTATTCTTTCACCTTTTCCCAAGTTTTTCAGAACTCTCAATAATAGAGCCTGTTAGGATGTGTCGCTACATTCCCTTTAAAATAGCTAACATATTTCATTTAAATATTGAATAATCTGACACAAAATTGATGCAATATCAAAATCATTTCATTTAATATTCAACAAATTGTCAAAATAAAACACAACACATTAAAAGCACTCAACATCAGTTACCATATTGCTTCGCTGATCTACAGAAAAGGATCTGGTGTTCCTTAAAAAAAAGGTATCATTCTCATGAAAATTGGGATTTATCCCTTTTAAATCATTATTCCAAGTATAAACAAGAGCATCACCTAGCGGGGCATAAACACTTGTCGTTGGCAAGGTTGTTTCAGGTTAAACCTTTTTCAAAGGGAAATAAATAAAAAAAATATGGATCAGAGAGTTATGGGCCTTTATAAGATGTATTCATTGGATCATGCATACCGACGTTATATCAAATTTTTCAAATTCATCAATGATATTCGGCAGGTGCCCTCCTGATTTTTCAGGACTTCATTCGCGGTGCGGTAATTCGGTGTGCATATAATCCTAATACATTTAGGGATTCACGAACCTTTGGGGACTCTTTTAAAAATACATAGAAATATAAAACACACATTTGAGAAAAGTTTGGTGCTTTTGTCCGGCATGTCTAGATTGGATCCTAAAGCCTGGGTTTTGGTCCCTAGCTATATATATGCAAATCACCCGACCGGACTACCTTTTCCCCCATAATTCCAAGCGCCAAACACGAGAGATGATACTAGTATCGATCGAGGGCGAGAATGTGGATCAAATTGAAGATGTACTCAAAGTTTCATTAATGTACACCTAATACTTCAAAAGTTATCAAAGAAATCACTTGTAAAGTACAATGTTAAGTTCCAGGTTGAACCTTTTTTCAAAGGGGAATAATTAAAAAAAAATGAACAGACAGTTACGGGCCTTTATCAGATGTATTCATTAGATCATGCTGAAGATGTTTACAAAGTTTCATTGTTGTAGAACTTATACTTTGGACGCTCTTAGCCACAATCTGTTGTCAGGTAAAAGTTAACGCACAGGCAGACAACACCACGACATAATACGTCCCTACGGGCGTATAATAATAATATGACGTTAAACTACCAAAAACAAGATGTAGATATAATTTACTTTTATTTTAAAGAGGCACTACCTATATCTACTCGATTTTTAATGTAAAATATTAAATACTCAATATTACTGCATTTATATGTATACAAAGTTATTTTATGAGTATTCTAAAAAGAAACATGGTTCGTATTCCAGTTCTGTAAATTATTAATTATGATCAAAACAATATCTTGAATAAAATGCTGCCCAGCCGTTTATTCCTGCCGGAGAACTACGAGTTTTTACGATTTTCTCGGACATGCGCAATGTAAACGAATAAGATCGGAAAATCTCCGCAATCGGCTTGTCTAAAACAATTACGAATACAATTTCAAAAATCCGATCTTTTCAATCCTGTTTTTCCCCAGCAAAACTCATATTACATTGGGTGAAATTATTGCCATTTACCTTTTTCCTAGTCCTCTTTATAATTAAGTAAAGTTTATATCAATTGGTGGACAAAAAGATATAGGTAGAGCCTCTTTAATGACTTATCAGTGAAACTTTCAAAAGTAACAAAGTGTGTTAAAACGGATTAACCAGTATTTGGAATTTTAACTTTTTACAACAATCAGTAGTTAAATGGGCGAAATTCACGGTTAAAGCCTCCGATTTACCATCGCAAATTCAAAAATTCAACACAGTTATCCATATGAGAATTTAAGGAACACCAAAATGTTTTGTAATGTAGACATTTAAAACAATAACAGGTAATATAGCGATGTTTTTCATTCCAATCTGTCACCCAGGGAACAACTGGGCATCACTAAGGGGACAACTGGGCATCACCCAGGCGAACAACTGGGCATCACCCAGGCGAACAACTGCGCATCACCCAGGCGAACAACTGCGCATCACCCAGGTGAACAACTGCGTATCACCCAGGCGAACAACTGGGCATCACTAAGGGGACAACTGCGCATCCCCCAGGCGAACAACTGGGCATCACTAAGGGGACAACTGGGCATCACCCAGGCGAACAACTGGGCATCACTAAGGGGACAACTGGGCATCACCCAGGCGAACAACTGGGCATCACTAAGGGGACAACTGGGCATCACCCAGGCGAACAACTGGGCATCACTAAGGGGACAACTGGGCATCACCCAGGCGAACAACTGGGCATCACTAAGGGGACAACTGGGCATCACCCAGGCGAACAACTGGGCATCACTAAGGGGACAACTGGGCATCACCCAGGCGAACAACTGGGCATCACTAAGGGGACAACTGGGCATCACCCAGGCGAACAACTGGGCATCACTAAGGGGACAACTGGGCATCACCCAGGCGAACAACTGGGCATCACTAAGGGGACAACTGGGCATCACCCAGGCGAACAACTGGGCATCACTAAGGGGACAACTGGGCATCACCCAGGCGAACAACTGGGCATCACTAAGGGGACAACTGGGCATCACCCAGGCGAACAACTGGGCATCACTAAGGGGACAACTGGGCATCACCCAGGCGAACAACTGGGCATCACTAAGGGGACAACTGGGCATCACCCAGGCGAATAACTGGGCATCACTAAGGGGACAACTGGGCATCACCCAGGCGAACAACTGGGCATCACTAAGGGGACAACTGGGCATCACCCAGGCGAACAACTGCGCATCACTAAGGGGACAACTGGGCATCACCCAGGCGAACAACTGGGCATCACTAAGGGGACAACTGGGCATCCCCCAGGCGAACAACTGGGCATCACTAAGGGGACAACTGGGCATCACCCAGGCGAACAACTGGGCATCACTAAGGGGACAACTGGGCATCCCCCAGGCAAACAACTGCGCATCACTAAGGGGACAACTGGGCATCACCCAGGCGAACAACTGCGCATCACTAAGGGGACAACTGGGCATCACCCAAGCGAACAACTGCGCATCCCCCAGGCGAACAACTGCGCATCACCCAGGCGAACAACTGGGCATCACCCAGGCGAACAACTGGGCATCACCCAGGCGAACAACTGGGCATCACCCAGGCGAACAACTGGGCATCACCCAGGCGAACAACTGCGCATCCCCCAGGCGAACAACTGGGCATCACTAAGGGGACAACTGGGCATCACCCAGGCGAACAACTGGGCATCACTAAGGGGACAACTGGGCATCACCCAGGCGAACAACTGGGCATCACTAAGGGGACAACTGGGCATCACCCAGGCGAACAACTGGGCATCACTAAGGGGACAACTGGGCATCCCCCAGGCGAACAACTGGGCATCACTAAGGGGACAACTGGGCATCACCCAGGCAAACAACTGGGCATCACTAAGGGGACAACTGGGCATCACCCAGGCGAACAACTGGGCATCACTAAGGGGACAACTGGGCATCCCCCAGGCGAACAACTGGGCATCACTAAGGGGACAACTGCGCATCCCCCAGGCGAACAACTGGGCATCACTAAGGGGACAACTGGGCATCACCCAGGCGAACAACTGGGCATCACTAAGGGGACAACTGGGCATCACCCAGGCGAACAACTGGGCATCACTAAGGGGACAACTGGGCATCACCCAGGCGAACAACTGGGCATCACTAAGGGGACAACTGGGCATCACCCAGGCGAACAACTGGGCATCACTAAGGGGACAACTGGGCATCACCCAGGCGAACAACTGGGCATCACTAAGGGGACAACTGGGCATCACCCAGGCGAACAACTGGGCATCACTAAGGGGACAACTGGGCATCCCCCAGGCGAACAACTGGGCATCACTAAGGGGACAACTGGGCATCACCCAGGCGAACAACTGGGCATCACTAAGGGGACAACTGCGCATCCCCCAGGCGAACAACTGGGCATCACTAAGGGGACAACTGGGCATCACCCAGGCGAACAACTGCGCATCACTAAGGGGACAACTGGGCATCACCCAGGCGAACAACTGCGCATCCCCCAGGCGAACAACTGCGCATCACCCAGGCGAACAACTGGGCATCACCCAGGCGAACAACTGGGCATCACCCAGGCGAACAACTGGGCATCACCCAGGCGAACAACTGGGCATCACCCAGGCGAACAACTGCGCATCCCCCAGGCGAACAACTGGGCATCACTAAGGGGACAACTGGGCATCACCCAGGCGAACAACTGGGCATCACTAAGGGGACAACTGGGCATCACCCAGGCGAACAACTGGGCATCACCCAGGCGAACAACTGGGCATCACTAAGGGGACAACTGGGCATCACCCAGGCGAACAACTGGGCATCACCCAGGCGAACAACTGCGCATCCCCCAGGCGAACAACTGCGCATCACCCAGGCGAACAACTGGGCATCACCCAGGCGAACAACTGGGCATCACCCAGGCGAACAACTGGGCATCACCCAGGCGAACAACTGGGCATCACCCAGGCGAACAACTGCGCATCCCCCAGGCGAACAACTGGGCATCACCCAGGCGAACAACTGGGCATCACCCAGGCGAACAACTGGGCATCACCCAGGGGAACAACTTGGCATCCCCCAGGGAAACAACTGAGCAAATAAGCCTACCGGAGACATTTAAATTCATAAAACAAATACAAAGAAACTTTGATCACACAAATTTGATATTAAAGAGCTTGAATATCAGTTGGAGGAGGCCAACTGCCATCTCTGATCCTTATTTTGGTCAACTAAGCTTTAAAATAAATGCCTTTAAAGGGACACATGGCAGTCTTGATTTTTTAAAAACTAGCGGCGTCCCATTAGTATTTAATAATGTATAAAAACGTATAGTATAATAAGACGAAGATTACTTAAAATTTGATTTATCTAAATGTAACCAGGGTAAAAGTAAAAATGATACTGGATATATAAATCGAGACACCCATTTCAAATACTTCAAGATTGCCGTGTGTCCCTTTAATACCAAAGACTACCACCCATTAATATCATCAAATGTTTGGTAAATTGGGCATAAAGTCAAGGCCATATAACATGTTTATAAAAGAGATCACGTTGAAAACAGAGTGTATGCTGTTACTAAGAAACCCAACAGAAATGCAAACGGAAAATGTGTCTTGCTTCATTCAACCACCCACCCAATTCCGAGTTTAAATGCAATTCCAAGACAGATTTCAGTAAATTCATGAAAAAAAAGCTACTGTCGACTGTACTGTCTTGCTAAGTCTACACTGCCTGGATAAAAGGTTAATATCTTCTAACTTCTTAGGTTATAACATGTTTTCCACAGAACCTTTGGTATGTATACCCGAATTTCATAATGCCATGCACCCAAAAACATGTTAAAATAGGGTGTTATCCTCTTGTTACATAGCCAGGCCATGTTGACCTTAGGGCTATTCCATCATACCTGGGACCCCATGAAGGAAATTTAATGAACATCTATGGGTGAACCCTATTTTCTGAAACTTGGTTCATTATTTCTTTTCTTTTTTTTCATGAAGGTACAACTCATTATACAATCAATTGCACACCGCGTATCTTCCATGAGGCCTTCTAATAACAAAATCAACTAATAAACAATGTCAAGTGAATACATGCACATAACATTAATACTATATTACAAGCCGGCATACAAAACAAGTATTCACTATTAACATAACTTAATTTGAGCAGAACTACTGTTATCTTGAAATGGAAATAGCTTATAATTGTATTTGAAAGCATAAATAGAAACAGAAGTCCGGATATTTTCTGGGATTGAATTCCAAGTCCGCATGGCAACATAGGTAAAATATTGTTTTAAATGTTCAGATTTAGGTCTAGGATGTTTAATGTCATGTTTAATACATGATCTTAAATTAAATCTGTTATTTTCAGAAAATGTTATTTACTTATGTATATTGGTGTAAGATTATGAATTGCTTTATAAACTTAAACACCTACTTGAAATTTACATCTTGTTTCAAATGACATCCAATTTAACTCATTGAAAAGATTTTCAGGTGTATGTAAAGGTTTTATCAAAATCCAGCGTGCAATGCTTTATTGTCAAGGAAGAACCTTTGTAAAATTTGATTTAGTACAATTACTCCATGGATAGAACCATAATCAAATATGTATTATAGAATAGCTTTTTCATATCAAGTGTCAAATATTTAGAGATTCGTCTTAAATGAGTGAATTTACTCAATATATGATTACAGACTTTGCTTATCTGAACATCCCACTTTAGATGTTGGTCTATTGTAATTCCGAGAAGTTTTTGAAAAGACACGATTGTATCAGGCATTTATCTATCGAAAGTGTGAGTTTTCGAGAATAATTTATTTTATATTTTGAACCTAATAGCATACATGTTGTTTCTGTAGAATTTATAACCATGTTATTTATAGTGCACCAATCATTTATGTCATTTAAGTCTGTTTGTAATTTACTCTCAATGGATGACACATACGGACCTGTTGTATGTAGCGTGGAGTCATCAGCATACATGTCAACTGAAGCTTCTTGGGAAGTTAAAGGTAGATCATTTACATAAATCAAGAACAAAAGTGGTCCTAGTATGGATCCCTGAGGGACACCTGATTTGATGATTCTCTCCTCAGATTGATACTGTCCAACTCTGAGTATTTGTTTCCTGTTTGACCGATATGACTGAAACCAACGTATTGTGAAAGGCGAAAAATGATCAAATGCAGTTTGTATAATAGCTTCTTTCTCATGCCTTTCTCATGTCAAGGAAAACACTGCCAACAAAGTTTCCAGAATCAATGTGTTTCAACCACCAATCAACAAGGTGAATAAGTGCTGTTTGGCATGAATGATTGTTACGAAATCCAGATTGAGCCGAGTGCAAAATACTAAATTGATGAAAGAAAGAGTGCAGTTGCGCAGCAACAGGTTTCTCAAAGATTTTGGGAATTGTTGGTAATAATCAGATAGGTCTATAATTGTTCGGGTCATCTTTTGGTCCATTTTTGTGTTTAGGTAACTCGCATGCTTTTTTTAGCTGATCTGGAAATATGCCTTGATCTATGCATTTATTAATGATTGAAGTGATAGCATTAATGATGCAATCCGATGCTGCTTTTATAATACGAGGTCCAATACCATCTATACCTGTTGCTTTATTTATATTTAATTTATCAATTATTCGCCTTACTTCGAAAATGAAGATGTAATCTATTTTAACTGAATATTTTTCATTTATTATCAATATGTTTTTTTAAATGCAGCATAGTTATTTGCATATAGTGGAGTTTTGTTTATTGTATTAGCAATATTAACAAAGTGGTTATTTATAGCATCAGCTATACTTTTCTCTCCCTCAATGGTAAAATTATTAATATCTAAAATTGGTGGTAATTTAATAATTGGTTGTTCTTTAACCCTTAGCCCGCTATGAATGTATAATGGACTGTAGTTTCTTTAAATTTAGACCATTCCATTTATGTTACAAAGGGGTGTTTTAGAGAAATGACTGATGAGCAGCCAGTCATTGCAAACCCTGATCAGCCTGCGAGTTAAAAGGCTACTGTAGCAGCCCTTAGCAGGCTAAAGTTAAACAAAGTTTTGTATCTATGGGTGGGTGTTCATTTTCAAAAGTGCCTTGCTGGGGTCACATGTATGTTTTAATGAAATAGCCCTAACATAGAACTCTGATTACACGAGGGTGTAGGCAAACGCTATTTTATGAAAGAATGCATCATCATTTCTAATATATATTTACTCAAAGTGTTTGCAACAAACATGAACAGGTGCAGTGACACAGTGCAAACCATGTACTCTGCAGGGATGTGGGATGTTATTGTACTGAAACATTATTGCTACCGTACACATGATTTAGTGTTTATAACAGTACAGTCATATATACCAGTGTTAATACACTAGTGGTCCAATGACTGAAGAATTAATATCGTTTTTCAATCCTTTGTACAGGCTAGAGACTATGAAGAGAAATCTTCACCATTAAGAAACCGCGGTCGATCGCTATGCTCCTTCCCTTTCGGTTTCTTAATGGTGACGATTTCTCTTCATAGACTATCCGACATAGTGTTTGCCATAGGTTTTATCGATAGTCTCTATATAGGTCACATTCTTCACCGCGAAGACTGCTTGTAGGAAAATCTTCATGAATAAATGGTGCGAGTATTTGAAAATCTGAGATAAATGATTGGTTGAAAAAGTAGGGTAAATACTAAAACAGCTAAGGTCATATCAGTTTGGGATGGGGAACGGTGATGAGCAAAACATGAATTTTGAATTGAATTGAATTGGGGTTTTAAGGCGCACCAACACATGAAAGGTTATATGGCGTCTAACAGGAATGAACATGCCAGGCTCATCCTCCATGTACATCGAGATAAAATATGGAGAACGGGCCTAGAACCTTCTTCACCTGCAGAACTGCAGAGTTGCTGCAAATTCTATTGTAGACACTCCATTTACGCTGGAGCCATTTTACAGTTTTTCTGCCACTGCTCTTAGTGATGTGAGCGAGATGGCACCTGAAACAATGCAGGGGTCATGATGAAGACCTTTAATGAACATGAACAAAAAATGATAAAATGAACATGGTATTAACATAGCGTGAATTTGGTATGAACAAATGTTAGAATTGTACATAAATATTGTATGAACCCTGTGTAAAAGTCACTGTGATGTAAGAACAATTGGGAGGACCAGCCTCCCATCCTTTCAAATTAACATAATGGCCTAAAATCATACATGATCATAGATGGCAAGGTGTACATAGTTATGCATAAATATCTTTTATTTACCGATAAACATGTACATACACGTGAAGGTAATAAAAGCTATCTCTTTTGATTTCAGTTGAAAGCTAACAAATTAAACCCTGTTATATTTAGATTTGTTATACATGGACAACAAGCCTGTTCAAGACAAACGAGCCCAAACTTGCTGCGACATAAGTCAAATGACTGAATAGATTATTTCATTGAAATTAACGTTATCCAACACAAGACAAGATGAGAAACTGTATAGTTCAAGTCTGAATAAAAGTATGTTCTGGATTGAAGTAAGAATTGAATTGAATTGGGATTTTAAGGCGCACCAACTCATGAAAGGTTATATGGCGCCTGACAGGAATGAACATGCCAAGCTCATCCTCCAAGTACATCGAGATAAAATATGGAGAATGGGCCTAGAACCTTCACACCTGCAAAACTGCTGCAAATTCTATTGTAGACACTCCATTTTCGCTGGAGCCACCTTTATTGTTTTTCTGTGCTCTAGTGATCTGAGCTTGATGGCACCTGTAACAATGTAGGGGTCAAGACCTTTAATGAGCATGAACATAAAATGAACATGAATTTGGGGGTTCTACCCCTCTGCCTATCCCTCCAACGGGATCTGCAGTGGCCCTATTCTTTGCCCCGGAACCAAACGGGGCCCCCGGAACCACATGGGGCGATTTCAGTTGAAAGCTCTGAATTAAACCCTGTTATATTTAGATTTTTTATACATGGACAACAAGCCTGTTCAAGACAAACGAGCCCAAACTTGCTGCGACATAAGCCAAATGACTAAATAGATTATTTCATTGAAATTAACGTTATCCACCACAAGACAAGATGAGAAACTGTATAGTTCAGTCTAAATAAAAGTATGTTCTGGATCGAAGTTAGAATTGAATTGAATTGGGGTTTTAAGGCACACCAACACATGAAAGGTTATATGGCGCCTGACAGGAATGAACATGCCAGGTTCATCCTCCAAGTACATAGAGATAAAATATGGAGAATGGGCCTAGAACCTTCTCACCTGCAGAACTGCAGAGTTGTTGCAAATTCTATTGTAGAAACTCCATTTACGCTGGATCCACGTTATATTTTTCTGCCACTGCTCTAGTGATATGAGCGAGATGGCACCTGTAACAATGCAGGGGTCATGATGAAGACCATTAATGAGCATGAACAAAAAATGATGAAATGAACGTGAATTTGTGGGGTTCTACCCCTCTGCCTTCCCCACCAACGGGATCAGCAATGGCCCTATTCTTTGCCCCGTAACCAGACGGAGCCCTCGGAACCACATGGGGCCTGGATCGAAGTGCAACAGTGTAGTGATTAGAGTGTAGTGGGGTCAAGTCCCCTGGCCACGTCATACCAAAATCTTTAAACAATGGTAGACTTTTAACCCTTGCTTGACAAGCAAATAATGGGTAGTACTACGTCTGGCTGGCCCTGGGTCAGAAGCAAATAACTGGGTGGGCTATCATGTACTACTGCATGGTATTTCAAATCTGAATATTGACTGCTGAATTCTCTTATAACCACCCATTCCAGTTTTCTTCCGTTTGTATTGCAAAGAACATTCAAACAGCAATCCACCCAACAGATAACAGCATTAAACCCAGACCCATAGCTACACTGAGGCACACCGAAAGTGGTCCTAAAAATGAATTTGCCTCGGTTAAATGTCTACGGGCCTGAAACTGTGGGTACACTGAATTTGATGCTTCAATATAACACTCCCGTAACTACATATAAAGAAAGAAAAAGATACACCAGTTTTGCATTCTCCCCACAGGCAATGTTGCCAATGTAGAAAATTGGAATACATCAGGTGACTAGTTTAATTATTTTTTTTACCGTCTAACAGAGCCTCAATATCTTGTGTTTGACAATAAAACACTTTAAAGATGAACTGAATTGGGTTTTACAGTGCACCAACACAAAAAACAGGGTCACACGGCAATCGTGATAAATTATCACACAAACTCATTAAAATCATCTCCTTATATTTCCAAAAACATAAGCTAAGTTTTATAGGGGTATAGGGAGACCAAAACATGACACCTTCTTTAAGTATATTTATATGAAAATACTCTAAACGCAGGAAATCACATGTAGAAATTGATTATACTGAAAACCCCGCTAGAAATTCAAATTTCATCAATATTCAAACAAAAGCCTTTAATTGATTTTTTTTATTATTTTGTAAATTTTTGTCGGAGCAATAGCAGTTAGTCATGATCCCTTGCTTATGACTCTTCAAGATATTCATTTAAGGATTGAATTCGACATTTCAATCGTTCTACGGGGTATGAAAACATTGGCTAGTTTAAAATGCGATTGAATTCGATATTTCAATCTTTCTACGGGGTATGAAAAACCCGTAGAAAGATCGAAATATCAATATAGGTATGAAAAACATTAGGCTTGTTTTGAAGTCCGTGAAGAAAGGTTTGTATTTACCTTTAAATTAGCAAATGTTTTTCATACTCTATAGAAAGATCGAAATATTGAATTCAATCCTTATATTTACATTCTGTTTGTTCTATCGTTTTTTCAGACTTAAATAGTGTAAATACGTTACATTTGCGTCAAAAAAAGTGTTATAAAGCTAGAACAGCGACGTTGCCGACATTGCACACTTTTTTATAGCAGCTTACAGCATTTAGCAAGAGAATGTCAAGACGATGATATATCATTTAAACTAAACAAGTTCGCCAGGTGCACCTTGTTTTCTTTAGCTCTGCCCCAACAGTAACTGTTGTTCACTGGGAATGGAGGTGCAACAAGAAGCAATAGTTCATTGCAGGCGAGGTCTTCCACAGGCCATTTAAGAGCATATTCCCCCTATCCCTTAATTCTAAAATCTAATTTCCCACTACTCCTTAATTGACCCCCTATCCTTTAATCTATCTGCCCTGTCCCTTAAAACACCAATAAACCTGCAAAATTAATTATACTTGTCTATAAATAGCTCCTTGTAGGCTATACTTTTTAAAAATCCCTTGACTTACAGGTGAAATATACTTCAAATTGCATCTAAATAAATCATGATTCCTAAAAATATTGGTCACTCGAAGGGCAACTCCCTCGCCCACTCACCCCATGATTTTCAAATTTAATTTCCCCTATCCCTTAAATTATTTCTGTGGAAGACCCTGGCAGGCATGTGTAGTAGAAATGTAAATATTTCATATTCTTTCAGTAGTCTCGTGTTTCAATAGTTTTGTGAAGAAATGCTTTACCTGCTGAGTGGCTTTATAAAGCTGTTTAATTTCAATACTATTTTACAAGTGTACTACAGGTGCTACATAGCGCACGTGCAAGGCTGGCGTGATCGGTGCAGTTCACGTTTTGCAGTGAGCGATGAGAAATTGTTCTACATGGTTTCAAAGTTTGCTAATATTTATCAGTTGTAAAATGAGGCTGTTCTGAATTTACCACTCTTTTCAAAAACAATACTGAATATGAACTCGTTTTATAAGAACACGTTTTTTAATATAAGAGGCCCAAGAGGGCCTGTATCGCTCTACTTGCTGTACGCATTTGGTGGAAGCTTCCATGTTCTAAACAAGAGGGTCAAAAATAGGGCCGATGCTGGTTGAATGGTTGCATCTGTCTGTTCATGTTCAGTAAGTGGGGTTCTCAACCGTTTCCAAGTGATGACCAAGGGGCTATTTCCCCACAAACATGGGCCATAACTCAAGGGATACTGTGGTACTGGCTGGTTTTCGATTCAAATCCGTTCGAGCGTTCACTATAAATAGAAACAATCTGCCCACGTTTGGTAAAAATCAAATGAAAAATTGAGGTCAAATCGTGTTAACAAGGCCAAATATAGCATATTTAACTAAAGCGCCACAACTCTGGTATTATTGGTCCGACTACTCCTAATTGTATGCTATTAAGTAGTATTGTTAAGAGATGAAATATTCTGAGACCGGCAGATTCACTCCTGTAAACATCAGAATTTGACTTAAAATTAAAAACAACAGTACTAATATAAGTTATAAGGTGAAGTTCAATATTAAACCCCTACAACAGCCCCTGAACTCCCTAAACTCAAAGTACAGAATCCATACTCCTCCATAACACACGTAGTAACACTCCTTCAGAAACAGAGACAAGCATTGTTTCCTGGCGTGTATGCACTGTTTTGAACCAACACACATTGCATCGAAGTTCACGCGATTATGGCCTGTATTCGGCGTTTGAACCAACAGATGTTACACCAATGTACACACGATTATGGCTTGTCTTAACACATGTTGCACCAATGTACACGCGATTATGGCTTGTACACATGTTGCACCAATGTACACGCGATTATGGCTTGTATTAACACATGTTGCATCCATGTACATGTGATGATGGCCTGTATTAACACATGTTGCATCCATGTACACGCGATGATGGCCTGTATTAACACATGTTGCAGCAATGTAGTCGTAATAATGTTGGTATGCACTGTTTTGTACCAACACATGTTGCACCAATGTACACGAGATTATAGCCTCATAGGTTGCTGCAATAGAATATATTTTCAATTTACATTTTATTCTGTCTTCAACAATTTTAACAATTTGATTTAACGTTCTCCTGCCATGTTTTGTTTCATTAACATGTTTATGTTTATTTAAATCGAAATCAATACCCAACAATATATTACAATTCACACATCTGTAAAAAGAGAGAATAAGATTTTATTTGACGACGTAGAAAACTTTGAACAGGTAAATTAATCCACAGGTAATTGTATTTATCAATTATCTGGCAATAATTGTGCAGCTTTACAATTCAGATTTACATCATTTCACCCGTGCAGTCACGCAGTGGTAAAAATAGTATCTACGTCATGCAAATATTACTTATTTTACATAAAACTTAGTAGCGGTTTTAAATATACGTTTCTCTCCGGGACTATCAAGAAATGTTCATTTGATGTTTAAGAGTTAAATTTGTTAACTGATAATACTACGCTAAATTTGTTAACTGATAATACTACAAAAATGGTGGCCATTCATCTTTAAAGGTAACATTACCATATTTACTAGATTTTTTCAAAGATATGACTATTTAAAGGTTGTGGTAAAAGCTACGCGGAAGCCATCATTTCGAGAAATCTCAATAATAATGCTAAAAATGCCAACATTCCTTCAAGACATTTATAATTATCACGACAAGTGTCATAGAGATAATATTCTGGAACAAAATGAATTGTAGTTCTAAGGCAGACCAACTTTACGGGCAAGTGGAAAACTATTGTAACTATATATAAATAAAAAACAAGATACAGTAGCATCCCACTAAGCCCTCGAACAGGTTTCGGTAATTTAGAGGCACTCACAAATGAAGAATTGAATTGATGTTGTTTAACGGCTCATCAACACAGTACAGGTTATTTAGAGCCGCCCCAGAGAGAGAGGAAGGATACATAGGAATACGGGAACCTGCCCTACTCTTATTATCGAATAGATTCCTATGGTTCTTTAACGTGCTCGGAGGATAGACCGATAAACGGGACCGCCCGGTTTACGTCCCCATCCGACGGACGAGGCTAAGGAGGAATTTTAATCACTCTACAGACTATTTCTATCATTTTTTCTTCTTTTTGGTTTGCACTTATGAGTGCTAGCCTATGTATTGACTATTTATTTTTTACCAGAAGTAACCGGTTCTATGCTCCAAAGTTAAACGACGACTATGCTCAACAGCATTGGACCAATACGAAAATAACTGGTTCTCTGCTCGAAAGTTAACGTGTAGGTTCAACAGCGTTGGAACCAATACCACATGTAGGTGTTCGCAATGTTTATAAATACATAAATACAATTTGCAGTGCTCTTAAAACGAACGACATAAATATACTTTGCTGTACTCTTAAAACAATGTTTAGGCTCTTTTGAGAACACCTTTTTATTTTTATCACGTAACGTCCCTTGTTAGCAGTGTCGAACACCCATTTAATATTCTATTGTATGACACACGTGTTATACAACCTGGAACGATTTTGATTGGTTGAGTTAAACCTGTAACACTACGCGAGTTTATTAACTGAAACTATTTTATTTATTATAAATTCACCCAGATCTGAGTCATAAACTTATTATTTGTGACAGCTTATAAAAAATAATGCACGTTATACAAAACATTGTTGTTGGTTTGTTAAAAAGTTGGAGTGACTGCTATTTTGTAAAGAGGTAAAACTTGAACTCTTTTATACGCAACGTTGTGTGTGAGACGCGACGTTACGACTTCACTTATTTTATGACGTTTTGGCGCTAAAGTGTGTCTGATGTCAGGGCGGTTCTATGTACATCTGAATTATTTTTTACTAATTTGATTGCAATGTTATGTGATAAAAAAGATCTTAAACTCGTTCCCATTCCATATAAGATTTATGAAACTCGTTATGAATTATTTTTAATTTTAACTCGCCAAAAGGCTTGTTAAAATTAAAATAATTCATAACTCGTTTCATAAATCTTATATGAAATGGAAACTCGTTTAAGATCCTCTATATATAAAGCTAGCAAACTCTTGCAACAGGCCTAATATTCATCAAACTTTTGAGCACAAGAATCGGACTCGACTCAAAATTTCAATTTTTTTAATTGCAAGCCATTTTACAAGCAAAGTACTACATTTACTTACAGAAACGAGTAATTTTAAAGGTAATTAAACAGAAAATGTCTGAAAATTACAATTCTTACCCATACTTTTGTGTTGATGGGGTTTGCAAAAAAAATGAGATTTTGAGTCCGAGTCTGATTCTGGTGCTCAAACATTTGATGAATGTAGGCAGTAATCGAGTAACAGTCCTAGTTATACCTAATTTATTATATACCCCCAGTGTTATAATCGAGAAAACTATGTACATAGGTACGGAAGTTTTATTACACAGTCTGCCCCAGAGAATAATTGGACTTTACCTTTACATGTGATCAGACCCCTAAGTGTGGGTCGATATGTACCGACACATCTGAGAACCACGTGGCCACATCCACATCTAATGTTTCGTATCGCTTTATAAACGAGTGTTCCTGTCAAATATAAACATTTGTGCTGTAAAATATAAACGTGCCTTCCTGTCAAATATTAACATGTGTTTTGTCCAATATAAACCTGTTTTGTTGTCAAGTTATGTCAAATCTATACATATTTTCTGTCAAATATATATTAAAACATGTTCTATTATTACAAACATATGTTCTGTCAAATATAAACATGTTCCGTCAAATATAAACAAAATATAAACACACGTGTCAGTCAAACGTGTTCCCTTTACTAGGCTCGCGTTAAGCATTCGCCAAATCGCCATAGGCGAAAAGAAACCCGATCTGGCGAATGAAAATCGTAAGAAATACATATCAAATTCGCCAGACATCGGCGGTCTGGCGAATCCAAATTTCCGACCAATTTTGTCTAAAATCTCGGAAAATCCCGAATTCTAATACACAAAGTATTTCACTGTTTATAAAGCCACTACCCCGCTGGGTGTTGTTAGCTAATTAGCGACAATCAATTTGGACTGATAAACTTATTATCGCAGTGTTTATTGAAGACCGCTGTCATTTATTGTTTCTATTGTCACTGTGCGATAGACTCCGCCCACTGTTCCGCCTCTTGCTGTCAATCAACTTGTTTGTGACCCCGCGCTCAATATAATCCACATATTTAACTGTGTTATCGAGCCGGGTAAAACATTAAAAATAACGTGGCGCCCTCTAGCGGCCAAAATGGCTTTTCAAAACACAAAGTTTGCTTACGAATTAATAAGCTTGAGATGCCGTCGGTGTTTTTCGAACTTTACGATCACTGATAAGACTAATTAGTTGTACACCCGGTAGCGTAAACTGGAACAATGCAAGGCAAGTGTGAACCGATGTTTGATCGACTGTCTCTGAATTGGGATAATTTATGGTTGAACAATCAACATGAAAAAATGAAAAAGGTGCGCTTACTCAAAATATTGAGGTACAATTTTAGAATGAAGTGGCTTTTATTACTTACTCTGTGCACGATATTCGTGGTGTATGTGGCATTTCTGAATTTTGTCTCACAATGCAGCGCGATCTTTCTAGCTCCTTTAGTACTACTGTTAGTTGAACTTGTTTTATATGCCTCAGCTTAGCCTTACATTTTTAAATATATTTATTTTACTTCTATGAATGTTAGTAGGCCTATATTTAAATACATTTAATGAAAATACTAAATGGTCTAATCAATGGTGACAAGAGTCTGTATTTTTATATTTTCTTATATGCATGCATTCATTGTCCTTTTTAAAATTTCAGTCGACATTTTTAAAAAATTAAAATAGCATTAAATTAAATACAATTTTTAAAACTTTTTGAATATTGTACAGCTCCAATTGTAATTATAAGTAATTGTAAGCACTAAAGCAGAATGCATATGATGTGGACATATTGATACCCTATACATATAGGTTAATAAAGCATACTTTTTTAACTTACTATTGATGTGTACGCAAACGCGAAGTTTTAGCACCTACAATTCGTTAAAAAATATCTAGGCAAAAGTCTGGCTAAAGACATTCTAATCTGGCTAAAGGAATTTTTAGGGCTTTAGCCAGATTTGGCTAAAGGGTTTAAAATCCTAGCGCTAGCCTAGCTTTAAAAATAACAAATTATGTTCTTGTCGAATAATATGAAAGTGCTCCTCTCAAATATTTACATATTTTCTGTCAAATATATATTAAATTCTATCAAATATAAACATGTTCTGTCAAAAAATATAAACACATGTTCTGTCAAATATAAACACGTGTCAGTCAAACATGTTCCCTTTAAATATAACAAATTATGTTCTTGTCAAATAATATGAAAGTGCTCCTGTCAAATGTAAAGCGGATTTTCATGTAAAAGCTAACTGTGATTCCTTACAGGAGGAAGAATTCTTGCAATCTGGATACCATACTGTTTTGAAATGAATTGGGTTTTAAGGCGCACCAACACAGGAAAGGTTATAAGTGCCAGGCCCATCCTCCATTTACATCAAGATAAAATATGGAGAATGGGCCTAGACCCTTCTTACCTGCAGAACTGCAGAGTTGCTGCAAATTTCTATAGTAGACGCTCCATTTATGATTCGACACACGGTGTCATAAAGATCTAGAATCAGCAAGATGAAAAAATGAATACGAATGGGGTGGGGGGTGGGCCTACCCATCTGCATGTGACATTGCGTTGATGAGATTGCAGTGGTTGTATTCTACCCCGGCAACCACACGAGGATATTGTTTTGAACTGAATGGGGATGGACGACATTGTATTCATTCCAGTATTAATCCTCTTCGTCCCTATCACGGTATTTTTTTCCATTACTACTCTCAATTCTAACTCTTATGAAGACTGTGTTTGAGATATACTATGGTATATTTGTCATTTGCACATTTAGGGTTCATTAAATGAAGAAGTGTATTTAATATGTCAAATTTTTTTTAAGCCACTTTTTCTTACCAGTAATTTTCTATATTTTGGTCTTCTTCTGTAATCTTTTGTGAGGCTGCAAAAAATACAACAATGGAATAAGTAGTAGTCAGCGCCAAATGCATGTATTTTATCAACGTAACAATTTTAGTTAGAGTAATTTGACTTCTGAGTAATGACAGTTATAAAGCGTAAACTGTAAAACAAGATTTCTGCGATTTTAATGTCTCACCTATTCTGCGCTTTGACACACATGAAAGATGTCTATTTAAATGGGCGACGAGTTAAATTGCCAAAAGTTGGTTGATCTTCTGCGTGTAATATTTGGGAAACAGAGCTACTAGTAAGTGACCTAATTTACAATCACTATTATCTGCCCTTTGCATGAAGGGTCAATGTCATAACTGTGATGTCAAGTTTAGTTGGACTACCAAAGACAAACTAAATCCAAAGTTCGAAGTCTCTTTGACATGTATACCCTGAGAGTTATTTGATACTATAGATTTTAGTCTTGTTTTAGATTTCCTCAAAGAAATCAGACTATATAAATCATTATAATGTGTTCTTATATATATTTACTTGTTTATATACCCGTTGACGGGCATTTGTTGATTTACATATATAGTTTATATTACTACCTTTTCATCCCTTATTTTTTAATAGTTTTATCTTTATATATTTACATTCATTTTTAATTAATACTTCATTTCTTCATTTTTCATGAGTTTTTGCGCACAATATGACCTATTTATGTGTCGACGTGCTGTAAAACACCATTCATTCATTCATTCATACAGTGGGTCCGTTCAGGGTTCTCCCATCGGTTACCGAAAGCACTCTCGGTAACGATCTGCTACCATCGGTCACCGTCGTTACATTGGTAACCTATTTTCCCACGACTCTACACCTGAGGTAGTATCGGTGGCCTCGTTGGTACCAAATGCCGATGGGAGAACCCTGAACGAACACAGTGAAAGAAACTGGAATGTGAATGCCGCCATTTTCAGAACTAAGACAGTAATGTCATTTAAATCAAAACCACTGCAAATGATGATTATATAATAATGCATTAAAACACTTTGGTCTAGTTATTTTACATGCATGTAATTATTAAAGATAATTAAGAACTATAATGTCATAGTACTCAAAAAGGTCACTTGCATATCCATTTCACAAGAACTTCAAATCTTTATATCTTCTTTGTTTAGGCCATAATAAACTAATTGCTAGATTATCATCCCCGCCTGTCCCCATTTTTTACGCTGCCCCAGCAATTTTTATCTCTTCAAAAAACAAACAAAAAAAACACAACTTTGATGCCGATTTTACAAACAGCTTTCCACGTTTTACTGCTGTTTCGAGAGCCGCGATTTAAACCTGTCAACTGGAACCCGGAAACATAATAACTGGTGTTGAGCTTCAAAATTTCCTCTAAAAATGAGGCGAAATTGGCAAATTAAATGGGGAAAAATAGCGTTTGTTACAATTAAAGCAATAAAGGGTGTTGCAATTATAAAAGATTGGTTTGGTAATAATATTGCAGACGATATTAGATTGTTACTAGACGTTTATAACGATTTTCTATGTGGAAAATTACATAAAAAATCTCCAGTTGCAGACGATGTCACTGCACAGCACGTCTTCAGTCTGGCCGTGTTGAAACTTAATACAACTACCGTATTTGCAATTCTTGTAAAAAATAATTTGTACCAAAGTGAGGTCGTATCACAAGCAGTTAAATGGTCTGTGATTTAAAAAAGCTAGTAGCCTAGTATGATCCAGAGATCGAAAAAGTGGAGGTTTATTACGTCTCTGCCATACTATTCTCTGTTGCAGTTGAAATATTTTGTATTTATACAAGAAATATTTCTTATCATCTGAAAATGTTTAAATTCTTAAATTAATGTGCCTGAAAGTATAAACACTATTAAATGTGTTTTCAATCTTGTAATATGTGTTACTAGTTTTGCCTTGTGTCGAGGCAACATTCCATTTATCGTATAAAAAAAAAAAACGCCCCTATTTTGTAATAAACTAGCAAGTAATTTATTGTGGCCTTATTATCCGATTTTAAAAATTCTTTCGCCCAAGTTTTTCATAATCCTCAATAATAAAGCTTGTTTGAATATATGTCAACATTCCTTTAATAACAACCTACCAGTCTGTAACAAATGAGCAAAAATCCATAGAAAAATTCATCCCTGTGGGCAACAACGGTGGGTCCTCTTGTAAAACCTTTGTCAACACCTCAAAATCTGTTTTACAATTCTTGTATGGAAATTCACCAGTGGCCAGCTCAACCTGTGTGTTTAACGAGAAATAATGAAGTTGGACAAGGATATACATTAACTACATAAAAAACTATATACCGTATACCCCGTATAAATGTTCCACCAGAACCCCCACCATATTATCAGTGTTTCCCTCGTTTTCGAGGTCATGTGGATGCTCTACTGGCTAAAGATACAGTTTATGTATAAGGGGCCACAACTCTTTCAAAAATCATTCAACCGGAACATGGCGATGATATACGCAACTAGGCTTGTTACTGATCATCCCTGCCAAGTTTCGCTGAAATCCAGCCAGAGGCTCAAGACAACTAGTCTGTACAAAGTTGGTGTATTAAAACATTTAAGGGGTCATAACGCTGCCAAAATTCATTTACCCAGAACATGGCAAGGAGTTCAGAAGAGACTAATCTGGACAAAGTTGGTCTATTAAAACCTTTAAAAGGCCATAATTCAGCCAAATATCATTCAACCAGAATATGTTGATGATATGCACAACTAAGCTTGATACTAATCATCCTTGTCAAGTTTCATTTCAGGAGAACTAGCACGAAAAATGTTTGTGCATCAAAAACATTTAAAGGGCCATAACTCCGCCAAAAATCTGTAAACTGGAACGCGATGATATGCACAACTAGGCTTGGTGCTGATCATCCCTGCAAAGTTTCGTTGAAATCTGGCGAGGGGTTCACGAGAACGTCTAGACAAAGTTTGTGTATTAACACCTTTAAAGGACCATAACTCTGCAAAAAAATCATTCAACCGGATCACGGCTATGATTTGCACAATTAAACCTGTAACTGATCATCCTTAAACAGTTTTGTTTAAATCCGGCCAGGGGTCCAGGAGAACTATTTAGGACCAAGTTTGTGTATTAAAACCTTTAAAGGGCTATTACTCTGCCAAAATCATTCAACAGGAACATGGTGACGATATGTACAACTAGGCTTGGAACTGATCATCCCTGAAAAGTATCACTGAAATCCGGCCAATGAAGGCCCTTTCTCTTAATGAGGCCAAAATATACCATATTTCAGAAAATCAAGGGCCATCACTCAGGTGTAACTGGTCCAATCTGGCTGGTTTTCTTGTTGGTGCTTTCATTGATATTAAAAATCTGGTAAAGTTTGGTAAAGATCGGATGAAAAATGAAGGCCCTATCATCTTAACAAGGCAAAATATAGCATTTTTAACTAAATCAAGGGCCACAACTCCGTTGTTACTGGTTTGATCTGGCTGGTTTTCGAACTTGTTAGAACTTTCATTGATATTAACAATCTGGTAAAGATCGGATGAAAAATGAAGGCCCTAACGTCTTAATGAGGTAAAATATAGCATTTTTAACTAAATCAAGGGGCATTACTCCTTTGTTACTGGTTCGATCTGGCTGGTTTACGAATTTATCTGAGCTTTCATTGATAGTAACAATCTGGTAAAGTCTGGTAAAGATCGGATATAAAATGAAGGCTCTATCGTCTTAACGAGGTAAAATATAGCGTTTTTAACTAAATCAAGGGCCATTACTCCGCTGTTACCTGGCTGTTTTTCAAACTTGTCCGAGCTTTCAATGATATTAACAATATGGTAAAGTTTGGTAAAGATCAGATGAAAAATGAAGGCCCAATCATCTTGAGACAAAAAATAGCATTTTAAACTAAATCAAGTGCCATAACTCCACTGTTACTGGTCCGATCTGGCTTGTTTTCGGAAACTGATATTAAAATCTGTTAAAGTTTGGTAAAGATCGGATGAAAATGAAGGCCCTATCGTCTTAACGAGGTAAAAGTTAACGGACGGGCAGACGGACGGACGACGGACAACACACCATCCCATAAGCTCTGCTGGCCCTTGGCCAGTAGAGCTTACGAGGGTCCACCGGTATCAGATTCAGGAGCCTTTTTTGTTTTTGGGGAGACAAACTGTCCACAACCTGTTGTTGTTTAACATTGTAGTACTGTATGGTAATCACATTTCAATTTGTGCGTTTCATCTAATTAACTTTGTGATTTAGCACAGCTTTGTGTTTAAAGATATAAAATAATAAAACAAAACACTTAATGATAAAATAAACTTGTTTTTATATAACATCCATCTGGGCGGACGTCATGAAATGTTTACAACCAACAGTAAATGGGCTGTTTCGGGCATGGGTCGCATTTCATTTCACCGTTTGCAAACAATAACTAAGTGAAATTAGTTAGCTATATGAACTGAACCCTATAAATCTGTCCCTTCAGCAACCGATTCATCGCTTGAATCAGTGTCAGGAGGCCTCGACGTTTGAAACTTGTCAATGATTTATCATTTAGTAGCGGATGTTTACACAGTTGAATGGTTTACGAGTCGTAATATTGCTTAGTTTTTGGCGAGTTAAAAAAATGTGACACAGTCTGCTACAGTCATACTCAAAGGTACAAAACCTTAGTACGAAACAAGCATCGGTGATTCTGATTCGGTGCAAGGGTGAAAAAGACCGAGAAAATATAGCTGCAATGATATTTAATGAACTAGCGTCCACACGGACGCACCGGGACAATTTTTAAGGGTCATTTATTATTGAGATCTAGTTTAGAGTAAATTCACTAGCCAGTAACCTGACTTGAGGTCTAGTTTAGAAAAATATTTCCCCACAAGTATTTAAGAAATATAATATGGGGGTGCGGAGTGGGAATAAATTATGGTCTCAAATAAACACACCCTTTTGTAAAATGCAAATGGTATTAAAAGAAAAATATTGAAATTATCTTGATTTTGATTTTGATAAAACTCATGGCATCCCATTACTTATTCTGCATTACTTGCATCTGTATTAATCTTAATGAATAATCCTTTAAATAGTCCAAAGCAGATTGTTATTGCATACTATAGATTATTGAATTTGTATGGCTAAATATTACTTGGAACAAGTTGTTTTGGCAAAGGAAGACGAGCTTGCGAGTCGTCCTGCGCCAAAACAACGAGTTCCAAGTAATATTTAGCTATACAAATTCAATAACCTGTTTATTGTATACTTTCATATTGTTTTCGATCAATGTTAATTGTATGACTATTACTTTTCATTGTATTTGTGTTATTTTTATAGCTTTTGATGGAATTCCTATCTTGCCATTCAGTTTCATTTTGTGTGGATGATTATTTTGCGCGAAAATGACGTCACAGGACGTCATTAAAAACATCAAGCAATTTTCTAAAGTTTTTTTACCATTCGATAACGTTAAAAACAGTGGGTGAGTGACCAGTTCAATTATTTTATCAATTTTTGCCATAAAAGGTTGAAAAAAAACACATACTTTTTTGTTGACACTATAGGAAGGATTCCGTTATTTTTATTTGAAAGTAGTTCCTTATTTCTATTTCGCGGCTCTTAGCAAGCACGAGCAAAAAGTTCCCGTGCAATATCAATGCAAACTAAACGGGACAATATGAAAGTATACAATAATTCTAAATATCAATTGTGTTGCAGCAAGAATATCTTTTAACCTTGACACAATATACTTCCAAGTTTGCCGTTTGTCCTTTTGAATGCAAACTTCAGATATACAAGACACAATTATGTAACTCTAAACAGCAACTAACAGAACAATTTTAAAACAAACCTCATGGGATGCAAGAATTCAGTCAACAATAATTGAATAGGTAAACTAGTTTTTTCTTGCCCATAGAGAACGACTTTTGATAGGTCAAAATATTTACCAATATGATAATACTGGTGCACATATCCTTATGCAAAAATTCAGTCAACAATAATTGAATATGTAAACTGTAGTTTTTTCTTGCCCCTAGAGAACAAATTTTGATAGGTCAAAATATTTACTAATCCTTATTCTTTGACTATTGCATTTAGTTCTAGTTTTTTGACATCTACGTCTACTTACCATTGATATACCTAAGCTCCAGACATCTGCCCTGATGTCATAGTCTGGTCGTGTGGGATCTGGAGGGTCAATTCTCTCAGGCTGTAATAAGAGTAACCAGGGTTAAGGATCACACTTGGTTTCTTTTACTACTATTTATAATGAGACACATCATATTCATTGTTGATTTTTTAATTGAAATAACTGTATGTATTAAAATAAAACAAATGCGTTATGATTAGAATTAGTATGCAGCAATGGAGGCAGCCATTTTTGAATGATGACGTCATCGTGCCTTTTCCCATACATGGATAATAGATAATAGTGATTAAACGCAAATAAATGTATATGAAGCTAGTTCCAGAATAGTGCAACAACCCCTTTAATACCAGAGGGTTGCAGTGGGTTTCAATTTTTAGCGTTTTAAATAAAACTGCTAGAAAGCATGTGCATGTATATTCAACTGTTCATCGTACATACATTCAATCATTCTAGTTTACTTTAACATTTTTTTTATTTACAAAGTATCCAAAAATAATTCCAGAATTGAAAGCTATAAGGTAGTTTTAACATGCATGTAAACACAAAGGTATTACAGATTACTTTTGTAATAATTATTTGCATTTCCGAAATATTCGAACATATGGGCATATGCATCAAGTATGGTGCATTCTATTGGTCCCTAAGGTCCCTAAGGTCCCTGCTGCCTTTATAGGAATTTTTATCATCATAAAATTTTCACAGTTTAAAATAATAGAGAATAGGGAAACAAAACAAAACTTTTGACCTTTGACCCACACAGTATTGATTTAGACTGCACGCAACCCAGTCTGATTATCACGAAAGCCTCATTTCTGAGGAAGTTTTTCGGTTCGCTGATTAACATAGATGTTCAAGACCTTTAACATGCATAGGGTTTGGCCCTCCATGCACGTGGGACCGACGGCTTTACATCCTTTCCGAAAGATAGCACACTGTTACATTACCTTGCCAGAATAAGGTAATTTAAAAGTGCATTTGAAAAATCATAGACATGGACTCGGCGGGGATTTAACATGGGGCCTCTTGATAGGGAGCTTGGAATTACTGGCAACACATAATGTAACATTTAATCTTTCTGAAAATTATCATCAAAATTCTACCACAAAATTCTACATATAGTACTTATAAAATACAGGTATGAACACAGCAACCACATACCACCGCAACCACCCAATTTCACACATAAGAAACACATTTTATTAATAGTTCCATGTTACGGTTGACTTGTTCAACCCTCTATATGTTCAATTGGTAGCATTAGAAGTATAATAAAAAGTAATAATACAAACCGCCATATAGGCCGCGCATCCCGCACTGCGGGTCTTTGCTTTGGAATCTACGAGTCGTCCACTGATGCCAAAATCACACAACTTCACCATGCCCTTCTCATCAAGTAATATGTTAGATGGCTTCACGTCTAAAATGTACAGGGAAATTCAAATCTTCATCAACACCATTAGGTTCTGATTTTCAATACTGAACCTCATGTTAAACAGATCAGCTATTAAAAGCGTCACCGTTTTTTTGAACAAAATTAGGGACCATTAAACAACTGATGAACCATCGCAAAATTCAGCATTTCAATACAGTAACAGTTAATCCTTTTGTATATTAATCTGAAGTGGTTCTTTCATGGGTATCCGGCGAAGATCGGGAATTCCAACAATTGGTATATCTGTTTTTTGTCGGAACTGAAGCTCTGCCGAGGTTTCGATTAAAAGTTATACCCAGTGTTGGAATTTCACTGTCTGAACCAGATACCCATGATCGATTCTTTTTCTTGCATATCATTGACATTCTACGCGTTGACGTCGCCAAGTTTTGCATGTTTATTTACACAACGACGCCATGCAACTGTCATTGTTGATATCAGCGCGCAACTTCCCCAATGTGTAAGATCAGGCTTTCCATCACCAATGTAAAACATGAATAACCATATCCGGTATGCAAGAAACGGTTATCCTATATGATCTTGGTATTTCTGTAAACAAATTATAATTACACATACCTCTATGAATGACTCCATGTGTTTCTTTGAGGTAATGTAAAGCTTTCACTATCTGAAATTCGAACAAGATGCTAATAGATTTGTTTGTGGAACATAACTTTATATGTACATTCACTAACATGTAACACATTCTTGAGGAAACATCTCTGCCTGTTTCTTCTGGTGACAGATTTCTACATGATGTTTGTTTTGTTTGTATTGTGTTTTACGTCATTTCCAACACATAGAAGGTTATATACGATGGTCGATTTTTTTGTGGTGGAGGCAGACCACATACTTTTCCTGGGTAGAATCAGTACTGTACACCTCCCGCCATCCGTAAGAATCGACACTTCCTCACAAGTCGAGCTCCCAGTGGGATTCGAACGCGCAGCGGTGAGAGGCGAAGGTTTACAACGCAACATCGTTAACCATTCAGCCACGGAGATGCTTTCATTTCTACATGAAGATTAAAGTGAATACAGTATACCATGTATGTGCTATTGGCATCCACTATATTTATTATATTTCAATTAAAGTTGTGAGATTTTTTACAAATCTTCTTTTTAATTTTACCCCAAAGTTCAATGAATATGTTTAATTTTTCAATTTTTAGCCTGACAGCAGCAAAAATACAAACAATGACAATACAAGATGTCTTCCAATCCAATTTTAAAGAGACACATGGTAATCTTGACTCACGACGTCCCGTTAGTATTTCTACAAAAATTGCATTCGTTCAATCATTAATATTAATTATAAGAAAAGTATAAAGCAAACTGTATTTTTACATATTACTAACTGTTGATTATATGTCACCGATAATATATTCAAACCTATGGTAGAATAATGAATACAAGTTGAAAACCCAAAATTTTATTTAAATATATGCAAACAGGTTTAAAGTCAAACTGATACTGGATTAATAAACTGAGATGCTATTTTTAATGCCTGATGTGTCCCTCTAAATACGTAATTTCAGTGGTATGTATAAAATCATAAATGTAAAGAGAACAGCTTTTTAAATCAGTAACCCGGAGATTGGATGATGTATACTCACTGCTACGGCCATTTTGCCAAGTATTTTTTCTGGAATGGGTCGTTTTGTCTTCTTAAGGAGCTTGTCTAGACAGGTGGACATGAGCTCCATACAGATCCACACTTCACTCTGTAATAGATGGAACAAGATATCTTTCAGAAATGCTGGTTTTCTGGTTCCCTAACCAGCAACGAAAAAAAAGACAGTACCAAAAGTTTTTATACCAATTCTACATTATCAATAATTTGCGGTTACTTATGAAATGTTTTCTTTAATTTCAAAAGGTTTTAACTGTCTCCAAAAGAAATAATAAATTCACCTACCTACCTACCTACCCATTTATGAAATCCTGTGTCAAAATAAAATGCAAATTATTATTATTGTTAAAGGAATGCCTTGACGTCTTGCAAATTAACTCTCAATATCATATAAATAAGTAAATTTTATTTAGCTATTTGATTTCAATAAACAAGCACAAATTTAATATAGAAGATTACCAATGGGTCTAATAACTGGCCTTTTGAAGGATTTAATTAGGGCTAAGGCCAAACAAAAACGATATATGTGGTTCAGGTAATACTGACAAAAAAATAGGGTAGGTAGGTAGGTAGGCTTTTTTTTTTCCCAATAATGAATTCAATTCTGATAATGAATTTAATATGTTAACAAGAAATGTCACAGTAAGTGACAAATGCCCCTGAAGTGACCTGTAAGTGTGACCTTGACCTTGGAGCAATATGAAACCAACAGATATATAAAAAAAAAAAAAAAAAAAAAAAATCAAACACAATAAAAAAAATAAAAAAAAATAAAAATTAAACATTTTTTATTTAAATTTTTTTAATTATTTTTTATTTTTATTTTTTTCGCGACACGACGTCTTGTTGTGGTGAGCAATTGTGCAAAGTTATTTGAAAATCCGTTGATTATTGTCCGAGTTATGAAGCGGAGACCATTGTATAGCAATTGTGCAAAGTTATTTGAAAATCCATCCATTATTGTCAGAGTTATGAAGCGGACACGAGTGTACACGCGAACGGACAGACAGTGCAATTACTATATGCCACCCTTCGGGGGCATAAAAAAAATTAATCAAACAAACAATAAAAAAAAAAAAAATCAAATTAAAAAAAAAAAAAAAAAAATTTAAAAAAAAAAAAAAACTTTTTTTTTTTCGCGACACAACGTCTTGTTGTGGTGAGCAATTGTCGATTATTGTCCAAGTTATGAAGCGGAGACGATTGTATTTTCGAACGGATTTTGAACTTTGATCTCTAAGTGTGACCTTGACCTTGGAGCCACAGACCTGGATTTTGTGCGTGACACGTTGCCCTGTTGTGGTGAGCAATTGTGCGAAGTTATTTGAAAATCCATCCATTATTGTCAGAGTTATGAAGAGGACACGAGTGTATAGACGAACGGATTTTGACCTTTGATCTCTAAGTGTGACCTTGACCTTGGAGCCAAGGACCTGGATTTTGTGTGCGACATGTTGCCCTGTTGTGGTGAGCAACTGTGCGAAGTTATTTGAAAATCCATCCATTATTGTCAGAGTTATGAAGCAGACACGAGTGTATAGACGAACGGATTTTGACCTTTGATCTCTAAGTGTGACCTTGACCTTGGAGCCATGGACCTGGATTTTGTTCGCGACATGTTGCCCTGTTGTGGTGAGCAATTGTGCGAAATTATTTGAAAATCCATCCATTATTGTCAGAGTTATGAAGCGGACACGAGTGTAGTCACGAACGGATTTTGACCTTTGACCTCTAAGTGTGACCTTGACTTTGGAGCCACTGATCTGGTTTTTGTGCGCGATACGTCGTCTTGCTGTGGTGAGCAATTGTGCAAAGTTATTTGAAAATCCGTCCATTATTGTCAGAGTTATGAAGCGGACACGAGTGTACGGGCAACTCTAATATTAATGACAATTAGTGTTCCCAGCATGGGCAACTCTAATATTAATGACAATTAGTGTTCCCAGCACGGGCAACTCTGATATTAATGACAATTAGTGTTCCCAGCACGGGCAACTCTGCAATTTATGACAATTAGTGTTCCGCAACGTTTGTTTTCAATAGGAAAGATGACCTTCAATGTTTGTACCTACTGAATTCTGGAAATTATTTATTGTAGAAGGCAATTGGGTTATAATTAGAAAGGAAACTGGTACTTACAGAGGTTATAAAAGTTCCTGTACACTGTACAATGTACGGACAGTCGTGAGATTTTAAAACTACGTCTAGATCCATTATGATTCTTTTATTCTCTTCTTTATTACCAGACCTTCTCATTTGCTGCAAATGAAATCCAGATAGCGGTATAAGCGGGAAGTGAATAACAAAACATGGCTAAATTTTATCCTCACCCCAACAATGTTCAGAAAGGCTGAGAGGTTCAATTATATTTGGTTCACTGCAGCCCCATACCCCTCCTGCAACAATTGACAATGTTCAAAAGCTTGATAAAATCATAAATATTTAAAATATATTTTAAGAATGCTAAATTTGTTATGTTTCCCCAATATATGACTTACAGGCTTAAGTTTGTGTATGGTGTAGTAACGAAATATTGCCTCTATGGTACTGTTTTATGGCATAAAAATGTAGCTGCATGTATATATCAATGTCGTCTGATGTCATATACTGCTTCTTTGTATCACACCAAGTAATTGGAACTGCCTAAATTTTGCATCTGGAAAAACTGAGCAATGATTAGGCGTTCATTTGCATATTTATTACAATAGAGTATCAAGTTATTTATGTCATGGCTTCATTACACTTCCACACCTCATATTCTTTAATGGACACAATCTCAATGCATAAGCTATCAAGTAAAGTTAAATACAACATCACAAACTTTTCGATCAATACCTTCACCGCCATCATGACGCCCGTGTGTTTGTGACGCATTCTGATCACCTGACCACATGTGCCATGACCCAGCTCCCCTAATGCCTCCAGCTCTGTGATATCTGTGGGTACTTTCTGAAATGCAGATGTAATAAATGGTACCTGCACTAAAGTGGAGGACCTCCGTGGTCAAGCGATTAACAGCATTATGTTGTAAACCTTCTCACCACTAGCCATTGCGAACTTGTGAGCGAAAATACAAGAATCCATCATGAGTATCCATGTGAGAAATCTTACCCGAGGGGTTAGAATTGCAACCAGGGACGAGGCTCTGCTGAATTCTGATCCCCAGGGTTAGATTTCCCTATCTCACATGGATCACTCATGATGGATTTTTTTTCTCCCATTATGTGTTTATTACCTGCATAAAATCAATGACTTTGCTGATTAACGCCAGAATAAGGCGACGTCGACATAACATCATGATGTCGTAAGTCACATGTCATGTAAGATAAGAGTTATCTCACATGAGGAAAATGCCTATCTCACATGAGCAGAAATGGGAGAAAGAGTTGATTCAAATGGATTGCAGGAGGTATACAGTATACAGTACTGGTTCTAAAATTGGATGGTCTGCCTCCACCACCTCATGATCAGGTTATGCTGACCTTGACCTTTAACCTGTAAATTAAAAGTGGTCCTCCTCTCAACAAGGTCATCCCACCTGTGAAGTTACAAACGTTGAAGAGTTGAAGACCCAAAACTTTTTATAGCAATTCTTTGACATTATATTTTTTTTTGTTGCTATCTTCAGTACCAGGTATATTTTTCTTTAATTTCTTAAGGTGTCCTTGGCAAAAAAAAATTTCACCTACCAACCCATTTATGAAATCCTGGGTCGGGAAACAGCAAATATTTTGTTAAGACTGAATCCAGAACTTTGTTTGCAGAGAATGCAAAATTACTAATTTATACTGCACACTTCTTCTATGACAGAAATTACAGAATGTCTGTGTCTGTCCTTATAATAACAAGAGGTCAATGACCTTGAAGCTCTACTGATTGATTTTGATTTCAGGAAGTAGTCGCTACAGACTTGTTTTTTGAAAAACCTATTTTTAACCGTTGCGGCCATCTTGAATTTCCGGCCGACCTGAAATTTTGCTAAGATCAATAAGACATTAAGAGCAACATTCCTGTGAAGTTTCATGAAAATCCGTCAGGTAGTTTCAAAGAAGTAGTCGCTACAAGTTTTCATTATATAACTCTATGTAAACAAAGCAGCCATGTTTAAGGTCAAATCAAAACGATTTTCGACAAGGACCAACATCATGTCATACTGATCATTTTAGAAAAAGTCCCATATCAATATCTCTTATTGTTTTGAAGAAGTAGTCGCTACAAACTTATTTATTTTAAATCTATTTTTAGCTGTGGCGGCCATCTTGAATTTCCGGCCGACCTGAAATTTTTCTAGGATCAACTAGACATCAAGAGCAACATTCCTGTGAAGTTTCATGAACATCCGTCAAGTAGTTTCAGAGGAGTAGTCGCTACAAGTTTTTACTATATAACTCTATGTAACCAAAGATGGCCACTGGCAGCCATGTTTAACGTCGAATCAAAATAATTTTCCACAAGGATCTACATCATGTCATGCTGATCATTTTAGAAAAAGTCCCATATCAATATCACTTATAGTTTTCAAGAAGTAGTCGCTACAAACTTATTTTTTAAAAATCTATTTTTAGCTGTGACGGCCATCTTGAATTTCCGGCCGACCTGAAATTTTGATAGGATCAATTAGACATCAAGAGCAGCATTCCTGTAAAGTTTCATGACAATCCGCCAAGTTGTTTCAGAGGAGTAGTCGCTACAAGTTTTTACTATATAACTCTATGTAAACAAAGATGGCCGCTGGCAGCCATGTTTAACGTTGAATCAAAACGATTTTTGACTAGGATCAACATCATGTAATGCTGATCATTTTAGAAAAAGTCCCATATCAATATCACTTATAGTTTTCAAGAAGTAGTCGCTACAAACTTATTTTTTAAAAATCTATTTTTAGCTGTGACGGCCATCTTGAATTTCCGGCCGACCTGAAATTTTTCTAGGATCAATCAGACATCAAGAGCAACATTCCTGTTAAGTTTCATGACAATCCGCCAAGTAGTTTCAGAGAAGTAGTCGCTACAAGTTTTTACTATATAACTCTATGTAAACAAAGATGGCCGCTGGCAGCCATGTTTAACGTTGAATCAAAACGATTTTTGACTAGGATCAACATCATGTCATGCTGATCATTTTAGAAAAAGTCCCATATCAATATCACTTATAGTTTTCAAGAAGAAGTCGCTACAAACTTGTATTTTAAAACTCTATTTTTAGCTTTGGCGGCCATCTTGGATTTCACATCAACATGAATTTTTGCTAGGATCAACTAGACTTTATGGGCAACATTTCTGTAAAGTTTCATGAATATCCATCCAGTAGTTTCAGCTGTGAAGTCGCTACAAGTTTTTACTATATAACTCTATGTAAACAAAGATGACCGCTGGCAGCCATGTTTAACGTTGAATCAAAACGATTTTTGACTAGGATCAACATCATGTCATGCTGATCATTTTAGAAAAAGTCCCATATCAATATCACTTATAGTTTTCAAGAAGAAGTCGCTACAAACTTGTATTTTAAAACTCTATTTTTAGCTTTGGCGGCCATCTTGGATTTCACATCAACATGAATTTTTGCTAGGATCAACTAGACTTTATGGGCAACATTTCTGTAAAGTTTCATGAATATCCATCCAGTAGTTTCAGCTGTGAAGTCGCTATAAGTTTTTACTATATAACTCTATGTAAACAAAGATGGCCGCTGGCAGCCATGTTTAACGTTGAATCAAAACGATTTTTGACTAGGATCAACATCATGTCATGCTGATCATTTTAGAAAAAGTCCCATATCAATATCACTTTTAGTTTTCAAGAAGAAGTCGCTACAAACTTGTATTTTAAAACTCTATTTTTAGCTTTGGCGGCCATCTTGGATTTCACATCAACATGAATTTTTGCTAGGATCAACTAGACTTTATGGGCAACATTTCTGTAAAGTTTCATGAATATCCATCCAGTAGTTTCAGCTGTGAAGTCGCTACAAGTTTTTACTATATAACTCTATGTAAACAAAGATGGCCGCTGGCAGCCATGTTTAACGTTGAATCAAAACGATTTTTGACTAGGATCAACATCATGTCATACTGATCATTTTAGAAAAAGTCCCATATCAATATCACTTATAGTTTTCAAGAAGAAGTCGCTACAAACTTGTATTTTAAAACTCTATTTTTAGCTTTGGCGGCCATCTTGGATTTCACATCAACATGAATTTTTGCTAGGATCAACTAGACTTTATGGGCAACATTTCTGTAAAGTTTCATGAATATCCATCCAGTAGTTTCAGCTGTGAAGTCGCTACAAATAAAAGTTTACGGACAGACGGACAGACAGACGGACAGACGGACGACGGACTCCGCACCACGGCATAAGCTCTGCTGATCTCTGATCAGTAGAGCTAAAAATGGACAGTATTAAATAAAAAGAAACCTTACCTGTCCGTTCAGTGTGAGGATACCAGTCTGTTTCATGATCTCCTGGTACTTCATCTCTATCTCATGACTGCAAATTAAATGTATATATAATTATCCTATATTATACATGTAACTGATTCAGACATCTTGTTGCAGGGCTTGTTTTCTGAAAATTGTGAAAACTCCCTAGCCTGCATGGTCATGTTGTGAGAAAAAAAATCGACCATAATTACAGATTTTGAATTGTGAAGTAGCCAAATGTCGGCCTCTGTAATAAAAGGTATTAAGCCTGTGTTGTGATGTACAAGGTGACTGTATGTACAAGATCAAGGGCCATCTTTTTTCAAGTTTTCCTTCCAAGTCTGGGAGAAAGTCAGTTCAGAGTTATTCTTTATTTATAACTTATCCATTTTTATCCCTGCAAACAGGTGTACTTATATATAATTGTCTACCAGTATATCCCCTCCCCCTCCCTGTCCTTCCCTACCCGCATATCTGTACGAGACAAAACTGACAGATGTCTATTTTAGATACGCATTCATATTGAAGGCATTTATCACCAGACATGAATCAATGGTATCCATTCATAATTTTGATAGAGCATCATCAAAAAAACTGACCAATCAGTGACCAGATATAAGACATAACTAATACATTCTGGTAGGTGATAAACTCGGTCTTTATCCTTGATGTTCAACCAAGTTTACTGTTAAAATTAAGGTATCTACAGTGTGATTCTTTTAAAACCCTGCCTATTTCACGCACATTCATGCAAAACGATTCAATATATGTATATTTTAAAATCAAAATCTTAAAAATTATCATCTTTTTACTCTGCCAAAGATTTTTGTTTTACTATAGAACCTAAGGATAAAAACCGAGCAATACAAATTTTATCACCTACTGTAAATAAAATAAAATCTCAACATCTCTGTAATGCAAAATTATGAATACCTTGACCTGCTGCTTAAAAAAATAAAGTCTGAGCACTTAGTTGTGTTTGGTGAAATTTTAAGCATAAATGGAAATGGAAAATTAATGAATTAATCAGGGCAAGTGGCTAAAACAAGAAAACCGGTAGAACCAATGGATGCTCCCCAAAATGTATCCTCAACTTATCATATGGCCTTGTATCACTCGGCAGTTTTCAATCTGCAGTCCCATCAGTAGTTTTAAAGTTATGCTCCGGACAAGAATTCCAAGAGTGAAATTACAAAGGGCAATAACTTTAAGTTGAATGATGTCAGAGTTATGGTTGTTGGACTTTGCACTTCATCTGATTGCCCTCTATCATTGTGTGGTTTCACTGCAGTCCCATCAGTAGTTTTGAAGTTTAATATGCTCTGGACAAAAATGACGAACGAAGTGGCGATTTTCGGGGAGCATAAAAACTATTTGTTCAGCCCTGCCACAATGCACTCTCTATAATCCTTACTCGACACCCACATTTAGAATGTGGATTCGTAAAATAAATCTATAAGTTTGTATTATAACAGTTTCATACCTATCTGGTTGCTTCACGACGTGGTGAGTGTCAAGGTTGCTAGGCATGTGACAGTTAAACCCTCCTGGTCGCTTCCGTCCGGACGAGGGAGCACTACTGGAGCGTGGAGATATGGGAGATATACCAAAGTCACCCACTGCAAGAAAACAGATATAGGACTTGGAACACACATCAATACGAGATTGCCTGCAATGTGCTGGTATAACATGTAGTTAATTGGCCAGTTTTTTTTTAATTTTCAACAGTACCTTCTCCTCAGGAGAGTATAACTTAGGGAAAATTGTATTTATTTATGAAATAAATGAGTGTTTTCTGCAAGAGTAAATGTTGCTCAAAAAAATTGTTTTGATTATTTCCCTAGAACTATCTTTCTTTCTTTCTACCGATATTGCACACAATCAATTTTTAATTATCATGGAATAAGAAGGACAATGACAAGGAGGTTATATATGAAATTTGAACACTCTACTCCAAAGAACACAAAAAAAATAAGAATTTAAGGCAAACCGTAACGCAAATCTTAACATAAAACCTTAACCAAAATCTTAACGCAAACCTAAACAACAGTACATATTGTATTATAACTTTCTCGTCCTTGGGAGCAGAGTGTTCAAATTTCATATAGGCCCTCCTTGTCATCGTCCTTCTGCTTAATGCCAATAACTTCCAGCTCTCCAGCTGACCATGGTTCGTAGTCAATGCCACTTAAATACATGTACCGTCACGCAAATTATAACGCAAAATATTGACAGCACATGTATTTGAGTGACACTGACTCCGTCAGATGGTCAGTTGGAGGGCTGCAAGTTATTGGCATTAGGAAAGACAATGACCAGAAGGTTATATATGAAATTTGAACATTCTTCTGCCAAGGACAATAAAGTTATTATACAATATGCTGACGCCGTCGAGCCCGCCGACATTAGCGGCGCCTTTGTCTTGCATTTTTTCAAAAGGCGAGAGCGCTCCAGAAATTGGATAGCCTGACGCCCGGGGCTAGTCAAAATTGAAGTCGGGCTTGTAACAAATTCCATGCAGTTAGCCCATCGGGCTAGTCCAAAAAAACAAAACAAAATAAATCCCACTGCCTAAATTGCACGATCTGTGTATAACAAACACGCGCCAGTCAGGCACCTGTAATAAAACATCCCCCACATGTTTCATAATCTGTTAATTGCACTCGCTTAGGTAATTCAACTAGCATTCACCGCAGGCATCGGCGATTTTCAACATCAAAACAAAACATGCTGTAAGTCCATCCTCCAAGTACCTTAATTGACAGTCGGCATTATCCAATCAACTGATGTGTAGTATTTCAACTCGGGTCGATTAGCCAATGAAACCACTTTTTAAAAATACTACTGGTTGATCACATGTTCGTCACATGGTCAGCTCAAAATGGCAGTACTGACTCAAACGATTACAAAAGGCCGATACTGAATCGCAATCAACACAATCACGCTGATTTGTCGGCGACTTTTGATGAATCAAGAGACCATGGACTTTTGATAATGGAAGCATGCTTTATATGAAACTGAAAAGCGAAATATATCAATACTTAGATAACATTTAGAAATTCCTGACTCATGGAAAGAACTCCCGCGAAGTGAAACTGATTATGATACACGGAAATATATGTTATATATTTGTGAGAAGAAATATTGATTTCTTTGTAAATAAATTTTAAACACAGTTATTTTCATATACAGTTAACAGTTTATATTTATTTTCCAATGTATTTTGCCGATTAAAATGCCTTCCTGGAGGAACTGGACTTGAAAACTTGTATCACTGTATACAATTTGTGGGTGGGGTAATGCTAAAAAAAAAAAAAAAAAAAATCTGTCCTAAATTGTTCCATCTTACCATTGCTACGCTTTCACCCAATGACTACTGCCAACGCAACTTAAACGTACATCAATTGGTTATGAGAAGATAAGAATTACTGAATTTTTTATTTTCTCAGTATTTAATGAATTATGAGTATCTGAATCTTTTAAATCAGAATCAGCTTTAACATAATGAGATGTCGTCAGCTGGGTATAAGTAATAGATAGAGCCAGGCCTCAGTGAGCTGGTTATTTAAATAAATTTTAATAAAACGAGATACATAAAAGTATTGCCAAACAAAATAAATGATAATTGACAAAGACAAAAACAAACAGACACTCTTTTTTTTTCTAAGGCAAGTAAAAAAACACGGCTTGTGACAAAAAAAACAGGGTTAGTGGATTTTCACGACCCACTAGGCCAGGGCTAGTCCCCTAAAAAAAAATCTTGGAGCACTGGGCGAGACAAAAATGAAGGCCCTATCATCTTAACGAGGCAAAATATAGTAAAGTCTCTTTCTAATAGGAGTTTGAAGGAAAGTTTCACTACATTAATCGCTTGATTTTTAAGAGAAAATCCAAAAATGTTGATATGTCTAACTTTAAACAGCTTTTTATACAATTTCTTATTTTGAAAATAAAAATAAATTAGTATAATCACATTTTGCTGTTCATTATGAATCTTTTGAATCAGTGAAGTAATAAGAGAGTGAATGGGTACATAATTGAATCTCGCTAAATCTCGTATGGCTAAAACGAGAAAGATAAGCGTCCAATTTTTTGGATATAGCGGAATGGGTTTATTGTACAGGCAATCAGATTAGCGTTAATCTAATTGTAATAAGGCCTAAAAAAAAAACTTGTGTGTTTCTGGTTTCACCCTGTCAAAAAGTTAGGGTAGGTAGGTAGGAAAAAGTTTTTTTTTTAGATATTTTTTTTATATATATTGTTCGCATATATTATGCCATTTTTGTACTAAGGCAACTTTTTGATAACCTTTGCAATCCAGATTAGATGCTTAACAACTCTGGCTAATAAAATTATCATTTGAATTAAAAAAAAAAAAAATCTGTCCTAAATTTTTTTTTTTTTTTTTTTTTTCCGCTAAAAATATTTAGGGTCGGCGGTGATAAAGTAGGGACGGTCGGGAAACCGGAAACACACATGTTTTTTTATTAGGCCTAAAGATGAAATTGTTACACCTTTGTTGCTATTTTAACTTCTATACCATCTATATAGAAAGTAAGCCTTTTTCAGGTGAAGATTATCATTTACTGAAAGGAAGAAATTATTAAGTCTAATTATTATAAAAAAAAAAAAATTAATATAAAATACTAACATCAGTGTAGTCGGAACTTTTAAATATCTTGTAACATATGACAAAGTAACTCGCAAGACTGAATAAGATAATGTTGTATATAAAAAAAAATACATGAGAAATGTAATTAAAACGCGTAAGTTGAGTTGGGTTTTAGCAGTGTAGATACATCAGTTTAGCATTGGTTATATTTTCCTAATATTGTCGTATTAAAACGGCGTAATATAATTGTTTAACTAAAAAACAATTAAATAAAAATGAAACATTTAACAGACATACGCGTTGTTTTTTTTATATACTTTTATCTTTGACAAATCCGAATGAACATAATCATTAACTTTCGAATGCGTTTAGTTTCACTGATAAATGCACAATATAAATAAAATTAAAAAATATTGCACAATTTTGTGTATATATCTGATGTCAACACACCACGGGTGGCCAGTGTTTGTGATTTATGGCCTCTTTGATCTAACCAAATATCCTGCTTGGGACAGCCAATTAGCCACGGGGTACATACGGTACCCCGTTGCTATTGGCTGTTTGTATGTACCCCGTGGCTAATTGGCTGTTATGACTGAGGAAACCTTTATATCTTTTGGTCGCAATAAACAACCTGCCATGAATCCAAGATTAGCAACTCTTCAGTTAATTGTTGTTGTTTTTTGCATGGTTATATATCTATGTAGGTCATATGAGCTATGAGACCTTATAGTAAAAATTACCATCTCCAGGACGCTTATGGTGAAATGCTTTCGAAAGCGCTCAATTGATACAGACATTAAACGTTGACATTCGTCTCCTATAATTCTTTTAGAATTGTGTTTACAATTCATGTTTTATGTATGAAATAATGTATATATGTATGCATATTTGATTGTAAACAATAAGACGCAAATAAACTATTAAACTTTCGTTGGAAAGGATATTTAATTACGCAAAAGAGCACCAACAATGATCGGTTGATTAAGAGTCTTTAAAACATAATTAAAGCGTTTACATAAACAAAAAGTTTACTACTACATTCTTCAATCATATTTCTCGACAGCGAGTTGTTTTTATTAGAGGAATTAACTAAAATTAAAAAATGTATAACGAAATCCAACAAGATGGCATTTCATCGGCGTTGGCTAGAATCGGGATGTATGGCCATTTTGGGCGATATCTATACAGTCTTAAGACACATTATTAAACAAAATTAAGGTTGTTACATAATAAAAAGTGCACCACTACATTCTTCAATCATATTTCTAGACAGCGAGCTGTTTATTTTCGAGGAAATAACTAAAATAAAAAAAATTATAGCGAAGTCCAACAGGATTACATTTCATCAACGTTGGCTAGACTCGGCCATGTTGGTCGAGATCTATGCAGTCTTCAAGACAAATTATTAGATAAAATTCATAATTTTGCATTGCAGAGATGTTGAGATTTTATTTTATTTTCAGTAGGTGATAAAATTTGTGTTACTAGGTTTTTATCCTCAGGTTCTATAGTAAAATAAAAATCTTTGGCAGAGTAAAAATACGATAATTTTCAAGATTTTGATTTTAAAGATACATATATTAAATCAATTTACGTGAATGTGCTTGAAATATGCAGGGTTTTAAAAGAATCACACTGTAGATACCTTAATTTTAACAGTAACTTGGTTGAACATCAATGATAAAGGACCGAGTTTATCACCTACCAGAATGTATTGATTATGTCTTATTTCTGGTCACTGATTGGTCAGTTTTTTTTGATGATGCTCTATCAAAATTATGAATTAAGGGTTTTGTATAATAAAAAGTATACACTATACATTCTTCAATCATAGTTATTTTTGAGGAATTAACTGACACCAAAAAATGTACAGCGGATTCACCGATAGAAACAAAATGGCGGATGTTCAGAAAATTTTACCGCTAAATCGAGATTCCTTCTACTTCTCGAAGCCATACGAGATTTCAGTCAGCTGCGCTATATCTCCATTAGTGGTCACCATTCACCTCTTATTACTTCACTGTTTGAATGTATTCTCATCAAAATCAATAAAGTTATGAGAGAAGTTGATAGGTGATATTTCTTTCTTCTCTCTAACCTTCTTCCTATTATAGAAATGAATGCCTGTGGCCCCTACTACCAAGATTGGTATGTAAAGATTGTAAATTCAACTGGTAAATATTTGGACAAATGTAAGTTCTCTGACTCTGAAATTCCCTATATTTACAAAGGCAATTTACATAAACATTAAAGAAAATAGCGATACACAACTCATATTTGATTGTGAACAGGCATTTATGATCATGAACTATTTTTTACTCAGCAATAGTCTCATCCCATTTCGGAAGGTCCGTCACTAATACTGTAAAAACTTGTGGGCAGATCCATTTCAATTTGTTGTACATCTGATGATAATAGTCAGTGGAAATTGTCAATTTGTGACAAGTTACGGTCACCAAGAGCACAATAAATGGCTTTTAATCAACTTTTTCAAAATGAAAGATTTATTTTACATGCAGACGTCTAGGGCTTGGCTTTGGCACCGCTTCATAATGCCTTACTCGATCCCTCTCTCTTGACTTATTCTCTGCTTTTAAACGTCTTTCCAATTCTTCTAACTTGTTTTGGAATGAAGTCGACATATTGGATTGATCACATGATCAAATTGAAAAAGCTAGAAGAGAACATTCGAACTCATTAATTGGGTCAGATCAACAATTTATACGAATAACATATCGAATGTTTATTATTATTATCATCATTCTACAAACTGCTATTTTCCGACAGAACATATGTGAAATTAATACATATAGTACATGCCCCTTGTGGTCCATTTATTCATTACACTGTTATATTCTATTCTATTCGAATAACATACAAGCACATGTAAATTTAATAACATATATAGATTAAACAGAGTTTATAACGCCTTGGCATATCAAGTCATGTCATGCATACAAGTAAAAGCAGATTCAAATACATAGTGTTTAAATCAGGACACAACGGAATTTCGCAAATAATATCTAAAACATTCATTACATTAAAGGGTAAACCGCATTCTGATAAGAATACAACCCTTTAATTGAACGAAGAAGAAGGAGGGTAAATTATATAAATTCAAATTAATTATTATCTCAAGCTGATTGCGCCACATAACGTTTTCGCGCCATTATAAAATCGCCACATTTTGAAGAATCGTCCCACTATAAGAATTTTAACCTATAGCTGCCAGGGGGCGTACCTGGGCATACGCACTGACGCAGGTGCGTACAGGCTATTAAAGAAGCAAACAAATAAAAAATGCGAAAAATGCGAAAAATGAAATAAAAACTGAAGGTATAGGGGGGTTAGGCACATTTGTGAATCCAAAACTCGATGGTGCGTATACCTAAATTAGCCCCAGGAACGCCCCTGGCTGCTATGCAGTTACTATATAAATTGCATTACGGACTATTTCACAATAACCCCAAATTATACCATGGTTTACTACGGTATATTTTCAGGTCATCTTGGATAGTCATCTTGGATATACTATACCATGCTTAGATTGTTTTTTAATGCAATAGGTTAAAACAGATATATCATAGATTTTCTCGTGTTTTTATTATGTAGCGTAAATTATACCAATAGTTCGGTGACCTTTCTCTTTGCATTCGTCTCGTGCTGTTAATGCAAAGAGGAAGGTTTGGTGACCTTTCTCTCAAAGAGGAAGGTGTTGGTGACCTTTCTCTTTGCATTAACCCAAATTATTGACAAGTCCTTGATTAACCACATTCGACTTCGTCTCGTGCTGTTTAATGCAAAGAGAAAGGGTCACCAAACTATGGTATAATAAAAACACGAGAATATCAATGATATATCTATAACATATAGGGTAATACACAGCACAGACCTAATAACAAATAGATTGGACACTACGAACATTATCCAAATTTCACGTGTGCACAGTGCGAAAATTTCATAAATTATTTCCCAACTTTAAACACACATATATTATAAGAGTTTTATAGATACAAGTTTCATTCATGCCAAATACCATCACAAATTTAATTTTCTTTCCAAGGATAGTATATTTCTTTCTCTTAAATTTAGGGCAAAAAGGAGTTTGACGGAAACTTTGACTATGTCAAAACCTTGATTTTTAAGAGAAAATCGAAAAATTGATGACATTTTTAACTTTAAACATCTTTTTATACAATTTCTTACTTTCGAAATAAACATAAATTATTATAATACCATTTTGCTATTCACTATGAATCGTTTGAATATATTCTCATCAAAATCAGTGAATAATTGAGAGAGGAGATAGAAGGAAAAGTCAAGGTGCCACGTGATATGTTGGTTACTTCATTGGTTAAGATAGGAAGTTTCCTATCTGTTTATTAATATGTCTGTGTACACAGATACAAGCAGTGTTATTCACACGTTTTGGGTAGGGGCATGCAATACACTGGGGTAATGAGATACTATTATAGGTGTTTGTATTGTACTTGTATTGATTAGTGCTTGGTGAAATAATTGGTAATTAAAGCAAAAATAAGACTAATATTTAAACTTTTATAATTCGATTTCCATAACAAGAACAAGTAAACAATACTTTAATGCAAAGGATATAAAAGATATACCCGACACACCTTTGAGTTAACAATACTTTAATGCAAAGGATATAAAAGATATACCCGACACACCTTTTGTTTATAAGAAACTATATCCTTTAAGAGGAGCTGGCTTGTGGAACGTCTGTGCTTTTACCCAGGTGCCCACCCGTGCACAAAACTTGCCAGGAGGGGCACTGGGGTTTTCCTCCACCAATAGAAGCTGGAAAGTCGTCATATGGCCCTAGCTGTTGATGTGACTATACAATCCACTTCAGTTCCTGAGGGTAATGCAATACTACAAGAGAACGGTAATGTGTTTGCAAAGTACATACACTATTGCTTTTCTTTGAAAAATTCCCACAGCCATTTACGACCAGGACTGTCCCTACACACATGCAGCATCATGATGTGCCAACGGTTGATGTACATACAACAACAGCATACACAGCATAAAACAAAAGCACAAATAGCATGACCACCAAGGACACCCAATACTATGGAACGCCAGTGCTGCCTTCTAATGGTACTGGTCCGTATGTTCTGTGCATTTACCAAGTTGTTCTGTGTTAACTACATTTTGTCCTGTACATTTGTCATTATGTTATGAGCATTTACTAACTCGTTCTGTGCTAACGACATTTTGTTGTGTGTTGTGTGCACACAACAAAATGTCGTTAGTACAGAACGAGTTACACAACAAAATGTCGTTAGTACAGAACGAGTTAGTAAATGCACATAACATAATGACAAATGTACAGGACAAAATGTAGTTAACACAGAACAACTTGGTAAATGCACAGAACATACGGACCAGTACCATCAGAAGGCAGCATTGGCGTTCCATACTAAACACAGGTGTATACATTGCGTCATTAGCTCCACATGGCACACTTAGATTTAGATGGGCATGTGTGGATCAACTAGCAAACGCTGTTTAATCAATTGCGGACCTGGGGTCAATTTGTAGGCTATTGAACACACGGACAGCCTCAGTGTACCATATTTGATTATGTTGCACTGATGTTTTCATATGTGAAATTATAAATCTGAATTGTTTACTCTAATGAGATTTTGAATATAATGACGTTTTATGTACAAAAGTTGTTGTAGTAATATCGAGACATATTGTAGCACTACGGGGTCGTATGCTATGCTTGGTACATTTAATAACAAGGTCCGGACTTCGCGTTGTGATTTCCATAATTTATTGGTACATATAAAACAGTCCGAATAATATATATGCATATCCGTTTGTATAGTGGTTTTCTAGTACTTCCATTTGTTAACTGATTAAATAGTCCCTATTATTAAATGTCTTAGGTTCACAAAGTAAAATAGTATTTAGAAACTTTCAAATGTTCAAATCTTCTTATTAGTATGTAACGATGACTGCACTAATATACTGTTTTACATAGTATAGTTTAACTTATCCCACACCCTGTCTTAGACTGCGGGAGTCCATCTTGTGGATACAAGTATTGAAACTGACTCTCACTCTTTAACCACCGACTCTAGACTCTCTACTCCCGACTCCGTGCGCTCAGTATTATACTTGAAGTTATACTGCTTTTCGGCAGTTAGTCATGCCTCACATATGGACATCGACCTGTGTAGCTACAGGTTAATGCCATGGTGATTACCTCATTGTATGCATAAATTACCCACAAGACCTTTCAGCGAATGGTCTCCACTAACATGGCAATACCTTTTAATTCCCAGAATTCATAGTTTAGAACAGGTAAACAATAACAGCTGTTCCGATGATTAACCAACAACTAACGGACAGTATTAGAAAATTCCCATTGCATGATCAGTTATAAGAGGGGTGTATTTGAATACAAGTGTGTTACATTTGTAACTGTTAGGTTAAATACAGTGGCAAGGCTGTAGTGTTACAATATTTACTCCACCCAGCAAATCCATATACTGGCGTCGCATTACCATCATTTAGACTATTCACCAGCGCTCCTTATGTGTCGACGTGCAGTAAAACACCATTCATTCATTCATTCATTCCCAGTTGGAGCATTCCCAGTTGGAGTTGTATAAGCTTATTATATATAGAGTTGCTTTAACTGAAAAAATGCCAGACCAGTGGATAGTATTTAACCGCCAACACGATAAAACAAAACAATTATATATTATAGAAGCCATTCTATAATCAAGCAGATTCACTGTTAATAATATACCACCGCCGACAAAATAAATAACGTTAGAGCTCCCCGTCATCGTCTGCCTTAAATTGTGTTGTCGTCTGCCTTACATTGTGTTGGTGCATGAATAGACTGCCCTATGTATCAGGACATTTACCTAAACCAGATTGCTGTTAGTAGTCATTTATCATTGTAGATTATCTGAAGGCCGCTAGATATTGATTACATTTATGAATGAAAACTGTGTGTATTTTTGATAAGCTCTTTGTGACTAAGACCAGCTAGTAGAAGTAAGGGCTTTCTTTTGTAAATATGGAACTAAGACATAATTGAGACATAGTTCAATGGAACATAACCAAACATATGCGAGTGTTTATCTTTTCCTATTTCATTAACTACAAATTGGACATATTTAGACAATACATGTATTTCAGTCACTGATGTATTTGTTTCATAATTAAATGAACATATTTGAAATCTCTACATCTGGTTACGTTTTTAAGTTCACATGATCATGGATCATCATGAAAGAAAACAACAACACGAAATATCGCATACTGAAAATTATCCAACCCATCAGTACATCTGGTACTTTGAATGAGTCCAGACACAGTGAACGGATGTTTACTCGTTTCAGTACCCATCGAACTAGGTTATGTTGAGTTGTTTACACACATTCAACCTTGAATACTGTTGATAACCAAATTTTAACAGTCTGAGCCGTGAACTCTGGTATGAGTTACCCGCGTTTAATTAATCGTAACATTCAATATCATATTACAACTTAACTAATAAGTGCATGCTTAGTTCACGGACTTCTTCGTAAAAGACATGAAAAGAGAACATGTTCTCCTTTTTGTTTGCGTGTACCCATGAACCTAAAAGGTATTTGACTTTATTTAATTATCCAGTTCGCTGTTATCTGTACAATAGCACCATCTATACAAGCTGTGTAATATATTTGTAAACAGATATACGATGTACTGAGAACAAATAAAAATTACCCATTTTCTTTCCCTCATTCTCTGGACAACAAGAAAGGAAATAACGAATGACATGTATTGAATACTTAGACAGACCGCGTTCATAGTCCAAACAAGGAATTAGAAACGTTCAGTTAACAAGAGAGATATATGTCTTTTTCTTAAAAATGCATTTGCCTTGAAAACAACAAAGTAGATATACAAGTCGAACTTGAAATGTAGCATTCAATGACCACGCCACAGTCAGCCAAAAACACGTCATTTTTAACACATGCAAAGTTTTATATGACGGCCGATTTTTTGTGGTGGAGGCAGACCACCCACTTTTCCTGGGTAGAACCAGTACCGTATACACCTCCCGCCATCCGTAAGAATCGACACTTCCTCACTTACAAGTCGAGCTCCCAGTGGGATTCGAACCCGCAACGGTGAAAGGCGAAGGTTTTCAACACAACACCGTTAACCATTCGGCCACGGAGACGCACAGAAATAAACAACAACTAAAAAGAGGCAAAATAGGCAAGATATGACATCACACACATAAAAGGGTTGACAATAGGGCTACCGCATTGGAACGGTCAGTGGCAAGAAAGAAAAGGCCGCTCGGGGTTTGAACCAGGTTTTAAGGAGCACCAAACATCATAATTACACTACTGGCATCCCAATAAAACGGGACAGTGTAAATAAAGATATCCCCGCCGGGTTATAGTCTCTAACAAACAACTCGATGACAAATATACCTAATTAAAGTTCGAGACAATATTTGTATAGAGATGGCGATACATTTTCAAGAGCACCGCTGTTACAAAGGCCAAGTATACACGTATCTGCAATACAGTTTGTATATGCCATTTTCAATACATGACTTACCATGTGTTTCTTGTCCAAGAATACTTATCTGTCCCTTGGCCTGATATATCTCTTGTACTTGTCAACTAGACTCTCTCTCTCTCTCTCTCAAGTTAGCATCGACCCCGTCCCCCTTCTGATTTCTTCGCTACGCTATGCAAGTTATACATATATGCACGATACGGTCTGTTATTGAGGGTTTACTACTATGGTCTTTTGTGGTAGGGACAAACGTGCCGATACCAGCACAAATATATTTTTGAAATATCTTAACATTGTATGGTTTAAAAATGTTGCCTTATAGAAGGCTCGAACCGGTGGTTTGTTGCGGTATTAAAAAGTATATAACAAATGCCACGATGATTCCGATAATTTGGCATGTGAGCGATCTCATAAGTTCAGGCTAAACAATCAAAATGTTTTATGAGATTTTGTTTTTTCCATTTTTTTTTGTTCTTTTCATTTTTTTTATGCGAATCTACGCAAAAGGGGAGGTGCACAACTAGACCATGAGAAAAAATATTTATGCCGAGTTTCGAGTTTGTAGTGCCAGCTGTTCTTGAGTTATCGCGAAGACAAGCGATTTTTAGTGATTTTGTACAAGTTTTGTTACCATGGCAACCACATTTCTTATGCGAATCTTTCCAAAAGGAGAGGTGCACAACTAGACCATGACACAAACACTCGTGCCGAGTTTCGAGTTTGTAGTTACCACTAATCTTGAGTTATCGCAAAGACAAGAAGATTTTGGGATGAACCGACCGACATTTTTTTTATATGTTTTGTTACCATGGCAACCACATTTATGCGAATCTACCCAAAAAGGGAGGTGCACAACTAGACCATGACACAAACATTCCTGCCAAGTTTCGTGTTTGTAGTGTCAGCCGTTCTTGAGTTATCGCGAAGACTTCGGGATGGACCGACCGACCGACCGAACGACCGACATTTGCAAAGCAATATGCCCCTTCCCGAAGGAAGGGGGAAAGGGAAAGGGGGACATAATAATAAGAATAGGAGAGGTCCTAATATAGAGTCTTGTGGTACACCGCATGTGATTAACTGTTTATCAGAGAGAACCCAATTTAGGGAAACATTTTGTTTCCTATTTAAACCACTTAACTGTATTGTCACTACATTTATAGATCTGCAATTTTTTCAAAAGAACGTTATGATCCACTTAGTCAAACGCTTTCCTAAAATCAACCATTATTAACTACACCAACACATTTACCTTCATTTAATCCTTTTAACCACTTGTCAATCATATGAATTAAAGCCGTTTCGCAGCTGTGGCTTTTCTACTTTGAGATTTACATAGTAATTTATAATAATTTAAAAACTCAACAAATGAGTTGTGCACATGTTTTTCAATCAACTTGGAAAGAGTTGGTAAAATAGAAATTGGTCTGTAGTTATTACATTATCAGATGTACCTGATTTGAATAAGGGATTCACCTCAGCAGCTTTCCAAGTATCTACAAAAATTCCCTGTCTTATACTACAGTTAATAATATATGTAATACTATTTGATATTGCAGTTTTTGTGGAGTGTGCCCGTCTTCTTTAAATATTTTCCATATTGACTTTAACCGCTTTAACCAGCCAGAGCAAATTCATTTCACGCATGTTCAAACACGGGTATTTTAAAAACCGTTTAATAAACCTATAGTTTTAATCGGCACATATACTTTATTATATGACCTGAACACCTGGCTAGAGTTTTGATCAACGGTTTTATAATGCAATTTTGTCGTTATTTGGAGGGTTAGTTTCTTTAAGAATTTAAATTGTCCAAATGTGTCGTACAACCTCAGCATCTAGATAACACGTGCGTTCACATTCTAAAGGCTTTAGCTATCTTGCCCGAAAAAGGTACCAAGAGAGTGCGTTTGAAAAACCCCGAGACGTGGCCCGGGACACCGGGAATCGAACCCGGGACCTCTGGGTCGAGAGGCAATACTATATTCAGACTGTCTGAAGTTATTTGATCTTAGGAAGGGCCGTAACTAATGTTGTAAGAACTTGTGGCCCGACCTATTTGCATACTTTGTTTAAAAAAAATGCAATAACATATGTTTAAATCATTTGATCCCAGTTTGCTTTTGTGAAGCATTGTAAATTGTCACGGAGGTACAAATCACATCTTTAAAGTTTCAATAATGACGTACTCACCAAGTCCATGCAGTAGATAATATCACAAACATATTAATAAACAGATAGGAAACTTCCTATCTGAACCAATGAAGTAGCCAAAATATCACGTGGCATCTTAACTTTTCCTCGGTTTAAACATATTTTATTTCGAATTAGTGCATAAATAAATTTACCAGTAAATAAAGTAAAGGATTGGTGGGAAAATAAAATGATAATTAAAGACAACGCTAATGATAATTAAAGACAACGCTAACAGTTGTTACTTGTAACGTCATACCACCTTTAAAAAAAACGATGGTTTATATTCTGTATCTGACGAGGAAAAGGCAAATATTTTAATAATATCAACTGTTGACAACACCGATGCCACTCTACCACAATTTATACCTAAGACGATAAATACTATAAATGATATTAATATTACTGAAAATGAAATTTCTTATATCCTATCAACTTTGGAGATAAATAAAGCTAGTGGGCCAGCTTGAATAAGCCATCGAGCCCTGAAAGAAATTTCAAAAACAATATGTCGTCCCATGTGTATTCTGTTTAACCGTTCAATTCAAGAAAGCATCTACCCACAATGCTGGAAATTAGCTAATGTTATGCCACTGTTTAAATCAGGCGATAAAGATTCACGATCAAATTATAGACCAATATCGTTAATTAGTTTGCGTTGGAAAAGTTATGGAACGCGTGATATTCAAACATATTATACAATTATGGACTTTTCAGCTGTTATACATGATGTGATATGCACCAAAAAAATCATTATTGACCGAGGCGATAGCCGAGGTCAATAATGATTTTTTGGTACATATCAACATCATGTATAACAGCTGAAAAGTCCATAACTGTTTTATTATATAACCCTCAATTTACAATTATATAAAATAGGTCAATATCAAAAAAACAATTATATAAAACAGGTCAATATCAAAAAAACAGGTCAATATCAAAAAAACAGGTCAATATCGCTAGATATTTTTTCTAAAAAATTACTTTTTAGCCAATGAAAACGCGTCTATTTATATTATGCCCGCACATGATGGAAGCAGATAAGTTCCAGAGCAACGACGAAAAGGTATACAACGTCCATAACTATATAGACTGTAAGTCTACCAACGTTGTATATGCAGTATTTGGTAAGACCTGCAATAACTACATTTATGTTGGAGAGACGGGAGATACACTATATCAACGCCACCCGCTAAATTTATCCCGAATAAGGACCAAACACGACGACCCGGTAGCTGCCCATTTTTATAGTGAAGGCCATAGCGTTAATGACTTTATGGTGATGGGCCTCGAAAAAAACTGTATGGGGAGGATATGTACAGAAAAACAATCGAGGGCTTATGGAAGAATAAGCTCAGAACTTATAAGCCGTATGGCATCAATAATAAGGAATAGCGCGCCAAACTACGTCGCTTCATAACGTTACGTCAGTTCCGTTTTACTGTGTATATTCATTGTTATTAAATACGCCACTGAGGAAGGCCGCAAGGCCGAAAGCTACGGCATAAATATAATTGCTAGAGTTTTTACTTATATATATATATATATATATATATATATATATATATCTTTTATAGTATATATATCTTTCTTTTACTTATTCGTAATTCGTATTTTTAATTGGTATGTCTCTTGTTCGAATTACGTTTTCTATGTTTTCCTTCATAATATAGCATCATATTTCTTTAATTTCATGTGTTTGTACTTTGTTTAAATTGTTTAAGCAAATGTTGACTGAAACCAGTGTGACACTGATTAAGTATAATAATTCTAGCTGTTGGTTCATATCTAAATATGTTCCGTAGCTCTGTAGTTCTGTAACTGTTAATACATACATGTATTTGATTTGTTTCAAGGAGAGGAACTTTATAATTTTACTTATTATATTATATGGCAGATATGTTAAAATACATATATTCAACATCTCAATATTCATAGCAACATATGCAAATGGATTGAACTACCAGTTATTACAACATTAGTTACAGTTCTCTCCATTATGGCTGAAAATGTGCACTTGATTATTTGAAATTGTAACAATACAATGTCATACAATAGGATTATTAATATAGTAACTTGTTCTGGAAGTTTGTATCACCTCTTGTAGGTAAATGCCACGAGAGGCTACTTACCAGATCAGATCCTGATTACGCGTCTCGTGCGATCCTGATCTAAAGTTGGGCAACATTTTGGGAAATTGTCTCACGTGAAATAGGTCTGTGAAAATATTAATTGTGTGAGACCTACAAATAAATACTCAAAGTCGGCTATGCTAGCTTTTTGTCAAACTTATATAAATTAAAAAAAGGCACGTGATAACGTTCACTTGGTTGCTCGCCTCTTATGACAACACATGGAAAAGTGGAGTGCAGTTTAAATAAGTATTTTCATGAATGGAACCATTTTAGATGTAACATACACATTTTGCAGCGATATTTAGTGAACCGACAACACCGTGAACTCAATCTCATCCGCAGCAATGGTGCGATCGATGGTGGCAACAGCGCTTAAAGGCGAAAACAGTAAAAGCTATGAGGTACAAACAAAAATCAAACCGAAAGTCATTGTTGTTGTTTACTAATTTTAAGAATGAATGGAGTGTTACGGCACGTCGACACATAAATAGGTCATATTGTGCGCAAAAAATAATATACTGTAAAATTGAATCGAGTTGTTAGCTCTACTGATCAGAGATCAGCAGAGCTTATGCCGTGGTGCGGCGTCCGTCGTCCGTCTGTCCGTCTGTCTGTCCGTAAACTTTTATTTGTAGCGACTTCACAGCTGAAACTACTGGATGGATATTCATGAAACTTTACAGAAATGTTGCCCATAAAGTCTAGTTGATCCTAGCAAAAATTCATGTTGATGTGAAATCCAAGATGGCCGCCAAAGCTAAAAATAGAGTTTTAAAATACAAGTTTGTAGCGACTTCTTCTTGAAAACTATAAGTGATATTGATATGGGACTTTTTCTAAAATGATCAGCATGACATGATGTTGATCCTAGTCAAAAATCGGTTTGATTCAACGTTAAACATGGCTGCCAGCGGCCATCTTTGTTTACATAGAGTTATATAGTAAAAACTTGTAGCGACTACTTCTCTGAAACTACTTGGCGGATTGTCATGAAACTTTACAGGAATGTTGCTCTTGATGTCTAATTGATCCTAGAAAAATTTCAGGTCGGCCGGAAATTCAAGATGGCCGTCACAGCTAAAAATAGATTTTTAAAAAATAAGTTTGTAGCGACTACTTCTTCAAAACAATAAGAGATATTGATATGGGACTTTTTCTTAAATGATCAGTATGACATGATGTTGATCCTTGTCGAAAATCGTTTTGATTTGACCTTAAACATGGCTGCTTTGTTTACATAGAGTTATATAATGAAAACTTGTAGCGACTACTTCTTTGAAACTACTTGACGGATTTTCATGAAACTTCACAGGAATGTTGCTCTTAATGTCTTATTGATCTTAGCAAAATTTCAGGTCGGCCGGAAATTCAAGATGGCCGCCACGGTTAAAAATAGATTTTCAAAAAACAAGTCTGTAGCGACTACTTCCTGAAATCAAAATCAATCAGTAGAGCTTCAAGGTCATTGACCTCTTGTTTTTCAGATTACAAGGAAGATGTTCTTAGAAACTTGAAATGTTACCAGTAGCATGGTGTTCTATGGTATCACGTACTTACATGGTTTGACGAAAAAAATAAAATGTAAACAATATTTAAATAACATGGAAACTCTAAATTGTTATGATATAAAATACAATCAGTTTTATGTAAAAATGTCAGAATAAAATTGAAAAGAATGGTACCTATAATAGCTATTATTTTAAAAGTTCTCTATGGTATCAAGGTATGCACATATTGTGTATCCTGTATTTGTTAGTAACTGGTATAAGATTCAATGAGTGACCATTTCTAGAAAAAATAATGTAAAACAGACCCACCAGACTAAAAAATAATGAAATTTATAACCGTCAATATAGTGAAAACTGCATTTATGTAGACAGGGGTGATACATTTAAAAGATTATGAGGAAATTGTCAACATTTTTGAATTATTTTGAAATATCGTTTTATTTATGATAAATATACTTATTTTTTTCAATTATTTTATTATTTGTACCTAAAGTCATCCCAACTATTAAATAATTTTCATATTTTAGCAGTGATGCATACTGTTTTATAGATTGGACACTACCATAATACCATAAAGTCCTGATATCATAGGAAGTTAGTAAAAATCAATATTTGAATAAATACAAATAAAAACCTATATATGTTAAATTACACACTACAACAAGAATGCAACATGTTTTTTACATCATCTACAGGCCTGCCAAAACTTTTTAACACAAAATCCTGAGCTTTTTAAAATTTAAGATTTATACTAGCTTCCTATGATATCAAAGGTTCTATGGTATCACAATAGTGTTTAATCCATAAAACAGTATGTATCTCTGCTAAAATATGATCATTATTTTATAGATGTGATGACTTTAGGTACACATAATACAATAATTAAAAAAAAAGAAAGTATATTTATCATAAATAAAAGGATATTTCAAAATAATGCAAAAATGGTGACAATGTCCTTATGACCTTTAAATTCATCCCCCCTAGTCTCCATAAATGCATTTTCCATTACTTTTAAGTTTATAAAATTCATTAATTTTTAGTCTTATGAGTCTGTTGTACATTATTGTTTCTAGAAGTGGTCACTCGTTGAATCATACCAGTTACTAACAAATACAGGATACACAATATGTGCATGACTTGATTCCATAGAACTTTTGAAATAATAAGCTGAATGAGGGTACCCTTCTGTTCAAATCTAATTCTGACATTTTTACATAAAATTTATTACATTTTATATAACAATTTAGAAGAAGGGTCACAGAAAGCGTTTGAGTTTCCTTTTTCTTTAAATATTGTTTACAGTTTATTTTTTTCGTCAAACCATTTAAGTACCGTGATACCATAGAACACCATGCTAAAGCACGCAAAGAACATTTTTAAATGGAAATTTTGAGCGCGCGACTTCATTTTCGCACTTATGCTTTTAAAGCACAATTTTGTTGGAAATGCACTTGCTTTTCTACACAGATGCATACTAAATGCAAATACAAAGTCAACTCTTAAATACAAATTATAATCATCATATACAGCAACAGCTGTTATAGTGATACCACACACAAGGAGTTGCTAGTTCCTCACACTTGCTATTTCCTCACACTTGCTATTTCAGTTAGGTTGACCAATTTTAGAAAGAAGCAACATAAATATTGCTGCTGTTGCGCATGTCACTGAAGGAACTAATTATGTCCTTAGGTGTTAACTGTATATATATTCAGTCAGTGCATTACATGGATGATCCCCACTGATTCAACACTTGTAAATACTCAGCTGACTAGGGAATGTAACAAGAACATTTCGGGAAATAGCTGATAAACTGTGAAAATATAGCTTTTAAATCATGAACATTTTGTTTTGAGGGAAAATCCGGAGATTGTATACTTAAATCCGGAGAGCGACAGAAACATCCGGAGAATCCGGATTTTATCTGGAGAATTGGCAGGCCTGCATCTACTGCGGAATACATTACACTGCGGAAAGTCAGCCCAACTTACTGACAAACAAAATATTCTGTCAAATTAAGTGTCCACGGAATCTTTGTTGTTTTAATACATTTTTAACTTTTTCATTGATTGTTTTCAGCTATGGGCATTTGTGTTCCATGGACACATTTCTAGTTGATATAGCATTTATAGTAAATATTTATTTAAGCTTTCAAGCTAAGATACTAATTTATTTGTTTACTTTTATCAAGATTTTCCATAAATTTGTGGTAAGTGTTGAATAGTTTATAAATATCATATTATATGAACTGCTTTCTTTGAAGATTCTGAAATATGATTAACCCTTAACCCACTAAGCACGACTATAATAGAGTATAATAATCAGGGTTTACAATGTCTGGCTGCTGATCAGTCATTTCCACCCCAAAACACCCCTTTGTCACTTAAATGGAATGGTCTTAATTCAGAGAAACAGTCCATTATATATATATATAGCGGGTTAAGGGTTAAAACAACTTTATGAAATATACTATAAATGACAGCTCCATGATTAGACTAGAATCTAAGTTACATTTTACGAGACATTTTGATCTCAAGTTTAAAAGTCACATCGCTTATTGATGAAACAATCAATTATGTTTACCTATTGTTATAATGCATGCATTGACACACATTTCAGATGCGTAGCTGGACATGTACTCCTGCACACATGTGCATAATATTAATTTGGAAAGTTGTTTATTTGAATGTTATCATTTTGTGCGAAAAATAAAATCACATGGTTGTATAAGGAGTAAATTGTTGTGTCGCAATTTAACCAGATAATTATGTGATGTAGCTTTAAAAATTGTCAATTGAAAAGGCTTCACTGAGGCTTCACTGAGGGAAATGGACCTAGCTACGCATCTGCAGTGCTCATAGTATCACCAGATTGAGCATGGAATTAACATTCATACTGACGCAATGTCATCGTGTGTTCAACTCCGCCCCATTCCTCGCTGGCTGAATGTAAACAAGAGTGTGAATATACAGCCGATCCCGATTTGAATCCGGCGGAGATGTGCTTTAGGCATACACAATCAGCCAGCATTACAGTAGAATTGCAGTCAATGGCATCCATTGACACAAGCGATGTATTTACATGCTCAATCGGGAATGTACTAATCCAAGTTTTCTCTGACGTAAATTACATCGTTTATCTATACTCGTCATAATGTTGTGTTTATGATTCATATTCAGTCTTCATAAAGCGATCCCATCATTGTTTTATCATACACATTGACATGGTGTGCTTAAGAACATAAAACATCAGCAGTATTTAATAACAACAATTGCAATAAAACATTGTAAAAAAAAAAAAGAAAAGGTTTTCAGCAGATCATTTTTTCTTTGTCTATCTAGATAAAAAAAGCCAAAGTCTAGAAATGGCTCATGTTTAAGCAGTTCATATAATATGATAAATTTCGTTTTTAGTAATTATTGTTTGCATAGTACGGTGTTCTTTTGTTGAGAAGTATAGAAAATACAAAGTGCTGACTCAGGCTTCACATGTCTTGGAGTTATTTTGTAGGGTGGAATGTTTATTATTTTAGCAAGGCAAAGACTCTATTATTATACTCCGCCAGTGACCTTCGTGTTGTCCATCCATCCATCATTGCATCTGTGTCTTCGTTGTTTTGCATGTCCCAGACTTGTGTTACCTACACCTCAGTATCATAGTTACCTTCAAAAAACTTTGCCAACAGCAGAAGCAAGTGAAGATACAAATTACTTGACGTTAATTGCCCTTGATATTGTTCACTGAAAATTCTTAAAACTGCAAAGTCCTAGCCTAAAGAGTCTGCCTTTAATGCAAGAGACCTAGTCTGAAAAGTCTGCCTATAATGCAAGAGCCCAGCCTGAAGAGTCTGCCGTAATGCAAGAGTTCTAGCCTGAAAAGTCTGCCTATAATGCAAGAGCCCAGCCTGAAGAATCTGCCTATAATGCAAGAGTTCTAGCCTGAAAAGTCTGCCTATAATGCAAGAGCCCAACCTGAAGAGTGTGCCGTAATGCAAGAGTTCTAGCCTGAAAGGTCTGCCTTTAATGCAAGAGTCCTAGCCTGAAGAATCTGCCTATAATGCAAGAATTCTAGCCTGAAAAGTCTGTCTATAATGCAAGAGTTCTAGCCTGAAATGTCTGCCTATAATGCAAGAGTTCTAGCCTGAAATTTCTGCCTATAATGCAAGAGTTCTAGCCTGAAATGTCTGTCTATAATGCAAGAGTCCTAGCCGGAAGAGTCCGCCATTAATGCAAGAGTTCTAGCCTGAAAATTTCACCTTTAATGCAAGAGCCCTAGTCGGAAGAGTCTGCCTAGCCTGAACATTCTGCCTTTAATGCAAGAGCCCTAGCTTGAAAAGTCTGCCTTTAATGCAATAATGAATTGGAAACAATATTTCTTTTGTAATGCATTTAAACAAAAAGTATTTGCATTATATATATGTTCTTCAATAATGGCCGTACCCTCTAAGATTGTTAGTATTACTGGCAGTATATGTAGCAGTGTTATCGGTACGACCAATACCGGTCATTCCCATGCAACAATTAAACGTTTAAAAAATATAATAATATCACTCATAATTTCTTATATTACAATGTTTCTCTCTATACTATTGTAGCCAGACTTACTCTCTTTCCGAACATTTCATTTTGCTGGGCGACATTTTGTGTAATTTCTTTATTTCTAAGGAAAGGACACTGAATTATGGAAAGAAACATATTCGAGCATAGGTTATGTGGCTTGAATATGATTCCAGTGTGTTATCTCCCCTATCTGGGAATGGGTCCGGAGTTTGCATTTTGAAGCGCTTGGCATTTGGGGGAAATTACATGTATACACTACTAAAAGCAATACACTAAATTTAAAGGGACATACGGCATCAAGCATTAAAATTAACACCTTTAATACATGTAAGTATTAATCATTTTGACTTTAAAATATGCATGCATAAAGTTTAAAACAAAAGGTAATACAATTTTAAATGATGGGCTAGGTAGGTAGCTCAGTGAATTAATGCCTTCAGGGTTAGAGCTATAGACCTCTGCCCGACGTTGGTTTGCTCCCTGGTGGAGGCAAGTCTGATGGGAAGCTCCATCTCATCTCCCTCTGAGGTTGCTGTCCAATTTCATTCATTCAGTTTTTAATTATGATTAGGCCACATAAAAAAATATGTGTGGTTCAGGTAACCCGACCGACCATATTTTAAGGGGCCGACCCTAAAACTTTTTATGCAAAAATTTAAAAAACAACAAAAAAATTTTTTTAAAAAAATAAAATGTTTTGTTGATAATGCAAACCAATCAAACTGAAGGTATAGTAATTTAACATATTAAATTCATTATCAGAATTTAATTCATTAAAGAAAGTAAAAAAACAGGAAAAAAACCCTACCTACCCTATTTTTTTTGCCTTATATAGCAGGCGTGAAGCTGTTTATACGCAACTGCGCACGAAAATGTCGACCAGAAAAAAAAAGTAGATAACATTTAAAAGTAAATTTTAATGATTTGTAAAAATTGCAATCAACCTTACATATGAAGGAAAACAGTCTAGCTACGCATCTGATTAGCAATAATCAAGTTGAGTGAGGCTGATATACAGTGGGAAAACCAATCTCCACACAGAGTTATCGTTCCTTGCACTCACGTATATCTCTGCTAACTACAAAATTACAAGATTTTGGTAAAACCTGTTAAATTGGAATATGTTTGCCTGAAACTTTTTTTTATTTCTTGTGTAAATATAATTTTCAGAATATCTGCAAATAAGATGTTGCAAGATTTGAAATAATGCATGAAAACAATTTAGTTTTAATCGAGATTATTTTACTACAAAAATAATACGTACTTAGGTCTCCTCAATCGAAACGCATATAATGTAAACATTTCAAACCGAAGCTCGATAGCAGAAAATTACTTTAAAAATTAACTCGTAGAAATAAAAATTGAAATTATTTAATATAGGTCTATATTTTATCTTAGCAGATCACGCAAAAGGATTTATTATAAACATCGTCATAACTCTTTTGAATAATCACCTGACCTAACCGTTCGCCCTACTTCCTTTGACGTTGACAGAGTCAAATGAGGAACGAGTGTACTCTGGGTAGAGATTGTGGTAAAACCCATACCTGAGTGCGACCATATTGGGAATGAGACTATGAGATTTATACCCGGTATAGGTAGATCACACACTGGCTTGTGGTTGGTTTTATACAACTTGCTTTTGAAAAAAAAAGCAATTTATTCTCCTCTCTCAGTTAGAAATGGTTATTGGTGGATGAATTTGGACAATTCAGTTATTAATTAATGAATTTTTAAATCACTTACAGGTAATCAGTCTGGTTCATTTGTGATAGGTATAATATGATGCACAAACCATATCTGCACCTTTTGCATATATACCATGTATACTGATGGCCAATTAAAATGCACCAGTAGATATACGTGTGTTAAATTGTATTACTAAAATAATTTATAATAGTGCATATTTTGAAAATGAAGCATATTAATTAACAATTGCAAACAGTCAGAAAAAAGTCACATATCAAGGCACGAAAATTCCACTCGTCTGCTCGCCATGATGATGCTCGTTGAAGCAGGACGAGTAGAAATTTACCAATTTGACCATTCAAATATTACGTAGGACGAGTAACTCGGAAATTTTTTTCCTGCCCTGCACATCCTAATACTGGGTATGTTCACCTATTTTACCATTCCTAAAAATTCATCTTAACGTGAAGTTATCCAGCAAGATAACACCAGGCCACATTCAGCCAGAGTTATAAGTGATGATTTTATAGTGAACAATAAAATGGTAAAATGGTTGGATATACTGGGTATTAAGATGTGCGGCCGGTTTTCTACCCACGGGACTTTAATTGAACACTAAAATACACCATGATTAGGAACTCTGAGACAACCAGGGTTTGCAATTGTTAATTAATATACTTCAATTTCAAAACATGCATTATTATTATAAATTATTTAGGAATAAAATTTAACACCCGTATAATCTACTGGTGCGTTTTCCTTGACCATCAGTATAATACAGTCAAACCTGTATTAAGAAATCGCTAAGAAGTGAAGAACACATTTGCATGGTCTACTTAAGTCGTCTCTTAATAGGTGCGTTTTAATTTAAAACAATACGAAATGGTGGTCTCTTAATGCAGGTGGTTCTTAAAGGGAGTACATCAGCCTTGGGACCTAATTTGTTTAAAAACACAATTTTGACCAATTTAAAAATGTGAAAATTTAAAAACGTGAAATAGTTCATAGATATATACTACTCAAAATTTGCTAAGGATCACTTTTAATCTTCCATATTATTTTATTAGAAATTAATTCACAGTAGCGATATTAATTTCTATAATTGATACTTCAACAATTCCACAATTTGAATCACTGGCCATTTGTCATGAGATCACATGACCATACACTGCCCTAAATAATTTCATGTAAAAAAGAAATAATGCTATTTATTTCAGCAAGAAATTTAGACAGCAAAAAGTGATCCTTAGCAAATTTTGAGTAGTACAGATCGAACACTAACTGTTTCCTATAATACAGCGCAATAATTAAAAATTATAATTTACGATAAGTCTTGAACTCCATAGAGAAATCCGCAAGTTATAAATAACTGCCACGCTGAACAAATCGGCGATAACTACACATAACGCTCTCTTTGCGATATATTGTGATTTGTTTTACCGCCAAGTTTAAAATAGCTATCCCTGGTGCGTCACCATAGTTAGGAAATGCTTTCTTCGGGTCGTTTATTTTATGTTTAGTGTAATTTCTGTTGGCGTTTTATGGCTCATTTAGTTTATTTTTATCAATTAAATACATAAAGGATGTATTCGAACAATTTTAAAAATAAACAACCACTGCAAATCCTGCTAGAGGCAGAGGGGTAGGACCCCACTTTTTTTTTTTTATCATGCTCATTCAAGGTCTTCATCCTGACACCGCATATGCAAACGTGGAAAACATGGCTGCATCGTAAATGGAGTGTCTACTATAGAATTTGAAGCAACTCTGCAGTTCTGCAGGTTAGACGGTTCTAGGCTCATTCTCCAAATTTTATCTCAATGTAAATGGAGGATGAGCCTGGCATGTTCATTCCAGTTAGGCGCCATATAACCTTTCATGTGTTGGTGCAGCGTAAAACCCAATTCGATTCTAAAAATAATACCAATCCTGATGTTCTTCCTTTAATACAGGTGGTCTCTAGGGCAGGTTTGACTATTAATGTTTAGATAAAAATATCTTTATTTACAGATTGTCTAATTTGACCTTACGCCAACATGCTTCCAAATTCAGAAATGTGTATAGGGATTAGATGGTTAGTGATTAGATGGTTAGGGATTAACTAGTTAAAGCTTATATTTTTATTCAATTTTACTGGAAGGCGGTGTATATAAGGCACCGGTGGCACCAACTCCAGGTTCGCTAATTTTGCACCTGCTGCCTTCTGTTCACAACAGTTGACCTATATTTATATATATATATATATTATACATACCAACAGTTGACCTAGATACCATGTGTTAACATGCTGTAAAACTATTAATTTATTCATGAGAAACAATTTACCATTTTGATTTTAAATTTATGTATAGACACATTTTATGTTTATATTTGAATCAGTTCATTTAATATATTTGACATGCCATTTTACATAGTGAACACATAGAACAAGATATTAGATATTGGTCATGAAATATTGATTGATACCTGTCACTTTATTGTTACAACAAATTATTATTTATATCATGTAACTATATTAAAATATGCTATTCTGTTTAGATTTAATACAGTGAAATACAATAATGTGTCTTAATATAATAATGTGACTTATTTTTGTACCATCTGTAGTAGAGTCATTATACCACGTAACTCAAAATGGATTATATAGGCTATGGGATAAAACTGTTAAAGTAATGTACTATTTCAACTAATTATACTGTATTCAGTTCATCGATTCCATAAGAGTATTGCACTAGTTATGACTGTTTTGTTAGTTATTCGCCGAGACTGAATGCATGCCCATAAGGTGTAAACTGTGTGCAAGCATTTCGCATTTCGGCTTCCGTCAAACGAGTGTACGATTTTTCGCTTCCATATCCAACTGCTTCCACCGATAAATTAAGGCTCCTGCGAAAAGGTAACAGGTGCTACAAAAATGCTTGTCATTCACTTGTCTGATAGAAGCCGAAATACGCATACACCGTTTACTCCATATGTACAATAAGACAGATACCATACATTTTTTTATTCACGCATCAATCTAAACCATTCATTTATAGCATCTCCGTGGCTGAGTGGTTAACGATGTTGCGTTGTAAATCTTCGCCTCTCACTGCTGTGGGTTCTAATCCCACTGTGAGCTCAACTTGTAAGTGAGGAAGTGTCGATTCTTACGGATGGCGGGAGGTGTACAGTACTGGTTCTACCCAGGAAAAGTGGGTGGTCTGCCTCCACCCCAAAAAATCAACCATCTGATATATAACCTTACATGTGTTGAAAATGACGTAAAACACCATACATATATAAACAAAATCATTTATACAAAGTTTTTGTTAGCCAACACACAGATGCATTAAATGAACTAACAATTAATTATGTTGTTTAGCAAGTATGCAATACTTGATTACTAAATGTAGGTTTCATCATAATGCAAATTTACCTCGACATCTTATAGAAATACATGATTTGTTTATGATGTGTGTAGGCATCATGTCTAGGTCCAGTTTCCACACCTAAATCCTTTATATATGTAATTTTATGTTTTTCCGATCCCAAAAAAATTCGTTCGTGCCTTCATCATCGTAACTGACATACACATGATGCTTTTATTCACATCATTAAATCCAGCCACATATTTTTCATGGCATCATCATTTAGTGCAGTACATAAAAATGCACGATTGTATTTTCAAAAAAAAGATCTCTGCTCGCTATTACACTGGAAATAAAACGTTTTTATATTCATGAGTTAATATAGAATGTATACACATAACTCCATCATAGTAATGACTGAATGGATAAAACTATATTTTAATTGCCCAAAGAGTTTTAGGTGCATGGTTATAATGCAGGAGACTTATTTTACTATTAAACTTTATACATCTCAGCCTAAATGTATTAAAGAAACTAACCTGCCCTCCCACATAATGGCAAAATTACACTATACAACTGTTTATCAAAACTCTTATCAAGGTGTCCAGGTCATATAATAATGTATACCAGTATGTGCCAATAAAAAGTATAGGTTCTTAAAATATCTCTGATTGAATATGCATAAAATGAATTATGGGTTGGTAACCCTTAATTTGAAGCTGCAGTTTTGGGGTTGGACCTGGCTGGTTTAAAAGCCGTTTATATATTGTGTCTGTAGAGTTTAGATTCTCAAAATATGTAAATTTATATATAGATATCTCATTGTCACTCGGTTTAGAAACAGTGTACATGTATGTTGTAAAATTTGCCTGTTGATGGCAGAACTTACTATATTTATATACTATCTGAACTTAATCAAACCTACTATAAACCATATGTATGTTCTAAAATTTCCGGTAGATCTGTATCTCAAAGGTCAAGGTCATAGTTTGGGTTCAACTGTCATACTATATATGTAAAATTTTAGCATTGTTCTTGTGCAATATGGAATGGATTGAGATTAGTAAAGTTGGTACAAGAAAATGTGTCAGTGTGTACACTTTAATTTAGCAAAATAGTGTGTGGCACAATAAAATAGCCTTATAATTTGAGGTCAAAGGTCATCTATATAATTTATTTAAACTTCAAATTTCACCAATTAATATTCTCCGAAACTTTATTTTGAGAGAGGAGGATAAATTGTTTGAAAAAGCTGTTCATATGTTGTGTTACTTGTAACATTCTGACTTGTTTATAGATACTAACACAATGTCACTTTTATCTCCACGCCACACTGTGAACTGACATTAACACTCTTAATGTGATGTTTGTCGTTTTTTTGTGTTGATGGTATAAACACGTCTGCTCCATATTGAAAACTGACATGTATGCATCATATTTAAAACCGACACGTCTGTTCCATATCAAAAACTAAAACTTTGCTTCATATTGAAAACAGACACATCGGCTGCATATCGAAAACTTTGTGCAGACAAATACATGTATGTGTGCCTGGGGCAAACACTCTAGTGACAACATATATCAAGATTTGCAGCATGTGCAAGTCAGGCAATATGGAGGAGCAATGTTTGCACCTACATCGTGTGACTGGGAAAACCTAATATATATGAGAGAACTAGAAAACTGTCATTTTCTGTTTCTGTTGCAGTACTGGGCCCCGTTTTATTAAATACCTCACGATAAGTCTCAAATTTTAAAACTGTTCACATGTTTGTACCTAAGCATTTAATGTAGATAATTATGTGTGCATTACATGCAGAAATATCAAATGTATAAGAAAATGAAATGAAATCGCGTTTAATTGTCCGTTGTAAAGCAAAGTAAAGAATTAAAAAATTAACTAACGATCAAAATTGTCTAAGTTGTTTCATAAAAGCGGGCCGTGCTTGTTTTAATACTTCACCATATAATTGTTACGTATCATGCCCAAACTTACTAAATTGTTTATGCGTGTCAGTGATAGTGTTCTTGTTGATTCTGTGCTTGCATTGTGATATATAACTACAGTGGACCTTCTTCCAAGCAGGCATGTGGACATGTCTGTGCGTCCGTACTAACATATCCAGTTTTATGCACCTATCATTAGCTACTAGAAAAACAGCTATGCGGCTTTAACAACACTGTGTTTGGTTTTATTGTGTGGTGGGTTTTTTATGTTGCTCTTCTTTAAAACCTTTTCATTAAGGATTTCTGTCTGTCTGTCCTAAACTGTGACATAAACATTAAACAATTTACAATTATAGAAATGTCGTAATGAATTGTTGCATGCTTCTGTATTATATAGGAATACTAAGCTTCAAATTTCTTTTTATTCAATTTAATAATAAACATTATATAATAAAGGTAAAAAAGTTCAACATTTTATGCGTACCCTAATTGATTATTCTGGTATATGTAGATCCTAGTTGGCTTGCTGATGTAGATGTATCATGTCATCATATGTTATGTGCCTTGTGAAGTTCTGTCTTGTTTATAGATACTAACACAATGTCGGACCACTATGTGTTCCATCTTGTACCATACAGCTATGGTATTCCATCTTACATCATACAGCTATGGTATTCCATCTTACGTCATACAGATATGGTATTCCATCTTACATAATACAGCTATGGAATGTCATCTAAAATCAGACAGCTATGGCATGCCATCAAACATCAGACAGCTATGGCATGCCATCAAACATCAGGGAGCTATCGTGAGCCATCTAACATCAGACAGCTATGGCATGCCATAAAACATCATGCAGCAATGGCATACCATCTAACATCAGAGAGCTATGGCATGTCATCTAACATCAGACAGCTTGGCATACCAACCATCAAACATCAGGCAGATATGGTGTGCCATCTAACATCAGACAGCTATGACATGCCATAAAACATCATGCAGCTATGGTATACGATCTAACATCAGAGAGCTATGACATTACACCCAACATCAGACATTTATGGTATTACATCTAACATAAGACAGCTATGGCCTTATACCCAACATCAGACAGCTATGGCATGTCATAAAACATCATACAGCTAAGGCATGGTATTACACCCAACATCATGCAGCTATGGCATTACACCCAACATCAAGACAGCTATGGCATTACACCCAACATCAGACAGCTATGGCATTACACTCAACATGAGACAGCTATGGCATTACACCCAACATCAGACAGCTATGGCATTACACCCAACATCAGACAGCTATGGTATTACATCTAATATAAGATGGCTATGTCATGCCATTTGACATCAGACAGCTATGGCATTACACTCAACACCAGACAGCTATGGCATGCCATTTAACATCAGACAGCTATGGTATTCCATCTAACACAAGACATATATGGTATTACATCTAACATAAGACAGCTATGGCATGCCATCTGACATCAGACAGCTATGGTATACATCTAACATAAGACAGCTATGACATGCCATCTGACATCAGACAGCTATGTCATTACACTCAACATCAGACAGCTATGGCATGCCATCTAACATCAGACAGCTATGACATTCCATCTAACACCAGACAGGTATGGTATTCCATCTAACACAAGACAGCTATGACATTACACCAAACATCAGACAGCTATGGCATTACACCCAACATCAGACAGCTACGGCATGACATCTAACACAAGACAGCTATGGCATGCCATCTGACATCAGACAGCTATGGTATTACATCTAACATAAGGCAGCTATGACATGCCATCTGACATCAGACAGCTTTGGCATTACACCCAACATCAGGCAACTATGGTATTCCCTCTGACATCAGAGAGCTGTGGCATACCATCTAACATCAGATAGCTTTGGCATTTCATCTAACATAAGACAGCTATGACCTTCCTTCTAACCTCAGACAGCTATGGCTTTCCATAATAATGGTCAGTCAGTGCGGTTTAATTGCCATGTTTTTATACACCACAATACATATGGTGTCAGACCGGTAAAAATCAGCCCATTGAACACAATGCAAAATAGGCTATATTTGGAGATCAGTCACAAGTTCCACAACATTCGTTCGCTTAAATACACTTTAATTCTGTGTATTAAACACATTTGGCTAGCAAACGGTCCCATATCTGGAATAAAACACCAATTCAGTTTTTCAACATTTCGCGTCATTCATTCGCACTATGCGTATTTTGAAAAAAACATCTGTAAAAACAACATCTCTACCTAACCTGTGCTCATACTCTCCAAAGAAATAATCCCGACAAACACAGTAAAATACTTACTATTCATGACAACAGAGACATACTACTTTAACCTCAGGTTAGATTTAACAATGAAATAGAAACTAATCTTGGGAAAAACACATGCAAACTAGAAACTTCGGATTCTTTCAAGGAACTATTTCAGCACCCTACGACCCGGAAGTATTTCCTGACTGGTCTGACACCATACGTCCCTGTTCAGATAAGCCCTTATCAGGATGTTAACCTATTCTATATAATATAGTGGACATGTCGTGTAGTTTCCAGTATTAAATGGTTAAAACCAGTTCAATATTTAATGTCAATAATAAGGATCAAACACCATGGACAGGTTACACAGTTTTGAGGTAAATTTTCTGACAATAAAAATGAAACTTTATGAAAAGTAATGTTTTTTGTTGGACTATGAAAATGTGTCTAAAACTTGATCTTTAGGTCAGTTACGAAGGATCTGACCAGACCATTACCATGAATTACTTTATTAACCTTTCAAACTGTTATATATATTGATGTCTTGTTAGAATTTAAAGGAAAAATCAACGAAACTATTTAATGGCCTATAGTCCACCCTTTTATAAAATCACATAGTGGAACATTCTTTTAAAATCATATACAGCAGAACGTTCTTGCAAAATCACACAGCATAACATTCTTGTAAAATCATACTAAAATCACATTGTAGGATATTCTTGTAAAATCATGCAGTGGAACAATCTTGTAAATTCACACAGTAGAATATTCTTGTAAAATCATATAGTAGAACAGTCATGTAAAATCACACTGTAGAACAGCCTTGTAAAATCACACTGTAGAACAGCCTTGTAAAATCACACCTGTAGAACAGCCTTGTAAAATCACACTGTAGAACAGCCTTGTAAAATCACACTGTAGAACAGCTTTGTAAAATCACACTGTAGAACAGCCTTGTAAAATCACACTGTAGAACAGCCTTGTAAAATCACACTGTAGAACAGCCTTGTAAAATCACACTGTAGAACAGCCTTGTAAAATCACACAGTAGAACTGTCTTGTAAAATCACTGACAGTAGAACAGTCTTGTAAAAGAATAGTTTTGTAAAATCACACAGTAGAATATTCTTGTAAAATCACACAGTAGAACACTAGGCCAAACTCCAAAACTGGAGTGATAAATTAAGACTTACCAACTCATAATTCATTTTACGCATTTTCAATCACATGTATTTTAAGAATCCTTGAATAAACCTATACTTTTAATTGGCACATATACATTATTATATGACTGAACACCTGGAGAGTTTTTATAAACAGTTTTGAGGGTAATTTTGCCTTTATTTGTGGGTTAGTTTCTTTAAACAAGTTAATCCTAAAAGCTTTCTTATTGTTACTCAGTAAAGCCTTTGTCTCGTGAGAAATGAATTCGTCATTGCATGTTTCAGTCCCAAGCAAAACAGCCTTGCAAGACATTTCTATAAAACATTTAAAATGTTTAAAGCCATATTATTTCATTTCTAGTTTATATTTATCAAATATCATTGTTTTAGTCTCCAACAGCCTTACATGACACTTCTATAAAACATTTAAAATGTTCACTCTGCAGGATGCAGTGAAGACGTTGAACACATTGCAGACAAATGCGCAGACGTTGGAAAAGATCCGTCAGGACCGCGACAAGTTCGCCCATCTCAACATTCCCAACATGCTCAAGTTTGCCAAAAGAGCCGGCATCGTGGTATAACTCTGTTGTTATTATACAGTGTCTGTATTTATACCCCCGTTTCCACAAAGTGAAGTGGGGGCTATATAGGAATCACGTCGCGAAACACTTTTTTTTACTTGCATTCCTCAAACAGTTTTGCATGGGTTGTTCCTAAACTTCATATATATAACAACTGATTAAAAAGCGTTGATATTCATCAACTTCAGTGATAGTTTTAGTTACTGGTAAGAAAAAGCTTAAAATATACAGATAAGGGAATAGGGCTGCACTTTAAATAGCCATGTGGTTATGTCAAAAGGATAGTTGTAGGTTCGGTTGTTGCGCATCAGTCACACCCACCAAAAAAACAAAAATCAAAACGGATTTCAACTCTCAAAAAAATGTGTTTTCATATCCCTATTTTATACGCCTGTTTTCAATGAACAAAAACAACGGATTTAAATTTTCACACACAGCGGCCCGCGGTAGGTGGGGAAATTGGTTTCCACTCATTTAAAAAGAATGGCTGCATATTTGCTGTGTTCTATATCTTGTTGAGATGAAGACCCCTATTGATTTGGGGTCAATAGGTCAAAGTTCTGGGACACCAGTGTGACCTGTTTTTTGCTCATTTTAAACAGAATAACTGCATATTTGTTGTTTTAGTTATATCTCGATTTAGGTAGACCCCTTTTGATTTTAGAGTCAATAGGTCAAAGGTTAAGGTCATCATGACCTTTTAATGAAAATTGGTTTCCACACATTTTAAACAGAACGTCTGCAATACAAATCTTGTCAATCAGTAATTTCAAAAGCTCTTGTGACATTTTGTTGGCTTTCATATTTGCAAACAAATTATAATCTCACCTCTTTGCATATACCGGTAATTCTTGCATCATTATCGGGTTAAATTTAAGCCAGAAACTAACTTAAAGATTTGATGTTAGATGATGCATAAGTTTGTTACGTGCTTATAGATTTGCTATGAATTTTTAGCTCGACTATTCGAAGAATAAGAGAGCTTATGTAATCACCTCGGGGTCGGCGTTGGCGTCAGCGTCCCACATCAAGGTTTGCGTGTAAGCTGTGTTTACAAGTCTATATCTCTTACATTTCTTATCCTAGCACAACCAAATTTGGCCATGGGCTTCCTTATAGCATTATCTTAAGGGCTGCATAAGAAATTTTGGTTCCTGTAACCCATGGGCTCCCATGGAACCCAACTTATGATGTGTCCCATTTCACATCAAATCAAATTTTGCGTGTATGCTGTGTTTTCAAGTCTATATCTCTTACAATTCTTACCCTAGTACAATCATATTTGGCCATTAGCTTCCTTATAGCATTATCTTAAGGGCTGCTTAAGTAATTTTGGTTCCTGTAACCCCTGGGCTCCCATGGAACCCAAATTCTGATTTCTGTTTCACATCAAATTTTGCGTGTAAGCTGTGTTTACAGGTCTATATCTCTTGCATTTCTTGTCCTAGCTGAACTAAATTTTGGAATTGGTTTCCTTATAGTATGTTGTAAAGGGTTGGGTAATTAATTTTGTCTTCTGCAAATTCTGGGCTCCCATGGAACCCAAATAGTGATGGCCCATAAAATGTGCAATAAAGGCAGATCTAGGTTTGCATGTAAGCATGTATATATCTATAAATTTGGTTTGGGATTTCTTACAGCATTATGCATCTTATTCATACTTCACTCATATTGGGACATGGGCTCCCTCCTCTCCCCAAGCCCCACTCCTCCCCCCCCACCCCTTCACACCATTTTTTTAATTTTTAGCTCTACTGATCAGAGATCAGCAGAGCTTATGCCGTGGTGCGGCGTCCGTCGTCCGTCTGTCCGTAAACTTTTATTTGTAGCGACTTCACAGCTGAAACTACTGGATGGATATTCATGAAACTTTACAGAAATGTTGCCCATAAAGTCTAGTTGATCCTAGCAAAAATTCATGTTGATGTGAAATCCAAGATGGCCGCCAAAGCTAAAAATAGAGTTTTAAAATACAAGTTTGTAGCGACTTCTTCTTGAAAACTATAAGTGATATTGATATGGGACTTTTTCTAAAATGATCAGCATGACATGATGTTGATCCTAGTCAAAAATCGTTTTGATTCAACGTTAAACATGGCTGCCAGCGGCCATCTTTGTTTACATAGAGTTATATAGTAAAAACTTGTAGCGACTACTACTCTGAAACTACTTGGCGGATTGTCATGAAACTTTACAGGAATGTTGCTCTTGATGTCTAATTAATTCTAGAAAAATTTCAGGTCGGCCGGAAATTCAAGATGGCCGTCACAGCTAAAAATAGATTTTTAAAAAATAAGTTTGTAGTGACTACTTCTTGAAAACTATAAGTGATATTGATATGGGACTTTTTCTAAAATGATCAGCATGACATGATGTAGATCCTTGTGGACAATTATTTTGATTCGACGTTAAACATGGCTGCCAGAGGCCATCTTTGGTTACATAGAGTTATATAGTAAAAACTTGTAGCGACTACTCCTCTGAAACTACTTGACGGATGTTCATGAAACTTCACAGGAATGTTGCTCTTGATGTCTAGTTGATCCTAGAAAAATTTCAGGTCGGCCGGAAATTCAAGATGGCCGCCACAGCTAAAAATAGATTTAAAATAAATAAGTTTGTAGCGACTACTTCTTCAAAACAAAAAGAGATATTGATATGGGACTTTTTCTAAAATGATCAGTATGACATGATGTTGGTCCTTGTCGAAAATCGTTTTGATTTGACCTTAAACATGGCTGCTTTGTTTACATAGAGTTATATAATGAAAACTTGTAGCGACTACTTCTTTGAAACTACCTGACGGATTTTCATGAAACTTCACAGGAATGTTGCTCTTAATGTCTTATTGATCTTAGCAAAATTTCAGGTCGGCCGGAAATTCAAGATGGCCGCCACGGTTAAAAATAGATTTTCAAAAAACAAGTCTGTAGCGACTACTTCCTGAAATCAAAATCAATCAGTAGAGCTTCAAGGTCATTGACCTCTTGTTTTTTTTACATATTTCTGTGTTGTTTTGGTCGATTCTTACACATATATGTTGCCCCCTCCTCCACTCCCCCCACCCCCGCCTCTTCCCCTTGCCCCTACTTGAAACTCATTTTTTTTTTTTTATTATATTTTTCATTGTTGATTTAGTCAATTTTTACACATATATATTGCCCCCTCCCTCCTTCCCCCCTGCCCCACCACCCTCCCCAACCCCCTCCACACACACACACATACTCAAAACTTTTTTCTTTTTTTTAGCTCGACTGATCAGAGATCAGCAGAGCTTATGCGGTGGTGCGGCGTCCGTCTGTCCGTCCGTCTGTCTGTCCGTAAACTTTTTTTGTAGCGACTACTCCTCTGAAACTACTGAATGGATTTTCATGAAACTTTACAGAAATGTTGCCCATGAAGTCTAGTTGATCCTAGCAAAAATTCATGTTGATGTGAAATCCAAGATGGCCGCCAAATCTAAAAACAGGTTTTTAAAAAACAAGTTTGTAGCCACTACTTCTTGAAAACTCTAAGTGATATTGATATGGGACTTTTTCTAAAATGATCAGCATGACATGAGGTTGGTCCTTGTCGAAAATCGTTTTGATTCGACGTTAAACATGGCTGCCAGCGGCCATCTTTGTTTACATAGAGTTATATAATGAAAACTTGTAGCGACTACTCCTCTGAAACTCCTTGACGGATTTTCATGAAACTTCACAGGAATGTTGCACTTGATGTCTAGTTGATCCTAGAAAAATTTCAGGCTGGCCGGAAATTCAAGATTGCCGCCACGGCTAAAAATAGATTTAAAATAAATAAATTTGTAATGACTACTTCTTGAAAACTGTAAGTGATATTGATATGGGACTTTTTCTAAAATGATCAGCATGACATGATGTTGATCCTTGTCGAAAATTATTTTGATTCGAAATTAAACATGGGAGCCAGTGGCCATTTTTGTATACATAGAGTTTGTATATTAAAAATTTATAGCGACTACTCCTCTGAAACTACTTGGCGGATTTTCATGAATATTCACAGGAATGTTGCTCTTTATGTCTAGTTGATCCTAGCAAAATTTCAGGTCGGCCGGAAATTCAAGATGGCTGCCACGGCTAAAAATAATTTTTCAAAATACAAGTTTGTAGCGCCTACTTCTTGAAAACTATAAGTGATATTGATATGCGTCTTTTCCTAAAATGATCAGTATGACATGATGTTGATCCTTGTCGAAAATTATTTTGATTCGACGTTAAACATGGCTGCCAGCAGCCATCTTTGTTTACATTGAGTTATATAATGAAAACTTGTAGCGACTACTCCTCTGAAACTACTTGATGGATTTTCATGAAACTTCACACGAATGTTGCTCTTGATGTCTTATTGATCCTAACAAAACTTCAGGTCGGCCGGAAATTCAAGATGGCCACCACGGCTAAAAGAAGATTTTCAAAAACAAGTTTGTAGCGATTACTTCTTGAAAACTATAAGTGATATGCTATGGGACTTTTTCTAAAATGATCAGCATGTCATGATGTTGGTCCTTGTCGAAAATCGTTTTGATTCGATGTTAAACATGGCTGTCAGCGGCCATCTTTGTTTACATAGAGTTATATAATAAAAACGTGTAAAGACTACTCCTCTGTAACTACCCTACGGATTTTCATGAAACTTTACAGGAATGTTGCTCTTGTTGTCTTATTGATCCAAGCAAAATTTCAGGTTGGCCGGAAATTCAAGATGGCCGCCATGGCTGAAAAAAGATTTTCAAAATGGAAGTTTGTAGCGACTACTTCTTGAAAACTATAAGTGATATTGATATGGGACTTTTTCTAAAATGATCAGTATGACATTATGTTGATCCTTGTCAAAAATTATTTTTATTTGACATTAAACATGGCTGCCAGTGGCCATCTTTGTTTACATATAGTTATATAATGAAAACTTGTAGCGACTACTCATATGAAACTACTTGATGGATTTTCATGAAACTTCAAAGGAATGTTGACCTAGCTATCAAAAATCTATCAGTAGAGCTTCAAGGTCATTGACCTCTTGTTTTACTTATTTCTGTGTTGTTTGGTCAATTCTTACACAAAGCTATGTTGCCCCACCTCACCTCCCCCACCCCACCCTCCACCCACCCCACCCCCACGATGAAATGGAATATTTTTATTTAATGTTTATTGTTTTTTACATATGTGTTGTTTTGGTAAATTCTTACACAGCTTCTTACACATATGTTGGTCCCCCACCCCCCACCCCAACACCACTCAAAACTCCAATGTTATTTATTTATTTATGGTCAATTGTTACACATAGCTTCTTACACATATATGTTGCCCTCCCCACCCCCGCCTCTCCCCCATCCCCACTCAAAACTCGATTTTTAATTATTTATTTTTTACATATGTTTGTGTTGTTTTGGTGAATTATTACATAGCTTCTTACACATATATATTGCCCTCACCACCCCTACTACCCCCACCACCCACCCCCCACCCCCACTCAAAACTTGATTATTTTTTTTACATATTTCTCTGTAGTTTTGATCAATTCTTACACATAGCTATGTTGCGCCCCCAACCCCACTCCACGTTGTTTTAACCTTGTTTTCTGATGGTATATACTAGCTATATAATTTATTATTCTCTGGAAAATCGAATAGTCGAGCTGCGCTGTTCTCCGACAGCTCTTGTTTTTCTTGTCATCAAATTTCAAATCAATGAGTGATTTAATTAATTTGTTGTTTACATTAAACACCCAGGTATTCCACATGCTTTTTCTTCATCAGTCGCTGTTTATCATGCCGAAAAGTACATAACTACATGATAAAAATTATGTTTTACGATTTATCGCATAACATATGGTGTGGGAGTGTAATAACACCATTCAATATTTTATAACATAACATTAATGACATCATGGATGTCATGTTAATGTACGTTTTCTGACATAATCAGGTAATGTGATGTTATAAGTTATGTAATAAATAGAATCTAACATTCGTTCTCATTCATTGTTTGCAGGAGGCGGACATGGACAAGCTGAACGTGATACATGTCAGTGGGACCAAGGGCAAGGGATCTACGTGTGCCTACTGCGAGAGTATACTCCGTCACCATGGCTACAAGACCGGATTCTTTAGGTAGAATTTTTCTTTTGTGATCTCAGTTTTTAGTGTTCTTTTATGAAAACTGGGTAATGCTTCTACGTGTATTTGTAAAGCAGACTTATATCTGACACTGCTTGCTGATGTCATCACCGTAAAGTCTATCTTCCAGGTGTCATTGCATTGATTTTCCTTCTTCGTTTTATATAGATGATGTATGTCAAAAGACAAAAAACGCACGTTTTTCTCCGTAGAAAATTTTAAAACACATCAATCAAACGATTGAGCATCCGCCAATAGAAAAATGCAATAAAAATACGGGGTTATATATCATTTAAGAAAACGCCAATATGTTGAATGACGTCACATTCGGGAAATTACGAACTAATCTTCCCCATCCCCAAAACACTATTAAACCGATAAAAGTTTATAATCTTTCATTGGTATCCGGTGAAGATAGGGAATTCCAACCCTCGGTATAAGTGTTTTAATCGGAACCTCGGCTGAGGTATAAGTGTTTTTATCGGAACCGAGGCTCTGCCGAGGTTCTGATTCAAACACTTACACCGAGGGTTGGAATTCCCTATCCGAACCGAATACCCATGATAGATTCTTTTTCTTGCATATCAGGGACATGTTGTGCATTGACACCGCCAACTACTAACGGTTTGCATGTTTTCCTGCATACCGGATGTTGGTGCGCGCACGACTTTTATATTTACCCATAAAGATAAGACTTTCCATCCCCCATGTAAAACGTGGATTTTATGAATCTTTCATGGGTATCCGGTGAAGATTGGGAATTCCAACCCGAGGTATAAGTGTTTTTATCGGGACCGAGGCTCTGCCGAGGGTTGGAATTCCCTATCTGAACCGAATACCCATGATAGATTCTTTTTCTTGCATATCAGAGACATGTTGTGCGTTGACGCTGCCAGCTACTAACGTTTTGCATGTTTTCCTGCATACCGGATGTTGGTGGGCGTGAATTTTATCTCGACCCTAGGGTGAGATGGAAATATCTAGCCCCGGTAAAATGACGGATATCATTGTCCGGTATGCAAGAAAGCCTTATCCGGTATGCAAGAAAACCCAGTTCAACATCCAACCACTTGTTACCAATGATCAGTTGTAAAACATAATAAAAGTGTTTTAAATTAATGATGTTGCATGTCGGAAGACTGAATAGATTTTTCACCTTGACAGTTCTCCTCATTTGGTGGAGGTTCGAGAGAGGTTCTGCGTAAATGGTGAATCACTGGAGCGTGAAAAGTTTGCCTCGTATTTCTGGGATGTCTACAACAAACTGGACCAATCAAAGGTATTGTTGAATAATTGAATTTGCAGTGCATATATACATTTGTTTAAAAATAACGGTTAGGTTGTAAATTAATACTTATTTTGGCTCTACTGGCCAAAAAACTAGGTAAGCTGGGTCTGTTGTTCTATAGTCATTTTGCAAAAAAATCATATCTGACACTGTTCTTTGGAGATTTTACTAAAAATAGACCCCAAAAAATTACATCATCTCCTCCAAAAATCGCTTTAAAGGCACTCACCCACCAAATAATGGAAAATTACACCTCAAAACTGTTTATCAAAACTCTATCCAGGTGTGTAGGTCATATAATAATGTATATGTGCTGATTAAAAAAATAAAAATTCACGGGTTCTTAAAATAACCGTGATTGGTTACTCTTAATTCAGTGCCCCCGTTTTGGGGTTAGCCTGGCCGGTTAAAGCAATTTATACTGTGTCTATAGAGAACTATATGTAAGTCATCAGTACGTTTAGAAACGTTGTACATTTACGTACATTTACGTTGTAAAATTTGGCTGTTGTTGGCGGGATAGCTACTTGAAACTCAGTGTTTATGTACAGGTAGACCTATATAAAGTTTGTGTATTTTTTAACATCAATTAATATTTAAGCTCAGGCTGCCTCTGCAATGGGTATTTTGCATAAAGTTCCGTAGGGAAACCTAAAAATTAACTTATTTGATCGAGGGTCTTTTGTAGAAGACCTCATTGCTAGCACACTTTTTACCAGTAGATTGACTTCAAACCAACTTGGGTCTATCTATAGTTCTTTCTTCAGGATTGAACTCTGGAATTGCATTTAAAGTGTTGGTTTAAATCAGCATGTTCCATTGCAGATCAGTCTGCTATTAAGTTAAAAAATGTAACAAATTGTAATAGTGTCAATATACATGGCAAACCTGTATAAAGGGACCACAAAGGAAGGAGGTCAATTAGTCACGTAACTCAGGTGGTCTGTTTTAATTTGAAAACAATAAAGTTGTGAATGTTTGATTTGCACCAAAAAATTATCCGATGAACAAAAAAAAGGGACAATCTTGATTATTTTTACAAACTCGCTGCGTCCTGTTAGTTTTGCTGCATAACTTACATTTATTCAGTTGTTAATATTAATTATAAGAATAGTATAAAGTAAATTGTATATTGCTAATTGTTGATTATATTTCTCCAATAATATACTCAAAAACTATTGTAGAAAATAGAAAAACTCAAAGTTGTATTTAAATATATGCAAACAGGTTTAAATTCAAAATGATACAGGATTAATAAATCGAGAGGTCAATTTTAATGCTTAAAAAACACATCAAGATTGCAGTGTGTCCCTTTAACAGAGGTGGTGTACTCAGCAGGTTTGACTAACTTCACTGTTACCATTATAGGCTGACCATGATGGCACGATGCCAAACTACTTTGGGTTCCTGACCGTGATGGCACTGCACGTGTTCCTCAGGGAGGAGGTGGACGTAGCGGTGATGGAGGTGGGCATCGGGGGAACATACGATTGTACAAACCTTATACGGTGAGCATCTCCCTGTTTCCATTTGCGGATAATGCAGCCCGACACCGGATTGAAAATCCCCTCATATTTGCCGTATTGGGAGTAATTAAACTATTAGTTTATAAAACACTTGTGGGAAATTTGTACATTGCGAGAACCGGTTAGTGCATAGTACGAAAGGTTTGATCAATGGAATTTATAAACAAACTTTGACGGTGTTTCTTTTGTATGGCTTATCCTGAAACTCCCAACACTTTCAAACACAAACATTATACTTGGAATTATAAAGTAATATTCGATGATCATTCTTATCTTTTCAGTTTCGAAAATTGTCTATTTTGTATCTAGTTATTCCATTTCATTGTCTTTAATAAATTGTAGAAATTATGTTTAACATTATCAAAGTATCAAATTTGTGAAAAACAATTACCAGAGCTGTATGGGTGATGTGAAATTCATATTAATAGTTAATAAAAAAATCAACTACTTAAATAAACTAAAGCACTCATTAACTATTTTCAAATTGTGTTACTGTACTCTATGAAGTAGATGGGATCGCCATACTAAAACTTAGGATCTACATCAATAGCTGTAGTATGAACGATAGCACATAAAGTATATGATACAAATATATGCTTGTATGATAGCGATCTGATTTTAATGCACAAGGGAGCAATTCAGGGCCCCACTCCTGTTGAAATATTAAGGCGTTTTTATTTGCTATGAAACTCCTATTATAAAACGATACAAGAACGTCATATTAAAGAATTTTGGCCTTTTGTTTCAGGTTATTGTAATGTTTGACATACATAAAGTAAAACTGTTGTTACAGGAACCCTGTAGTATGTGGAGTAACCTCCCTTGGACTCGATCACACCTCGATCTTGGGCACAAGCATAGATAAAATTGCTTGGCATAAAGCCGGTATATTTAAGGTATGCTTTGGACATTTTAACGATTGCCTAAAGTATAATTACGAGATTCAACATGACATCAGAAATGAATGCTCTTATCATCTGGCACGTAAATTAATTATTATCTATTGATGTATTCATCTGGCTGGATCGCATTAATAAATATTGTTTATTTACCAAGAATTTTTCAGTATGGGATTTCTTTCCTGAGTGAAAAGACGTCCGCATAAACAAATGAGTGCACAAGTTTGTTTATGCGGACGTATTTTCACGATAGAAATCGCGTATTGAAAAACTCATGGTAATTACATTATATATCACTTTTTTTTTTAAATGTTAAATACCTGATTTCATATAGTTTCCACCATGCATATTGAAATTCCTTTGCATATTCATCTCAAATCACGTGTCGTCATTGACACTGTAGAATGTCAGTTAGTGAATTGATGTTTAACAAATTGGAGAATAAATTACCGAGAATTCTATGATACACTGAAGCATTGTGGTGTAATGGTTAAAGCGTCTGCCTTGCATTCGGGAGGTTGTGGGTTTGAGTCCCCTGACCGCGTCATACCAAAGACTTTAAAAATGGAGTAGTTACTTGTAACCCTTGCCTGACGAGCAAATAATGGGTAGTGCTACGACTGATTGACCAGTGTCAGAAGGTGGGGGTATCATGTCTACTATGGCATGGTATTCCAGTGTGGCAGCTCTATAAAGAAACCATTGAGTTCGCTGCTTCAACTAGACATATCATCACATCACACAACAACATACAGATAAAAGTCCAGACATTGTGCCTATAATCGTCGGGTAGGACGCCTGTCGTAGGTGGAGGGACTATAATCCTTAGAAATACACACACACACAATTCTATGATACACATTTATCTTAAGAATTTATTATCATTCCCAGTTTATTCACAATCATTGAGAAACATGAAATACAACACAAATCAAGCAAAAGGATAACAGGACATTTACGCCACTAAGCTGTACGTGGTGGAATAGGAAAGAAAAAATGTTTTGTTTGTTTGTATGGTATTTTACGTCATTTTCAACACATGTAAGGTTATAAATGACGGTCGATTTTTTTTGTGGTGGAGGCAGACCACCCACTCCTGGGTAAAACCAGTACTGTTCACCTCCCGCCATCCGTAAGAATCGATACTTCCTCACAAGTCGAGCTCCCTGTGGGATTCGAACCCGCAGCAGGAAGAAAAAATGAAACTTCCCATTCTGTTTCAAATAGAAGTCAAAATGATACTGGGTCAGTAAAATCAAGGTGCTAATTTCAGTCATATATAACGCTTGACATAGATGTTTGTGTGCCGCTTTAACATCCTAATTCAGTTATGCTGTAGAGCTCAGAGGTTTTATCACACCCAGATGATATAATAAAGTGTCATACTTTCTTGACAGCCTGGCGTCCTAGCCTTCACTGCCCCACAAGTGCCAGAAGCCATGCAAGTTCTCAGGGAGCGGTCTATAGAGATTGGGGTAGGTGTCATATCTGGCCACTATATATTGCTTTTTATCATGTCGCTCTGTATAATTCTGCCGAGAAACAGGGTGCCGGAGATAAAACCTCATCTCGGCAGTTACGTTTCTATCTCGTCAGGTGCACTTCTTTTGATGATGTCAGCATCTCTTTTGATGACGTCTGGGTACTTTTGGATAGAAAAAAATGGGGAAAAACGAAAAAAAAAGGTAAATTAAATGATTTGAAACAATTAACATGATAAATAGAATATCATCGTATCCAGTTTATCAGGTTCGGCACGAAAAAGCCTCGGGCTTCATTTCTTTTCTCAGCCTCCACTTTAGTTCGCCAGTCACTTGGTCACCAATGTGTTTTCATGTTAATGAATTGGCGTTTATTATAAAGCAAAGTGTCAATAATGTTTTTTTCTACTGACATAATTTTTTAAGGTTTTATTATTGCTTTCGTTGATTTCATTTGAGATTTCTCTGTTAATTTCACCTATTTCTGCTATCAAATACTTATATCTGCTATCAAATGCTTATTTCTGCTATGCAATACTTATTTCTGCCTCCAAATACTTATTTTTGCTATCAAATTTCAGTTTATATCCCTAAGACACATTTATTATCGTGTAACTCAGATCACAGTCAGGTATGTGAATAAAATACCATATACGATTATAACAGATTTGAATGATAGTAAGTTATAGAAAAAAATATAAACATAAGAAAATGTTTGAATGGTTAAAATCTAAAATATAATAATTAACATTAAATCCCTTTCTACAGGCGCCATTATCGGTGTGTCCAGACATCAGTCGGTATGAAAAGAAGCCTAGACTGGGGATAAAGGGAACGATACAACAGTTGAACGCCTCTCTCGCTCTGCAGTTATGTCACACTTGGATGGACAAACATAACGGTAGGCATTAAATAGTGACATCTACATGTACTACTGAGTTAGTAATCTTGAGGACATTATGTGAAACTCTCTGTATTAAAAGCAAGAGATACTTGTTGTAACTTTTTGTTAGAGAGTCGTTTTTGTCCCCAGACAGAAAGGTTTGGAAGTTAAAGCTATCACTGACATCTGTCCATCTGTTTGTAGACAGATTGTAGGTTTTTCATGATCGGGTCATGGTGATCTCTACCTTTGGCAGACATCGTACCTGCTGTTTGGAAAAGAACAATCTCTTTTAATAAGTTTATTCAATAAATGTTCTTGGCAAAGAATAGGGCCACTGCAGATCCCTTTGGAGGGGTAGGCAGAGGGATAGAATCCCCCTAAATTTATGTTCATTTTGTCATTTTTTGTTCATGTTCATTAAAGGTCTTCATCATGATCCCTGCATTGTTTCAGGTGCTATCTCGCTCGCATCAAAAGAGCAGTGGCAGAAAAACAATAAACGTGGCTCCAGCATGAGCCTGGCATGTTCATGCCTGTTAGGCACCATATAACCTTTTCATGTGTTGGTGCGCCTTAAAACCCCAATTCAATTCAATAAATGTTCTTGAAATGTGTGGGGCTGTCAGTGGATAGCCGTAAGACCCGGGTTCAAGCCCCAGCTGAGCAACTAAGTTTTGTCGGTGTGTTCTTGGGAAAGACGTTTTACCTTAGCCTTGTCTGTCGGAAGGGGACGTAAACAGGGCAGCCTATTTTCCGAGCACGTTGGAGAACCATAGGAATCTATTCGATAGTAAGGGTAGTGCAGGTTCCCGGATTTCTGTGTATCCTTCCCCTCTCTCTGGGGCGATTCTAAATAATATATAATGTGTTGAGCTGTTAAACAACATTCAATTCTTGCAATATATTCCATTATTTTCACCTTATTAATTTTCAGAGAAGACGTCCACTGACATGAATGGTACGACGGTGGAATCCCCGACTGACCGTGATCATACAGGGTCACCTTCTCCCGCCAAGTCTACACGCTGTGATGTAAAACAAGCACCGACAGTCACCCTGACACCACAGTATTTACTAGGTAATTCTTGCATACCAGGTTATAAGTATCTTTCATGGGTATCCGGTGAAGATAGGGAATTCCAACTCTTGGTATAAGTGTTTAGGGAATTCCAACTCTCGGTATAAGTGTTTAGGGAATGCCAACCCTCGGTATAAGTGTTATAAGGCAGAGCCTCGGTTCCGAACCGAATACCCATGATAGATTCTTTTTCTTGCATATCAGAGACCTGTGCGTTGACGCCGCCAGCTACTAACGTTTTGCATGTTTTCCTGCATACCGGATGTTGGTGCACCTGTGACTTTTATCTTTACCCATAAAGATAAGACTTTCCATCCCCCATGTAAAACGTGAATAGCCTTATCCGGTATGCAAGAAAGGGTTATCTGAATATTACATGGGGGAAGATAAAGGTCGCACGATAATATTAACAGTGACAGTTGCATGACGTCATTGTGTAAATAAACATGCAAAATGTTAGTAGTTGGCGACGTCAGTGCGCAGAATGTAAATGATATGCAAGAAAAAGAATCAATCACGGGTATCTGGTTCAGATACGGAAAACCAACCCTCAGTATAACTGTTTTAATCGGAACATCAGCAGACCCTCAGTTCCGATAAAAACAATTATATCTTGTGTTGGAAGTCCCGATCTTCACCGGATACCCATGAAAGATTCTTATATTATTACTCTATAGCCTTTAAGTCATAGAGTGAAAACATGGAAGATAAGTAGTTTTGGATCATGTTTGAAACTATCCGAGAACCAGAACTGATTTCTATGTGACACATTTTATAGTTTCTTTATTTCTTATATAATGCAGTTTTAGAAAAATGTCTGTGGTTGGGCAGGAAGCAGATCATCCGAGAGCCAGAACGTCACATTTTTTAGTTAATTTATTTCTTGTATACTACAGGTTTAGAAAAATGTCAGTGGCTGGGCAGGAACCAGACAATCCGAGAGCCAGGACTCACCTTCTACGTAGACGGGGCACATACACAGGAGAGTATCGAGGTTGGTTAACGCTATAGTCTGTCTCAAATTTTACTGTTTTAGTTCTGAAATGTTGACTGTTCGCTTATTCTCTTCATATTTTACAATGTGTTTAAGACATAGAAACATCATGTGATGGTAGTGTGCCAGAAAAAAAACTTAGTGGGCCAAATTTAAGAAATTTAATACCTGTCCAAAACATTTGACTTCAATGTAAAGCTTACCTAAACATTACATGATCTATTGGAGCTACGGTAATTTCAATGTAGACACTTCGAGTTTGCATGTTGAATAGGTAGACTTCTAAATCCATGTTGGATATTTGTTTAAGGTTGTAGTCAGAGCTGTATTGCGTAATATGAATTCCATATAAAACAGACAATGGGACTCTTGTCATATATAAATATTTACATCGCTATTGCATTCGCTACGATGAATCTTATTTGACACGCTGCATTTAATTTTCCAATGAATACCATTACCTTCGGAATACCTCATGATATGCCCTTTAATGGTTTTCATTGGATGATGGGCGGAGCTTAACTTAATAGAATATTGCGCATGAGGGGTGTGTCTAAATGTTGCCGATCGTAAAAACTCCATAAAAATCCCCGTATATAAATAAACTATTTTTTCGAAATAAATAGTACATCTGGCATATATAGAGAACAAATCAACGCCATTTTAAAGGTAAATATTTATGTAAATAAAGGAATGAAATGCGCTCTTTTGGTTTTCATTGGGGTATGAAAAACATTTGGATGGTTTAAAGTACGCATGGAGTCGGACTCCACACACTTTAAACCACCCAAATATTTTTCATACCCCAATGAAAACCAAAAGAGCGCATTTCATTCCTTAAATGAAAAAACACACTAATATTTGGTGTTAATGAATTATAAATTGTAGTAATAAATTAGTTCTTAACTGTCTGTTATCATTCATGTTCTTTTTGTACTTTAACAGCAATGTGTCAACTGGTTCAAGTCGGAATCAAAAGATGAAACGTCAAAGTGAGTTTATATTATTGCTGCAATTCAAGCTGTGGCATTTTTAAGTACATTTAAATTAATAAGTGGTAGCAAACAGTGTATGGACAAACTGTATATTGTTCATGCTTTTATTATTAGTTTATATAAACGCCTGGAATTGTATATGTTGTCAAGAGTCAGTTTGCTCTTAGCCCAGGCCATTTAATACTTAATGGCCACGGTTGAGTTTAAAAAACTAAAATGGCCCCAGAGAAACTTTTCTGGTCATTTTATACATTATGCTACTCAGAGAGGTTTAATCACCAATTTTTATTATATATTTTTAAATAATAGCATTTTTAAACCATAAAATTTGGCATGTGAATACTCTAAACATTACTCTATACAGACATGTCAAAATAATTATATAATGTATTTATTCATACTTTCTAGAGCAAAACTATTATTCCTAACTGTCAATTTTTTTTAATTTTGGTGCATTTATTAACCCTTAACCCGCTATGAATGTATAATGGACTGTCTTTCTTTGAATTTAGACCATTCCATTTTGTTACAAAGGGGTGTTTTGGAGAAATGACTGATGAGCAGCTGGACATTGTAAACCCAGATCAGCCTGCGAGTAACTCGCAGGCTGATCTGGGTTTACAATGGATACAAAGGATGATTGTAGTTAATAGGGTTAATAGTTGTACCTGTAAATATAAGATAAGTGATTGGTCAGAATGCTGAAACCCTTATCTTGAAGCAGATGAAATACTAACTGCAGTGTATACTTAATTGTGGTAGAGCCAACCGCCTACTGGGGTTTAAAGTATTATGCCACCTGGCGCAGTCCAGTAGGTGACATGATAATTGTGTAACATGGTAATGTTGACGGTCATAATTCTTACCTGTACTACCTGGAGGCCAGGGAGGATTAGGCAGGGGGATATTGTAGTGGTAGTTGAGGATGAAGGGGAGGAAGTTGGGGAGATGAGTGTTAGCTGGGAGGCCAGGGAGGATCAGCAGGTGGGATATAGGAGTGGTAGTTTAGGATAAAGGGGAGGAAGATGGGGAGATGAGTGTTAGCAGGGAGGATTAGGCAGGTGGGATATAGGGGTGGTAGTTGAGACGGGAATGAAGTAGGGGAGACATCGGCGGTTAATAGGAGGAGTACATTTATAAACTGAGTCGGAGGTGAAAGCGGATGTAGACTGTGATACAAGGGAGGAAGGCACTGTTAAAGGGGAGAAAAATGGAATTAAAAGAATGGTAGATGGGCACGAAGTGCCGGAGATTGGTAGAGGGCAGGATACAGGAATAAAAGATGGGAGACAGAGGTAAAGAGGAAGGACACTCTGAGACCAGGATATAGAGGATGGAGACGTAGAGAAGAGTTGTGGTGAGCTGGGAACAAGTGCCAACAATGCACCTTTATCCCGTATGGTCACCTGTCCAAATGTACATATTAACCAGTTACATTTCGTATTACTGCGTTACAGAGATGGTGTGTACAGAGTGCTGATTTTCAACACAACTGGGGACAGAGAGTCCAACCACCTACTGCAGCCATTACTGGTAAGTTGATGCAGGCTGTATTCTCACAATGATCTACATGTGTTTCATACATCAGTAAAATTAATAGCAGTCTGCTCCTGGAAACATAAATATCAGCAGTGTTTACTCATATACTGATCACTGACATGTACAGTTGCCAAGTAAAATTATACTGAACAAAAAATGCTTAGCACAACATTTCAGGGACATAAAACTTTGTTATTCTCAAACAAAAACATTAAACAGTTCAGGATTTTAAAATTACCTCCCTTTTCATTGAAATAAGAACGATATTCGATATAAACCAATATAAGTATGTTCCAAACATATTGCTTTATTTTTATCATCGACTTTATATACAAATGACTTTGTAGCATTAATAATTGTCATATCTGTGTTATTTTATCATTGACCTCGAACATACATGGCTTCATATATCGTCTATGGACTTTACATGCATTTTATGTGATAAATTTATTTTGCTCATTATACTTTTTGATGAAATGGTTGTTTCTACAGACTCAATAAGGCTAAATCAAGCAATACTGTTCGGTTCCGGTTATATTGGAGAAAAAATAATGGTCTGTCTGTCCAGATGTCAGTCCGTCCGTCCATACAGACGTCCATCTACGCGTTTTTATTAAAGTTTTGGTTAATCCAAAAACAGAAATTGTCCAAAAGCTTAGACACTTGGTGCACACGTTCGTTGTCATTACACAATGTTATATGACAAGTACCATAACTCTGTCTTGCATTTTTGCAATTATTCACCTTTTTGACTTTTAATACATTTTTCAGTTAAAGATGAATGGCCACCCTTTTTGTAGTATTATCAATTAACACATTTAACCCTTAAACATCGTTATGAACATATCTTGATAGTCTCGGAGAGAAACATATATGTAAAACCGCTACTAAGTTGTATGTAAAAATAAAGAACATATGTAAAACCGCTACTAAGTTGTATGTAAATGTAAAACCGCTACTAAGTTGTATGTAAAAATAAAGAACATATATGTAAAACCGCTACTAAGTTGTATGTAAATATAAGTATTATTTGCACGACGTAGATACTACTTTTACCACTGCGTGACTGCATTGGGAAATGAGGTAAATCTGCATTGTATAGCTGCACAACTATTGCCAGATAATTGATAAATACATTTACCTGTGGATTAATTTACCTGTTCAAAGTTTTCTACGTCAAATAAAATCTTATTCTCGCTTTTCACAGATATTACAATGCGTGTATTGTAAATATATATCAAATTCCCTATGGAAAAATAAAATTCCTGATTTCATTTTGTCATAGCAGGGTTCGTAAAACGAATTATCCAAAAATAATGGCACTACGAGATTTATATTCTTTATAACAGAGATTTTGTGTATGTTTCAGAGTTGTCAGTTTGATGCTGCTCTATTCTGTCCAAATATTGCTTACGAGAAGGCCATGAGTGCAGGTAAATAGATCAGCATAAACATGATTTATAATAATGATAGGAATAAAGATTTTATGAAATGTAAACTATTCAATCTTCCATATTCTTTGTTGGTCCATATGCAGAAACAGGCAGCATTGTCAAAACTCTTTGTGACATCAGTGCTGGATGGAATATAATATAAACACAAGCGATATTTTGGGAAGTGAAAAATAAACTGAATGTTGTTTAACGGCTCATCAACACAGTACAGGTTATTTAGAGCCGCCCCAGAGAGAGGGGAAGGATACATAGGAATCCGGGAACCTGCCCTACTCTTATTATCGAATAGATTCCTATGGTTCTTTAACGTGCTCGGAGGATAGACCGATACACGGGACCACCCGGTTTACGTCCCCATCCGAAGGACGAGGCTAAGGAAAAGTGTCTTGCCCAAGAACACACCGACGGAACTTAGTGGCACCACGGAGGATTGAACCCGGGGCCCCCGGTTACAAAAATAATGTAAATATGACAAGTAATTTTGTTGTCTGAACATCCATGGGAGTATGAACAACATTGGTAGTGTATGTGAACCTCTAAGGGTTTCCATTACTTTGCAGGTGCATTGATGTACTCTTGTAGTACATCTCGCCATTCCTTCCTAAAAGGTAGAATAGGCTTTTTAAATGGTAAACTGAAACAGTTGAAGTATTTGGAAGCCTTATAAATTTGGTTATTATGCAATCATCCAATAAATAGAAATAAGCTATGCAAACTATGCAAAATAAATAGTTTCAAAACCTATAGGAGTAAACTGATGTACTTAAACGTTGTATCCCATGAATGCTGTGCTTAGCATAAAACATGCAGCGTGCAGGGCCAAATGGTTTATTTATAGCATAGTTATTGTGTATGTAAACAAAGGTCAAAAAGGTTGCATAACTTTTCATTGAAGGGTAATTTTGAAATTAGTTTTTCCAGTTGACACCCAGGGACATAGGGTGATTTAATACAAAAAAATACAATCATAATACTGGTCTGTTCTCTGTTATGGTTGACAATAAGCATAGTGTGACTTTAAGTAGTTGTGTTGGTGGCTTAAAATTGCTGGTACATAGGAATAACACTATTTGCCGTCTTGTTTTGTCCGCATTGTAACCCTATCCCCTATAAAGTATCCTCTAAATATTTTCTTTACTAGATCAAACCAACAACACTGTGACCAAAGACAGCCAGTTGAGGAGATGTCTCCAGAACAAAGACTCCTGGGACCATCTCAGTATGGAATGGAACAAACATAAAAACAGTGGCATTAATTCTGCGGAACTTACGAATGGACACATTGTAAATGGTGCCCTGAACGGACATTCAGAAGTTGACCGTGTACATCAGAATCAGTGTCAAGATGAAGTACTGGAATCTCATGCCTTTCCTTCCATATCACATTGTATTAACTGGGTGTGTAAGCGAAATCAAGTCATGGTCTCTCAGGAACTTAACAAGGTTGAACTAACATTAAATGGGGACAATTCGCTGACGAATGTCGAAGTTGTCGACTCGTTTATTGGCATAGACAAGAAAGTATCACAAAATGTGACCCTTGGTTGTGGTGATAGTAGAGTGGGTTATTTATCTGAGAATGGCATGAGTGGTGTGATGCCTATAGATAAGAGACATATTCAGGTGTTGATAACGGGAAGCATACATCTCGTGGGTGGGGCGTTGCGTGTGATTTGGGATAGGCAGTCGTAGCAAATCGTGTGTGTGTGGACAAAAAAAATTATTTCCACTTTGCTTCAAACAGATTGTCATCAACGATAATATATCACCTTTGCTGAAGGCTTAAAGCTATTGGGATCAATCTTCATTCGTTTTTCATCCATCGACCAAAGTTAACTTCTGGTTTAAAGGACATATTTGCGGAAGACGCTTGGTCAAACTTCACATGGGATATGATCAGGTGTGATCCTTAGATCAATGGCATTGACGTTTGTTAAAGTTTAGGTCATTGTGACATCCGAGGTTACGGTATTAACTAGAATTTTTCTGAAACCCCAAGCCATAGTGCTCTCATGCTTTTGTCCCATGTAGCATAAGCTTAAGGTCCTCTTCCAAGTTTGTTAAATGATTACACTGTGGTAAAATTTGGCCTCGCTCACGGGCTCGCAGCTTAGCGTTATATAGGAAAACCTTAAAAAAATATTCTTCTCAAAAACTACAAGAGCTAGAAAATAATGTCTTGCATGTAGTATTAGCTTATGATCTTTATCAAGTTTGTTCAAATGGTGACCCTGGGGTCAATTTTTAGTCCTGCCCCGGGAGTTTCAATGTGGTCGCACAATTATGTTTATGACTGGGAAAGGTCTTTTTGTATGCAATTATAATTAAAATAAAGCGTATTAAAATGATCAGTCGGTGATTTTACTTTAGATTATTTTTGATATTATACATTATTTCAGATATATCGTTTTTGTTAACAATACATTATACAGAGGAGCTTACCCGAGTGACTGTATACTATTGACTTAATTTGATATTCATGTGTATTAACCTTAAGATTCCTGTTGCCTTCTGGGTTAAATATTTGACAGTTGATTCATATTTTATTGCCATATAATTAAACAAAAATCAATATTGAGATTCAAACTTTACATGGCTAAATAGTTGCATAATAAAAATAAAAATACTGTCAGAGATATTTTTATTCATTGTGAAATATAATTATGCATTGAAAGGTTTCTATTTGTTTTTGAATAAAGGTTACTGAAACTCTTTTTGTCATTGTCTATTTGCAAATATACAGGTTATTATTAAAACCATGTACTGTATTTCCCCTAAAAGTAGCGCCCGGGTGCTATGCAAAATGACAAGTGGGCACTCTTTTTGAAATGTAAACAAGAGGCACAAGAGGGCCTGTGGGTGCTCTACTGGCTCAAGATAAATGTTATGTATAAGGAGCCATAAGTCTTCCAAAAATCATTCAACCGGAACATGGTGATGATATACACAACTAGGCTTGGTACTGATCATCCCTGCAAAGTTTCGTTGAAATTCAGCCAGAGGTTCAGGAGAACTAGTCTAGACAAAGTTAATGTATTAAAACCTTTAAGGGCTCATAACTCTGCCAAAATTCATTAAACCAGAACATGGCAATGACAGGTGCAACTAGGCTTAGTACTGATCATCCCTGCCAAGATTCGCAGAAATCTGGCAAAGAGTTTAGAAGAGACTAATCTGGACAAAGTTCTTTAAAGGGCCAAAACTCTGCCAAATATCTGTAAACCGGAACGCGACGATGACATGCACAACTAGGCTTGGTGCAGATCATCCCTGCAGTTTAATTGAAATCTGGCGAGGTGTTCAGGAGAAGTAGATCAGATAAAGTTTGTGTATTAAAACATTTAAATGGCCATAATTCTGCCAAAAATTATTCATCCGGAACATGGCAATGATTTGCACAACTAGACATGAAATTGATCATCCCTAAAAAGATCCATTTAAATCCGGCCAGGGGTTCAGGAGAACTAGTCGGAACAAAGGTTGTGTATTAAAACCTTCAAAGGGCCATAACTCCGCCAAAAATCATTCAACCGGAACACGGCAATGATTTGCACAACTAGACACGGAATTTATCATCCCTAAAAAGTTTTGTTTAACAAAGTTTGTGTATTAAAACCTTTAAAGGGCTATAACTCTGCCAAAATCATTCAACTGGAACACGGTGACTATGTACAACTAGGCTTGGTACTGATCATCCTTGCAAAGTTTCAATGAAATCCGACTAAATGAAGGCCCTTTCGTCTAAGATATAGCATATTTCAGAAAATCAATGGCCATGACTCCGATGTAAATGGTCCAATCTGGATGGTTTTTGAGCTTGTCCGAGCTTTCATTGACATTAACAATCTGGTAAAGATCGCTTGAAAATTGAAGGCCCTATCATCTTAACGAGACAAAAAATAGCATTTTTAACTAAATCAAGGGCCATAAATCCGCTGTTACTGGTCCGATCTGGCTGGTTTTCGAACTTGTCCGAGCTTTCATTGATATAAACAATCTAGTAAAGTTTCGTAAAGATCGGATGAAAGATGAAGGCCCTATCGAATTAACGAGGCAAAATATGGCATTTTTTCACTAAATCAAGGGCCATAACTCCACTGTTACTGGTCCGATCTGGCTGGTTTTCGAACTTGTCCGAGCTTTCAAGATATTAACAATCTGGTTAAGATTCGTAAAGATCGTATGAAAAATGAAGGCCCTATCATCTTAACGAGGCAAAATATAGCATTTTTAACTAAATCAAGGGTCATAATTCCGCTGTTACTGTTCCGATCTGGCTGGTTTTCGAACCTGTCCGAGCTTTCTGAATCTGAATAGATACGTTGAAGTAACCAATACTGGCTTTTATTCAACGGGCTGGTGTGCGCGTAAAATTTAGTCTGGTAATGTTAATTCACTTTTGAAGCTTTCGATGGTCTGTTGGTTCACAATATTGTCACTGAGTTTATTCCAATCTATCACTGTTCTTGGGAAGAAAGAGTATTTGAAATTATCACTATTTGTCTGTATTAATTGGAAACACTTTGTGTTATTGTTCACTTGGTTTGCAACAATGTTTCTATGTATGTAGTCCTCGTATTTCTTAGCTCTAATTGTTCGTTTAGGCCTAAGGGGATTCAGATAGTGTTCAATATTAATAGCTGGGACGTGCCCTTCCACCCCTTGTAGTGGGGCCAGTTCCAGGTCCTTCAGCATGGCGGTCACACATCCATCTTGTCTGGATCTGTAATCCTTCTTGATGAAGCGTGCGGATGATCGCTGTATCCGCTCTAGCTTGTCTATTTCGCCTTGCTGGTAGGGGTCCCAGATAACACACCCATATTCTTTCATTTCTATAAACAATCTGGTAACGTTTGGTAAAGATCGGATAAAAGATGAAGGCCCTATCGTCTTAACGAGGCAACATATAGCTTTTTTAACTAAATCAAGGGCAATAACTCTGCTGTTAATGGTCCGATCTAGCTGGTTTTCGAACTTTTCCGAGCTTTCATTGATAATAACAATCTTTGCAAGTTTGGTAAAGATCAACTAATAAATGAAGGTGCTAGAGTTCACAATGCTTAATATGGCATTATTCAGCAAAACAAGGGCCATAACTCCGGTGAAATTATTCCGATCTAGTTGATTTTCGAACTTCTCCGAGCTTTTATTGATATAAAGACACTGGCAAAGTTTGGTAAAGATCCGATTAATATTGAAGGCCCTAGAGTGTTCACAAGGCAGAAAATAGCGTTTTTCAGGAAAACAAGGGCCATAACTCCGGTGTAACTGATCCGATTTGGCTGGTTTTCGAACTTGTCCGAGCTTTCATTGATATTAACAATCTATGCAAGTTTGGTAAAGATCAAGTAATAAATGAAGGTGCTAGAGTGTTCAAAAGGCTTAATATGGCATTTTTCAGCAAAACAATGGCCATAACTCCTTGTGGGATTTTAGAGGGTCGGGGTGCTGGGTCCGCCTTATCCCTGAATCCTCCTTAATACATGATAAATACACTTTTATCCCCGATGTCAAACTAAAATTGCCGCCGTAGCCGGGATAGTGAATACGCTGCGTCTAAAACTGTCTCGCCTCTCACTCCTGCGGGTTCGAATCCCACTGGGAACTCGAATTGTCAAGTGAGAAAGAGTCAATTCTTAATGTGTTTCTTGTGGTGTGGAAAAATATTGATATTTCCTATTTTAGATGATCTAAATATAATGAGTAAAACTAAAACTACCCATTATGTACAAGAATATTCATTGCGGGACAGCAATTTGTGCTATCCTAGGTTACGCACCAGGATACATTTAAAAATCAAACGGCAATTTTGCTCATTTTTTTAAGTCACGGCATTCTGTTGTGTTTTTTAAACGTTTTACACATTTGAATAGTGCAAACAAATTGCTTTACATATTCCTAACTGTTGATTATTTTGCAACAATAAATGTATTTAAACCTATAGGTAGTACTGAAAACTAAAATTGTACCACCTTTTATTTCAATATCTGACTTTTAATACAAACCTCTTTGGGGTTTTGAAAAACTGAAAGACCGTGCAGCGCGTGCGCTTATCGCCTTGAATGCACACTAGAACAATCAAATTTATCAGTGAAATGGATGAGGCCGCCACTATTGAACGTTAGTTTTTTTCTTTTACAATGTACGTAAAACATGATTGCTACTTTATTAAAGAATTGTTTAGAATTTTTTTCGGCATTTATGCGGTTTTAAACGTCGGTAGTAAATGGCGTAATCCATGAATCGCGTTATTGCTTTATGGTGCCATTGATTACCGGCGTTTAAACTCATAAACGCCGAAAAAAATACGCTTCGTGGATTTTTCCATTTAATACCGGCAAAACCGAAAAAACAGCGGGGGGAAAAGGCGAATTAATTGTTGTATTTACATTATTTTCCCGTCGCTATAACAGTATCAGCAACAATTCTAATTATAACAAAAGTAAAAGAGAAATAACTACTGTCAAAGTCTTTTCATGCAGTGGAATATCCATTTTCTGTTAAGACACACCGGATGCAAGCGCAGTGTCTGCATGCAGTGCGTACAGTTCGTTCACCTCCTTGAAACGGAATAGCCACTTTCTATGCCTGCGCAACCGAGCGTAAATAGTCCTACCTACTTGAAAAATGAAGTATATTCGAGATTAATAAGCATTATATTGTTTCAAAGGAAAGTATCAAGAAAATGCAAAACATATTAAGTTGATTAAACCAGTTTGCAAAGATGGTATAAAACGAATATCAACTTTATTAGGTGAGGCTTAGAAAAGAAAGCATGGCGAATAACTGGTCGATTGTAAAAATGCTATATTGCTCTGCAGACCATCTATCTCATCATATCATGTATGCCAGCTAGTTTAATAAATTCTAAAATAATGAAGTCCGAAAAAAGGCCATAAGTGCGGTCAAAATTGTAGTTCAAAATGATGATTGAATATGATCAACTTCATATGATGGCAAACTATCCTACCGAACTAAAATGACTAGTTACAGCCTTATGGTTCTTACTAGGCACTAACATTATAAGCTAAGTAAACAAGGGGTCATTGCCGCGGTAAATATTGTTGAACCAAAATGATGATTGCATATGATCATCTTCATATGAGGGCAAACAATCCTGCCAAATATGAATTGAATTCCTTAAAAAGTGAATGACATTAAGTTGCGGCCACGAACATGTTGGACGGATGACTGACGGACGGATGGACACTCACCTTATTTATATGTCCCTCTGCTTCTTGAAAAGCGGGAACACAAATCAATGCCTTCAAAGATGTGCTTTCTATCCAACACGCGGAGCTCAGCATCCACAAATGAGTAAAAATGGTCCAATAAAAATCACAGCACACAAACTCAATGGCACCGTAGATCCGCACTGCACCACAAACAAAGAGCAAATTAAATGCAGAATGCGACATGTGGACACATTTTCATATTGCTTGAAGCTACACGGGTATTTTAAATAAGTGTATATGGTATAAATAGAGATATAAAAAGTAAATAATTAAAAAGTAAATATGTTTTATATCGTATTACTGTAAAAAGACCTGAAATGGTGAGTGTCTTTGGTGTCGCATTTTCCAGGGTGGGTACAGGTAGTGCTTTTCTGATTGGTTGACCGTTTGAGTGAACTAACAATTGTTTTACAGTTTACTGTTTATTTGCAAATTCTTAGTTTGTATACAAACAACAACACGAAATCAAAATACATGTACACAGTCATATTTAGAAATCACATACATACATGGAGGCTGTAATAATCAAATATCTTCTCTTTTTTTCCGTAATTTTCATAATATACTGAAAGAAATAAGTTTAGCACATAACATGGTAAATCCCATTAAGCAGATTCAAGGCCGCCATTAACAATATAATTAACATAATTAACAAGTATATGCAGGACATTATTTTTAAACGGTAGTAGCAACATGTTTTAATTTACCTGCTTTACAGAAATTATAATTTCGTTCTTATTTCAATACAAAGGGAGATCATTTAAAACAATTAAACTTTGGTTCGTAATTTCATTATAATGAAAAGGTTAATGTCAGTTGGTTTTGCGTATTTTATCACTCGAAACCCAGAATAGTTATTTAATAAAGTTTAACCCTGTTATTGATAATATTCTTATTTTTTAATGTGAAAAAGAGTGTTTTATATAAATGGGAGATAACTCTGATACTTACTTTGAATCACATATAATAAGTGAAAAACAAGAACACCTTCTGACTTGCCAAAGTTACCAAATGCTTCACATTATAAAATAAACACAGTTTCTTTAAGCTAGATATGCAAAATACCGTGCTAAACTTATTTCTTTCGGTATATAATACATAGAAGACACCACACTCTCACTATAGTAGTATTGTAAGTAAATAAACGATATTATGAAATTAAATTGAATAATCTTATAATGAAATGGAATAATCTTATAACTTATCGATAATACAGGCCATTTTTAAAAACAATCGTTCGAATTAGTTGTACAGCTCCTTGATGTACCTCTTTAAAGTAAAACGGGCAAGTGATGCGTGAATTTAGAGACCGGATTTCGTAGCTTAGCCATTGAATGGACATGCAGTAGATGCACGTGATTTAATAGCACGTAAATTGAGTTGTGTGGGCAGTTTTCATTTTGGATGTTTGTGTTCGATGTATTTTCTATAGGATTTTTCCGTTTAAAGTTGAGGTACGTCTTTTTGTATTATGCATTTAATGTTCAGGTAGAGATTTTTTTAGACTATAAAAAGCATATAATGAATCATCCGTCGTGAACGGGTCTGTTGCATTCATGTATGGGAAGTTCATGCATGTTAGTGCTGCGATTGCATGGTACATTTGCAGGTGCGGATCTGGGGTGGGATGGGGTTACCATATCTATATTTATTTTTAAAGGGATACATGGCAATCTTGAGTTCATACTTTACAATTAGTACAGCGATTTATTAATCCTGTATCATTTTGACTTAAAACTGCTTGCATATAATTAAATAAAAAAATGAGAATTCTATTTTCTTCATTATTCTACACGTTTTTTTAAATATATTATTGGTGCAATATTATCAAAAGTCAATAATATGTAAAAATAATTTGCTTTGAACTATTCTAACAATTAATATTAATGATTGAATAAATGCAAGTTACGAGAAAAACTAACGGGACGCCGGGAGTTTTTAAAAAATCAAGATTGCCGTGTGTCCCTTTAACATTAGATCAGTGATTGTCATTAATATCAGTATACACGATACTTTTCAGCCACTCTATTTAACATCTTTCAATTGCACGTTAACATATCGTCATATACACTCTTTTTATCATTGTATTGCAGTCACTGTTTGAGCGATTGTTTTCTCAGATTTGATAACTATTTAATCCTTTCTGGATATTTTAGACTCATGTTTCTGCATGATCATACTGCATGATCATACGTGGAAATACCATCATTGATTGGTCAACTGTTGAGTGAACTGATTTTCGATTTAATCCTTTCTTAATCTTGGCATCTCTGATCATACTGCTGAAATACTCAGAAAGGGACAGGTGTGTCTGTGTGGACTCGATCTATATGAACATTTACTTACTAAAGGTATGTGATATTATTTCAGTGCTGTATTTATACACAAAATGCATATCTTACTACACATATAAAGGCAAAATATATGCTGATGTGCTGAGAAAGTTGAGTTTATTTCTTTGAAAAACGAACATGATTATGTATGAGCATTAAATCCAGGTTTGACATGATTAGTTCTGCAAAATAAATAATATTTTTTACTGAATCACAAACGGTGGTTCCTATAATCTCTGGGCTCCCATGGAACCCATAATTGTGATAGGGATTAAAGGGCGCAATCTTGAAGTAGTAACCAGTTCAGCATCAACCTTATCACCTATTAATATTACGACATTAAATCTGCTGGCATTAAAGCAAAATTGGGAGTTTTTATAATTAACTAGGACTATGCGAGTAAGAGAGCTTATGTAATCATACCCGGCGTCGGCGTCTGTGTCGTGCCTGCGTCCTTGTCCGCATCGGATTTTGTAAGATGTGTTTACATGTCTATATCTCTTTACATTTTTTGTCCAAGCTCATTTAAATTTAGGCATTGGTTTCCTTATAGCACTATCTATCTAGGATTGCATAATTGTCCTTTATAAATTCTTGGCTCCCATAAAAACCAAATGTAATTGTGACGACCAAATACATGTGCAATGAATTAAGGTACTTCAGCAATTTGAATTGGTGATATCCAACCTGTGACAATGAAAACCAGTTTGATGCAATATGCATTTTAAGCACAAGTTAGGGCATTACATCAAGTACTTTCATTATTTATTATATATATA
>JAWPHD010003934.1:0-201672 GCA_037043455.1 Cyrtodaria siliqua | reverse complement strand
ATGAAATTTCAAGTAATGAAAAAAGAAGTAGGTTCATAATCGTTCTCTGGACCTGGTGAAAGGCACAGTAGGTTATTTCGAGCCACCCCAAAGAGATGGAAAGAATGTAATGTGAATCCGGGAACTCTGCCGTACTCTAACTGTTGAATATATTCCTATGGTTCTTTAAAGTGGGCTATGTGGTCTAAATCTAATAGTGTTATGAATCTACGACTTCTGAAATACGATTTCAACTTGTTTTACTTTCTTCTTTCGGTTCATGGACTGGATTCAAATACAAAAATGTATTAGTTGACTGACCATGCCTGGACAAACGCAGCAGTCATGCATATTTACAAATTAAACGTTTAAAACTACATGTATATACACGGTATATGGCTGTCGAGATAGAGCCTGCGATCACTGTTTGACATATGTCCAGGCTAGCTCTGAAGGCCTCTGTTAAGGGGTTACGAAGTGCAACGTGGCAGTTAGTTCCAATCTCGTATTGTTTGCTGGAAAATGCAGTGAATTAAAATCTCGTTCTGGCATCTTTCCAGAAAGAGACGTTGCGATCCTCTGGTTCTGGCATCACTATACTATATGTATCTGGAGCTGTCAATATCTACCAGTCCATTTTGTAGCTTATACAGCGTGTTAGTCTGTTATTTTGCTCTCTTCAGGGCTGCTCCACCACTGTAGCTTATCGACCATTGACATGAACACTAAGGAAATCTGCTAAAGTAGCGATGTTATGCGTATCTTGAAGCTATTCGTTGTACCTGCTCTAGTGCTTTAATGTCTTTCTGGCTCCCATACAAATGAAGCGTATTCTAGGGCTGGGCGAACCATTGTAGTGTATGTGGCAGCTTTATCTTTGGTGGCACAGTCGTTGAAGTTATGTTGTAGGAAGCCAAGAGTCCTGTTTTATTTCCCAACTGTGTCAGCATAATGTGTAGACAAGGATAAATAATTTGTAATAGTGACCCCAGGTACTTGCTGGCCTCAACACTATCTAGCTTGTGATAATAAAGAATGTTCTGTGTCGGTATTATGCGGATAACATTGCATTTTTTGGCATTAAAGCTCATTTGCAATTTCTTCTCCCACTCCACTCTCCTAGCGTTGTCAGGTCTTTTTTGTAGGAGGTCACTGTCATGTTGATAAGTAGTCGGACTGATTAGACGAGAGTTGTCAGCAAAGAGCCTACTGCTGGATGATTTCGCTGATTGATGTAAGACAGGAATAAACGGGGACCAATAACGAAGCATTGAGGAACTCCAAATAGTAAATCTAGAGATGAAGAAAGGCATCCTTCAACGAAAACTTGATGTTTCCTCTCACCAAGGTTTGCTTGTATGATTATCCATCTATTGATTTTCTCACTAACGCTGTATTGAGCCAGTTCGTACAAAAAGGCATTTTCAAAGTCGTGGAGTATAATGTCAACATGGTGTTTTCATGTTATGTTGCGGGCAATATCATGGATAGTGACAATCATTTGCGAGACGCATGAGCATATTTTCCGAAAACCGCGCTGATAATCACATAGGATATTGTTCCTGTCAATTGTTGCATTATATTGCTGTGTAGGATGTATTCCAGGACTTTGCGAGTAGCAGATGTCAGGGATACTGGTCTATAGTTGGCTGGTTGGTGTTTTTCGCATTTTTTGAGTAAGAGGACGATGCAAGCATTTCTCCAGTCTTCTGGTACTGTTCCTGTATCAATGGAAATTTGTTATATGCCGGTAAGTCTTGGTGCAAGATCATATGCAACTGCCTTGTGAATAAATGAGGGTCTCGAATCTGGGCCAGTGGCTTTGTGTAGTTTTAAATTCGCTAGGAATTTAAACCTTGAGGTTACGGAGATATCATCCATAATTTGATGAGAGTTTTATCCTTTGTCTGGTATATGAGTGATATCCTCCATGGTATATACCGACTGAAATTGGTCGTTGAGTATCTCATATTTACTCGCGATGTCGCTCTTCAAATATCCCTCTTTCTTCTTCAAACTAGCTACTTCAGGTACTTCGTGTCCTTTATCTTTGATGAATGACCAAACACTCTCGGGGTTGGCCTGGTAGTCTTTCCTCCAAGTACCTTTTGTTCGCTTGTCTTATGTCGAACTGGACCTGCTGTTTCAACACACGGTATCTATCTCTGTCTCTTTTCCTTTACATCTTCCTTGCTTTCTTGTGCTTTCTTGTGCGCATGTTTAAGCCTTTAAGCTTCGCGAATGCTTCTTTCCATCCATGGATGAGTGTATCCTGCTAGGGTAAGTTTACGGGACTCATCACTCACGTTTTATGGCAGTCTTATAGCTCACCCACAATGAGTTGATGTTCTTATATATCTTCGTTTTTTACAACATGGTGGCCGCCATTTTGGAGTTCTAGGTTTACGGACTGTCAAGCCAGAATTTACAGTTTAAGATGGTATTTAATTAGACTTTAAATATAATGTATCTGAACAGGTTCATAAATATTTCAAACAAAGCTATAGATTTGCAATCACTTTAATTGCTACTTTTTAAGATAATTTTCAGTTGTTTTTTGCCAGAGCATGCGCACTGTTTTAATGGATTACATACCATGTAAAATCTGTTTGCATGTACATATATACTTGCTTAATTACAGGATAACTACTGTCAATTTAGATCCAATCTTATAGTGGCTAGAGATACCGGCTACACAAACGTTGATCGAAGCGAATACTCCCTACAGTCGGATCTGTCACGTGTTGGACCAATATCTATAACCATAGATGCCGGTGATCGACGATTCTGGTAATTAATTATTTAATTTATCCAACACTTTAATAAGTAGTACTTAAAGCTAAATAATTCTCGATTACCAGAGTTGTTTCTTGCATGTTAGATGTAAATAGCCAATCTTCAATAACCATGCAGATAGCGTTGGGAAATAGGTCCTAAAATATTTCAGAATGTTGAATTGGACAGAGTCCATCAGGTGAAAGTGATTGGCTGGTTTTATGAAATTAATGATAATAAGCCAAAAGATAGATCTGCATTATACAAAACATATTTGAAAGCACATGTAGAACAAAATAAGTATTCTATATAGAGTGTTCCGAGAAATATCCACAACCTTAAATAGTACTAAACATTGACTCTAGCACATTTTGGAGATATATGAAAACGAGAGTCAATGACACTTCCGAGGTAGTGACAAGGATTAAAATGACAAAATAAAGGTTAGTTCAGATCATTGTTTTTCATAATATCATTAATCCAACGATTTATTTCAAAACTCGGGGAATGCTATTCCAATTATATGTGTTCAAAGTATGTCTAAGTTGCAAAAATATTACAAATTATTGTTTAATTTCACGTCAATTACTAACGTGTTTCATGTTTATTCACACAATCACGTCATGCAACTGTCATTGTTGATATTAGCGCGTGACTTTTATCTCCCTCCATGTGTAGGATCAGGCTTTCCATCACACATGTAAAACGCGGATAACTTTATCCGGTATGTAAGGAAAATAGATGTGTATTCAAGGAATTCTTGTGATTTGAAATTATTGCAGTATACATAGGCGAACTTACATGCAATAGTGTAAACCTTCAGGAACATCGATACTTCGTGTATTTAATTGTCATCAACTTGTGCTCATGGAAATTTCAATTTGTGAATGTATATATTTACAATATTTGTAAAGTTTTAAGTGTTAGCTATACACATTTAATAATGAATTTGTAGTTGCACTAAATAAGACTGCAGATTAAATATCTATTTATAATGTTTAATTTGCAAACTGGGCTAATGTACAAAAATGGTTATTTGTCAATATTTAGAATAATTAATGAACTGTTTCATTTATTCGATTGTTTTTTCCCCTCTATATATGCTTTCTATTAAATAAACTATGAAAGCACTTGAGTTAATGTCCTAACTTGTGATTAAAATGTGCTTAATTGTTTTCATTGTCACAGTTTGACATATTACCAATTCAAATTGCTAAAGTACCTCAAATCAGAAAATAACTTTTCAATAGGCAAAGGTTCAAAGACTTTCTCGTCTTTCCTGAACAGGTCGTACAGGGCTGGTATTTATAATAACCCGCATTGCAGGAAGGTAGAACCCAACCTTGCCATGTTGGCTGTTGGGTATGGACGTGCGTCTGGAAAAGATTACTGGATTGTGAAGAACAGGTACACATTAAAACGTACTTTTATGCTACTTTTATCTCTTCTTAGTGTTTGTTGCTTCCCCAAGGGATCCACTTTTCAGTATTTATTGTTTTCACGTTACGTACTGCCTACAGTATATTTACAAGAACTGAAATACGTGTTCCATATAATGAACAGTTCGGAAGTAATTACTTAAGGCCGCTAGATTGTTAAAACAGTTGCAAAGGGTACAGTACTCACGTGCAGCATGATAGGAACCAATCAGATTTATTCCGTTTTAGTTCGTATACTACTAGGCTATTGAAATAATTAAACATAATATGGTTTAAAAAAGTGATGCATTATGGAGCTATAACCCTGAACCTTAAGGTTGGTACGAATAGTAGATCAAGTTGGGTTATATGCCTTTGTTCCTTATTAACATTGTCATTTATGTTTGTCGTTTTGCGTGTTTTGGGGTTTACTGTGTTCAGTGAAAGCTGCATTTCTTGTTCGACTTTTATACTTATTTTAGTTCAATTAAATATTGTTTTATAACAACAACTGCCATGAATTAAATATGACTATAAACTTATGTATCTTAAAGTTTATTAAAATGTATATTTGAAAATAATCTTAATTACTCTTAAAGGGACACACGCCAATCTTAAAGTTATTATCACGCATTAAATGTAATGCCTCGACTTAATAACCAAGTGTCATTTTGAGTTTAAATTAAATATGCTTTTACATCCTGAGGTATTTCTAAGTATGTATTTTTATATATTTTTTAAACAACATATAAATGAATAGTTTTCTAATTTCTCTGGGTGTGACTTTATTATGTTAGAGATTTCCTTTTGATGGGAGGTACTTTTATTAACACTGTCTTGTCAAATAAGTGCGTTGAAGACAAGATAATAGCGAGGTTGTGTACAATTAAAATCGAATTTCAGCTGACCTGTATGCCTTATTGTCTACTGACCGTTCCAGGTCTTCACAACTCTTTATGTTATGTATTGTCCTTTTCATTAATTCTATAAATATGCTCATTTATTTAGGTTCGTTGTGCAGTACGAACATACGGTCCATTGCTTTTGATAGCTGTGGTTTTTATTAGATAATTTTTCTCCATTTCTTGAAAGAAATCAACACATTTTAGGATGACTCATGTTTTTCTTTGTTATTATACCAGATGTTTAGATATATTAATTGATGCAATATAAGCAACAATTAGCAATATTCAACAATAATTTGGATTGATCTATACAAATAATTATTAATTATAATTTATAAATATGCGAGTATGTGGGACAATTAAAGGGACGCCGCGAGTTTAAAAACCACAGTTGAGATTATCCTGTGTTTTTAAATAGCCCTTGCGGATTGTGGTTTCAGGCAGCGTCAAAAAGTCGTGTTCGTATGACTAGTAAAGACATACGTGTCTGGTAACAAGCAACTGATAAACAAGTCAAGACACTTCCACAAAGAGACAGGATAGTTTAACCACGATCGAATAGTTTTAATTGCTATATATTACTTTTATTTCAGTTGGGGCACAGGTTGGGGTGAAAAGGGTTACGTTTACATGACCCGGAATAAGAACAACCAGTGCGGCATTGCAAGCTTTGCGAGTTACCCAACTGTTTGAATCATTCCGGAAAGTGACAAAACATTTTAACAGATGGACATGTAAAATGTAAAACACATGTCATTGTAACAGTTGCGAGTGTGGAACTTATTCTATATAACATATATGATGTTTGTTTATATAAACACTCCTCGACATAAACTCTTGACATATCTATGTATGCATGTTTATAGTTTGTAAAAACAAATCAATTCAAAACGGAACCATGATAAATGTAATGTTGTATAAAGTTTTAAGGAATCGTTTATTGTGTGCCGGTTAAAAAATAAAATCGGTAAATAGTGTTGCAGAACTTCTCAATGTTCATAAGAATATCAGCATTTTCACTCTTGCTTAGCGTGTCTTTAGTGCGTAAATAGGCCCAAGATATTGTTGTATGAATCCGCGTCGTAAAGTAGTCAGAGTATTAAATATAGTAATTTGTTATATCGTCGGCTATTTAGTTTCATGATTCCGTTTTTGGATGAACGTCATTCCACATGCTGATTTAACACATTGCTACAATAAAAGATGAGCGGAACGTTTTGTTATGATATTGCATATAAATATAATACACAAAATAAAACTATAAACCATCAGCAAAACGATTTGGCTACCGCCATGGAACAGTCAATGGCGAACAAAGCCGCCGGAGATTTAAACCAGGTTCTAGGTACAATCAACGTAGAAAGCATAGTGGCGAACTGTAAATGGGCAACCACTAAACATGCAGTGGTTTTCAAAATTATAGGGTCATAACCTCTTTTCATAAACTAACAATTGCAATAAATAAAGTATGATAGGGATCCTCACCAGGTATCATATGAAGTTTGTAAATCACACCAACATAGAGGTCAGTCCTTGTCGCAGAAGAAATATCAAATTACTTTTATATTTTGAAAGTAGATCAGGGTTATGATAATTTTGCAAAGGATTTTCGCAGTTTATGGTAACGCTAGCTCCCGTGGAGTAGATGTTAAACTCTACAATAGCTCCAGAAAAACGATAAAGTTGAGAAACATATACCCCGTAAGATATTTCTTCTGCGAACATCCCCGTCTAAGTAAGGATGATTAACGATATCGAAATTAAAATCATCTCTGTTGTCATACATTTTGCTTATTATTTCTCCAGATGCAAATCGTGAAAATAAGTGACAGTATCAGAAATATTAGCTTTTAGGGTATATAATATTTACCATATTAGAAAGGAAAGGGTTGTCAATTTTAAATACATCATCCAGATGTCGAGAGGTGTCATTAAACGCTTCGATGGCATCTGCCTGAGTATATGGCAAAAGACTCAAAATTATATATCTTTCATAGCAATACAAAAACAAGTCCGAGGCAAGAGGTGCACAGATAGTACCCATAGGGATACCAACACTGTGTCTATAAAAAGTAGTTCCACCCCTGACGAAGCTTTTTCTCTGGCAAAATTATTTTTGAATAAGAGCAATAAGCTTGTATTTAGTAAGGTTGTGTGGTAAAGTTATTTATTACAATGATTAACCCTTGCTCGAGTACGGAGACATATTTACTCCCCTTATTATACATGTGAAAAAGACAAACTTGAAAAGGTTTAGAAACGATGCTTGGAATTATGTTATGAGAAAAAATAAATCTACCGAGTTTCGAAGATAGACTTAGTGGAAACATATAAAATTCTTAACAACCATTATAAACTGAAAAGTCGCTCTTCCATTTTCCGGAAAGAAGTCTTCGTCAAAACACAGAATAAGGTCCATTGTAACACCAATGTCCGAAAAAACAAACTTCTTTACCTATAAGGTCGTTGACCGATGGAACGAATTAAATTAGACCACCGTTTCCGGCCGTCTGTGGACTCATTCAAGAAACGAATGAGCACTGCTCCTAAGTGAAAAAGCAGCGAAACAGCCAAAGATAAAGTTAAAGGTATGTAGAACTGTCATAAGTACTGATAGATAAAACTTGACGTTTATTGCAATCGGTCATGGCCAAGGATATGAAAGATGTATATATAGAAGCAATTCTCAAGCGTTACTGGTGATTGGTTGCTATGACCAAATGTAAATTTTTGGGTGATCATGATAGCTGACTGGTTCAAGTGAAAATGTATATACACTTTTCACAGAACAGCAACTGTTCAAGTGGACAATTTTTTCCTATGAATATATGTTTTATGTATATTTGGTAAACATATTTAATCTTTAAAAATAATAGGTAGCCGACTTGTTTTTGTTTTAGATATCGTATGACCCATTTTCTATTTTTTGCAAATCTCCTATAATGTCAATAAAACCTAATTTATGCAAAAAACAATACATTTAATAAAAAACAACAAATCAAATTACATTGATGTATATCAGTACAGGAACATATGAAGAAAAATATATGATATATGCACAAATAAAGTGGAATATTATTTTACTGCCTTGCACAGCCTAGGAAGAATTGGCAGATTTTGAGGGGAAATAGAGACTTTTCGAGAAAATAAGTATTTCCTATGAATATATTTCTTTTTAAAACTTTTGATTTATTAGAAATAATTGTTTAAATCTACTTTTAATAAGGTAATGAAATAAAAGCAAAATATGTCGCCTTACTTGTTTTTGAGAAAACGGGAATTATAACGCTATAAATGACAGATTCGGCTGTTATACCATGGTCTGCTCACTTTTACACGCGCGTAGTTGTATGTTTACACACAACCTGTCAATCAAATATGTAAAACACGACTACCAATTATCAAAACAGCAATCCTTGACATTGGATTTTCCCAATAATATACACAGGCGATTGACTGCAATAATCAAAACATGGGTCATGCTCATGTCGCGTGATAATGCTATTTCTTGATTGGATCGAGCTGTTATATTTACTGAAAACTGCAACGCCCTAAAACTTCTTGCACGCGCGTACTTGGATAAATGGCTCTGGTACAAAACATTTATAGCATACTTTTTCTAGTATATGCGATTTATACTGCACTCTCGGGCCTGCGGTCCTCGAGAAGCAGTATAAATCGCATCTACTCGAAAAAGTATGCTATACATATTACATATTTAATGCCTTTAGGCAATTATTACGTTTTATACAGATATAACAACGCTATAGCAGATAAACACAATACATGGTTTCATGGACTTTAACAAATTATGAAACATACTTGATATTTCAATGTATCAACAAATGTATTCACTATCTTAGCATTTAGTTAGTTTTATAATTATGAAAAATAATTATGAAATGTCCTTAAGTAAACTCAAGGAATGTACGGTGTAACAGACATATGGTGTACATTTAAAGTGTTTGTTGGCAATACACGTTAGTTTGTAATAACACATATATGTCTGACAAATAGTACTGAACGTACGTTTCTTTTGCATGTATGGTTGCACTTATTTTCGGTTTGAAATATAGTATGTCGTTTATAATTTATTTTTATGTCTTTACAGTGTTTAAATCGGACCCTAGCTACATGTGTCAAAGTCTTAATAATCCCACAAATAGTATTCAACCGACTATCACAAGGGGTGTATCTAGTCCTCGTAGTACAAAAGTATTGACAGTTAAATGTGGCCATGTCTTGATGTTGCTTGTTCTTTTTCTTTCACCAGGGAATATCTTGGTGTAACATCTTCCGGTCACAAGTAACCAATGGTTAGGGCAAGGCAGGATTAAAGACATCACACCAGCCTAATCCATCCTATAGAAATAGTGGGGGCATAATTATGATTGTTTTTTTCATGCATTGTGAGAAGTACGAGAATCTCATGCAAAATTGGAGATTGGTATGTACAGTTATATTATGAGGCCCCGACAAACAATTATAAATCCGATTTAATTATTTCTAAATTTTATGTGTAACACTACCAGCATGATTTAATTTCAATATTTTTAGTATTTATTTTACTTTTTTAATCTGCCATATTCAAATGTTTCTATTCGAAACAGTAAAATGAACATTTAGCAATTGTAAGACACATTGCACATTGTAGACTTATATAAAATTATGTCAGGGCCTCAATAAATATTTTCCACTGTAACGTCTATTGTGTTCTTGCCATCATTAATTACCACATCAGAACATAGAGTGGGTGCCGTTTATCGGAAATGTTGGCAGTGTAACAACAGTAATAACTCGTACAAGCCCATTGTAAACTTTTGTTTTTTTGCTTTTGGACACTTTCAACTTAAGATTACCGGTATAAGAGTGTAATGTCCAACATACACATTACGCCAAAATTCCCCATAGTGTAATGTCCAACAGACACATGACATCAGTTTAACGACATCGTAATGTCCAACAGACACATGTCATCAGCTTTAATGACATCGTAATGTCCAATAGCAACACATCACACCAGTATTAACCATATTGTAACGTCCAGTAGACACATCACACCAGTATTAAACATAGTGTAACGTCAAGTAGACACATGGCACCAGTATGAACCAAATTTAATGCCCATTAGACACATAGCGCCAGTAGTTACCATACTGCTATGTCATATAGACACACGGCAACAGAATAACCACATTGTAATGTCATATACACACATGACTACAGTATTAACCACATTGTTATGTCACATATATACATATTAACATTATCAACCATACTGTAATGTCCGAAAGACACATAACACCAGTATTTGCCACATGTTTATGTCAAATAGACACATTCAACCAGTGTTAACGATATTGTAATATCCAAATGCCACATGCCACCAGTATTAACTATATTGTAATGTCCATCAGACACACAGCATCAGTATTAACCATATTGTATATCTGATAGAAAATATCACAAGTATTAACAATACTGTAATATCCACAAGACACAAGACATCTGTGTTAACTATATTGCTATGTCATATAGACATATTCCATCAGTGTTAACGATATTTTAAAGTCCAATAGACACATCACACCAGTATTAACTATATTGTATGTCCGATAGATAAAAAATAAAACAGACATCAGTTTAACGACATCGTAAGTATTAACAATACTATACACAAGTATTAACAATACTGTAATGTCTACTATCCACAAAACACCAGTATTAGCCACATTGTTATGTCATATAGACACAAAACACCAGTATTAACCACATTGTTATGTCATATAGACACATAAAACCAGCACTAACCACATTGTGTGTCCGATAGATAAAATTTTAAAACACAAGTATTAAAAATACTGTAATGTCTACTAGCCAGAAAACACCATATTAACCATATTATAATGCCATTTATATATTTGACAACAGTATTGACCATTGTAATGTCCGATAGACATACAACAACAGTATAAACCCCATTGTAATGTCATGCACGCATGCCATCAGTATTTGCCACAATGTTATGACATATCAACACATACAAACTATTTTTAACGATATGCCAATGTCCATTAGACACCAGTATTAACCATATTATAATGTCCTATATACGCTTAAGACCATTATTCACAATAGTGTTATGTCATATAGATACATGACAACTGTTCTAACCACATTGTAATGTTCAATAGACACAAACAACCAGTTTTAGCCACTTGGCATTGTCATACAGGCAAATAACAACAGTATTAACGAAAAAACATGAAAAGCAATAAAAGTCCTGGTTCAGCTGGTATCACTACTGAATTCTATAAAATATTCTGGAATGATTTAAAACAATTTTACTTCAACTCAATTAATTATTCATATGATAAAGGCGATTTAACCACGCTACAAAAACAAGGTATAATAACGCTTTTACCAAATAAAGATAAAGAACTAACATCACTAAATAATTGGAGACCGATCACTTTACTAACTATTGATTACAAAATCGCAACAAAAACAATCGCAAATAGACTTAAAAGTGTTATTCCACACATTATTAACGCATCACAAACCGGTTTTATAAAGGGAAGATATATTGGGGAAAATATAAGACTTTTTTTGATGTTATGGATTATCTTAACGACAACGAAAGTCCGGGTTTACTTTTTTTTGCAGATTTTGAAAAAGCATAACAAGTTGGATAAAACTGTTTTAACATAATGTACAATGTCGTGTTTCAAATAATGGATATATGTCTGATTTCTTTAAGGTTCAAAGATGTGTTAGCCAAGGATACCCATTGTCGCCCGTTTCGTTTATTATTGTTATTGAAATTTTATCAGATGCTATAAAACATGAGGAAAATATTAAAGGGATAGTTATAGCCGAAGAAGAAATTAAACATTCATTCTTCGCCGACGATGCTACGTTTATGATGGATGGTTCACAAAAATCATTAGAAACATTAATTAATGTAGTTGAAGAGTTTCGAAATATATCTGAGTTAAAATTGAATACGGAAAAAAAAAAAACTTAAAAATACTAACATTGAATATTGTAAAAACAAAAAAAGTAGATGGACATCAGATAAAGCAAGTACCTTAGGGATGGTTTTCACAAATAATAGAAAAAAAGTACACGAACTCAACTTAAATAAAAAAATTGATGAATTTTATACGTGTTTAAATAAATGGAAAACATTATTTATCTCTAATAGGTAAAATCACAGTTATTAAAAGTTTTGCTCTTCCCAAACTTATATACCCATTAACAGTCTTAGAAAACCCTAAAGATGATTTTATTGACATAACACAACACATGTATCAATTCTTATGGAATTACAATCCTGATAAAATAGGAAGAAAAAACATAATACAGGAATACGACAAAAGGGGTCTAAAAATGATCAATTTAGAAGTGTATATAAAATCCTTAAAATGTAGCTGGATTAAACAGATTTTAGACCCAAACAATAACGGCTCATGGAAATGTCACTATACAAAAGAACTAAATAAAATAGGTGAAATGTAATCTTAATTGTAAAGACGTAAATACAATTGGCATAAAGAATTTGTTTTTTAAAGAAATAATTGAAAGCTGGTCAAAAGTAAATTATAAGAAAGATATAAAATCTATTTCCAAGCAGATAATCTGGAACAACTCGTTATTAAAACACAATAAAAAAGTTATTTATATTAAAAACCGGGACGATTTAGGCTTGAAATATTTTGAACAACTACACGATTATCGTGTAAGAAGATTTTTTACATTTACAGAGTTTAAAGAATTATTCGATGTTAAAAACAGTGATTTTTTACAATACCATTCATTAATTAAGAGCATTTCAAAAGAATGGAAAAGACTACTCCAAGAAGAACAAATAAATGTAACAAATAATCCAGATGTTTTGATAAAGACTTTTTTAAAAAGCAAAGCACCAAATAAACACCTAAATAGGTTATTGATAGAAAAAGAGACACATGACAATATTGTAAAACCGCAAGTAAAGTGGGAAGAAATCCTAGGAGATTTAGATTGGAAAATATTTATATTTCACCATTCACAAGTACAATAAACACAAAATTACGTACGTTTCAATATAAATATAGCATGAGAATCATACCGTGTAATAAGTTATTATATAAATGCAAACGTGTTAGCTCAAGTCTGTGTTATTTTTGTGGAATGCATGTTGAATCGCTTATATATTTATTTTGGGAATGTCAAATTATTCAACAATTCTGGACGAGTTTACAAAGATTTCTCCAGGGTAAGCGTTTGGATGTATATATGGATCTAAAAACAATATCATTTGGTATAAGCAAAAACAAAAAAACATAGCTGTATTATCAACTTTATTATACTTATTGCAAAATATTTCATTTTCATAAACAAATACAAGAAAGCCATACCTGAGTTTGACTGTTTTATAAAAAAAATTAAACAAAAAAAAGGATATAGAAAAGAATATTGCAATATTTAAAGACAAAATTGAACAACACAACAAAAAATGGGACAACATGAATTCATAAGGGAAAATGAAAGGCGACTTAGATATACGATATAAAAAAGCACTATATGTATGTGTATATATACATTTATATTTGTATTTGTGTATATATGTGTGTGTATACATATATATATATATATATATATATAAAGCACTGTAATATAAAAACGGCATCAACGATGTAGCTCTGTACAAAACTTCTGATACTCCTATTTCTCCCCACCTTTAAACTCTTTCTATCCCTGATAATTCTATATACATTCTCCTTAAAGTTTCTTTTATGACATACGTGTATTGCACGTTGTTGCAACATTAAAATAAGTTACTATATAAGCGAACGTTAATTACTACTATATGTAACACATTGTAATATAATATGACTTGAGAGAAATAAAATATTAAAAACAACAGTATTAACGATATTGTAATGTCCATAATACACATAACAACACTATTAACGATATTGTAATGTCCATAATACACATAACAACAGTATTAACGATATTGTAATGTCCATAATACACATAACAACACTATTAACGATATTGTAATGTCCATAATACACATAACAACACTATTAACGATATTGTAATGTCCATAATACACATAACAACAGTATTAACGATATTGTATTGTCCATAATACTCATAACAACAGTATTAACGATATTGTAATGTCCATAAGACACATTGCAACACTATTAACGATATTGTGATGTCCATAATACACATAACAACACTATTAACGATATTGTAATGTCCATAATACACATAACAACACTATTAACGATATTGTAATGTCCATAATACACATAACAACAGTATTAACGATATTGTATTGTCCATAATACTCATAACAACAGTATTAACGATATTGTAATGTCCATAAGACACATTGCAACACTATTAACGATATTGTAAGGTCCATAATACACATAACAACACTATTAACGATATTGTAATGTCCATAATACACATAACAACACTATTAACGATATTGTAATGTCCATAATACACATAACAACACTATTAACGATATTGTAATGTCCATAATACACATAACAACAGTATTAACGATATTGTATTGTCCATAATACGCATAACAACAGTATTAACGATATTGTAATGTCCATAAGACACATTGCAACACTATTAACGATATTGTAATGTCCATAATACACATAACAACAGTATTAACGATATTATAATGTCCATAATACTCATAACAACAGTATTAACGATATTGTAATGTCCATAAGACACATTGCAACACTATTAACGATATTGTAATGTCCACAATACTCATAACAACAGTATTAACGATATTGTAATGTCCATAAGACACATTGTAACAGTATTAACGATATTGTAATGTCCATAATACACATAACAACAGTATTAACGATATTGTAATGTTCATAATACTCATAACAACAGTATTAACGATATTGTAATGTCCATAAGACACATAACAACAGTATTAACGATATTGTAATGTCCATAAGACACATAACAACAGTATAAACGATATTGTAATGTCCATAAGACACATAACAACAGTATTAACGATATTGTAATGTCCATAAGACACATTGCAACACTATTAACGATATTGTAATGTCCATAATACTCATAACAACAGTATTAACGATATTGTAATGTCCATAATACTCATAACAACAGTATTAACGATATTGTAATGTCCATAAGACACATAACAACAGTATTAACGATATTGTAATGTCCATAATAAACATAACAACAGTATAAACGATATTGTATTGTCCATAAGACACATTGCAACACTATTAACGATATTGTAATGTCCATAATACACATAACAACAGTATTAACGATATTGTAATGTCCATAATACTCATAACAACAGTATTAACGATATTGTAATGTCCATAATACTCATAACAACGGTATTAACGATATTGTAATGTCCATAATACACATAACAACAGTATTAACGATATTGTAATGTCCATAATACTCATAACAACACTATTAACGATATTGTAATGTCCATAATGCACATAACAACAGTATTAACGATATTGTAATGTCCATAATACTCATAACAACAGTATTAACGATATTGTAATGTCCATAAGACACATAACAACAGTATAAACGATATTGTATTGTCCATAAGACACATTGCAACACTATTAACGATATTGTAATGTCCATAATACACAAAACAACAGTATTAACGATATTGTAATGTCCATAATACACATAACAACAGTATTAACGATATTGTAATGTCCATAATACACATAACAACAGTATTAACGATATTGTAATGTCCATAATACACATAACAACAGTATTAACGAAATTGTAATGTCCATAATACTCATAACAACACTATTAACGATATTGTAATGTCCATAATGCACATAACAACAGTATTAACGATATTGTAATGTCCATAATACTCATAACAACAGTATTAACGATATTGTAATGTCCATAAGACACATAACAACAGTATAAACGATATTGTAGTGTCCATAAGACACATTGCAACACTATTAACGATATTGTAATGTCCATAATACACATAACAACAGTATTAACGATATTGTAATGTCCATAATACTCATAACAACAGTATTAACGATATTGTAATGTCCATAATACTCATAACAACAGTATTAACGATATTGTAATGTCCATAATACACATAACAACAGTATTAACGATATTGTAATGTCCATAATACTCATAACAACACTATTAACGATATTGTAATGTCCATAATGCACATAACAACAGTATTAACGATATTGTAATGTCCATAATACTCATAACAACACTATTAACGATATTGTAATGTCCATAATGCACATAACAACAGTATTAACGATATTGTAATGTCCATAATACACATAACAACAGTATTAACGATATTGTAATGTCCATAATACTCATAACAACAGTATTAACGATATTGTAATGTCCATAAGACACATAACAACAGTATTAACGATATTGTAATGTCCGTAAGACACATTGCAACACTATTAACGATATTGTAATGTCCATAATGCACATAACAACAGTATTAACGATATTGTAATGTCCATAATACTCATAACAACAGTATTAACGATATTGTAATGTCCATAAGACACATAACAACAGTATTAACGATATTGTAATGTCCATAAGACACATTGCAACACTATTACCAATATTGTAATGTCCATAATACAAATAACAACAGTATTAACAATATTGTAATGTCCATAAGACACATTGCGATATTGTATGTAATGTCCGTTAGAAACATATCAACAGTATGAACGAAATTGTAATGTCCGTAAGACATATAACAACAGTATTAACGATAGTGTAATGTCCGTATGACAATTAACACCATTGACAAGGATATGGTAATATCCGTTAGACACATAACACCAGTGTTAATAATAGTGTAATGTCCGTAAGATTCATTACAGCAATGTTAATTATAATGTAATGTCCTTTAGACACATAACAACATTATTTACTATATTGTAATGTCCTTTTTGTAGACGCATAACAACAGTATTAACAATATTATATGTAATGTTCGTTAGACATATAACAACAATATTAAGGATAGTGTAATGTTCTTAAGAGACATAACATTAGTAGTAACGATATTGTAATGTCTGTCAGACACATATCGTCAGTACTAACGATATTGCAATGTCCGCTAGACACAGCACAACAGTATTAACGATACTATAATGACCATTCGACACAAAACAACAGCATTAACCATAGTGTATTGTCCATAAGAAATACAACAACTGTATTAACGGTATTGTTATGTCAAATAAATACACATCAACAGTATCTACCACATGGTTATGTCATATAGACACACATAACAAGAGTATTAACTGTATTGTTATGTCAAATAGACCCATATAACACGAGTCATAACAATATTGTGATGTCCAATAGACATATCACAGTTACACCAGTATTAATGATATTGTAATGACCTTTTGACACATAACACCAGTATTAATGATACTGTAATAATCGTAAGACACATAACCATGATAACACCAGTAGTAATGATACTGTAATCGCCCTTTGACACATAACACCAGTATTAATCATACTGCAATGATCGTAAGACACATAACACCAGTATTAATGATACTGTAATAAGCGTAAGACACATAACACCGGTATTACTAATACTGTTATAATCGTAAGACACATAACACCAGTATTAATGATACTGTAATAATCGTAAGACACATAACACCAGTATTAATGATACTGTAATAATCGTAAGACACATAACACCAGTAGTAACGATACTGTAATAATCGTAAGACACATAACACCAGTATTAATGATACTGTAATAATCGTAAGACACATAACACCAGTATTAATGATACTGTAATAATCGTAAGACACATAACACCAGTAGTAATGATACTGTAATCGCCCTTTGACACATAACACCGGTATGCATTAATGATATTGTAATGATCACAAGACACATAACACCAGTATTAATGATACTGTAATGTCCCTTTGACACATAACACCAGTATTAATGATACTGCAATGATCATAAGACACATAACACCAGTATTAATGATACTGTAATAATCGTAAGACACATAACACCAGTATTAATGATACAGTAATAATCGTAAGACACATAACACCAGTAGTAATGATACTGTAATCGCCCTTTGACACATAACACCAGTATGTATTAATGATATTGTAATGATCACAAAACACATAACACCAGTATTAATGATACTGTAATGTCCCTTTGACACATAACACCAGTATTAATGATACTGCAATGATCATAAGACACATAACACCAGTATTAATGATATTGTAATGATAACAAGACACATAACACCAGTATTAATGATATTGTAATGATCACAAGACACATAACACCAGTATTAATGATACTGTAATGTCCCTTTGACACATAACACCAGTATTAATGATACTGCAATGATCATAAGACACATAACACCAGTATTAATGATATTGTAATGATAACAAGACACATAACACCAGTATTAATGATATTGTAATGATCACAAGCCACATAACACCAGTATTAATGATACTGTAATGTCCCTTTGACACATAACACCAGTATTAATGATACTGCAATGATCATAAGACACATAACACCAGGTTTAAAAGAGCTACGTCATAATATAACGTCATAATTGTCATTGAAATATCGGATGGCGTGGTGGTGTAATGGGGAGCATACTTGCCCGGAAAGCAAGAAGTCCGTGGTTCAATTTCCGGCTGCAGCTCGCCGATTTTTGAAATAACAATTATTCTGAATATTAAATCAAATTAGTCATGTTATCACATCATCCAAATTTCAAAGTTCACCGTTGTAAAAAACAAAGATAGTATTCAATGACATGTGGTTTCAAAATTATCCCAATGCTATAGTATAGTGGCATGAAGGGACTTTTTCTGTCAAAATATTATAACTCGCAACTATATGTGTTGATCTGTTAAACATAATTGAGTGACTATTTTGCATAAAAATAATGCGAAACAAAATTGATCATTAGGCATGTCTATTTTCGAACAAAAACGGTCCAAACCAAATAACAATATGTAAATCCGATCAAATGAACTGTTCATCCTAATGTTCCACCATACCACATGATGTTTTAATTAACAATGTGAGAACATGCTTTTATGTGTATCCTGTGTATATTGAACGATGTGATAAAATGGCTCATTTTATTTATAAATGATGTCTCGTCTGCTCTAGCTGGATAAATGGATTATTCTATGGACCTATATATTTTCACATAAAAATCAAAGCAACTTTGAGTAAAATTGTATCAAACTTTTCTGATACATGGGTATAAAAGGCAAAATTTCGATATTTGAATGACAATTATGACGTTATATTATGACGTAGTTCTTTTAAACCTACTGAGTGCCAGCGTTGAATATTTTTTCAGATAGGCGACTAAACAGTACAACGTTATTATTTTATACAGGTACCATATTGCGTCTAACAAGGACACGGAATTATTGAATATTCAGAATATGGATGGCGTGGTGGTGTTATGGGGAACATACTTGCACGGAAAGCAAGAGGTCCGTGGTTCAATTCGCGGCTGCGGCACGCCGATTTCTGAAATGTCACTTATTCTGAATATTTAATAATTTCTTGTCCTTGTTAGACGCAATAGCGTACTTGTATAAAATAAAAACGTTGTAAATAGTCGCCTATCTCTGAAAATCTAACGCTGGAACTCATTAGGTTTAAAAGAGCTACGTCATAATATATAGAGTTTAATAACCAGTGTTTTTGTGATACGAGGTAGAGAAATGGCCCCGATATAAGAACGAGTGCGGAGAACGAGTTGAAATGGCCCCGATATAAGAACGAGTGCGGGGCCATTTCTCTACCGAGGGAGATATTTTCAGTATCTCAAAAACACTGGTTATTAAACTATATATTACATAATTTAAAATGATATTTTATTAAAATTTCTAAAGATTCACGCCTTTTTACACCAGTTTGCACGAGAACGCCAAGACGACGTTACGTCATACAAACAAAACAAGTGGAACCGGAACTCTCTTCGTTAATTACCGTAATCGTTATTCCCTAGTGGCGGAATTATGTTCACATCAATAGTGTTGAATCACTGTAATGTACGATATGGTTGACATTGCTCATGCCTTGGTTGAACATTTCACTTGACCATACCCCATCCATTTTTGATTTTGTTTTAAGATGGCGGATCAATAGTTTAAGGAGATATATTTATAAACAAATAATTATAGTGCAAATACAGGTAACAGGTAAATAACTGAAATAATTGATTGATTTTTCCCTTTCGTGATGACACACATGCAACCATAGGGTATAGTGCTGAAAAGGTCTTATTACCTATTTCTTTATCCGCTTCTGTCTGGGAATAATTTGAAATTTAGACTATCAGTGAACTATATGTATGCTACTATAGTAATTTTGATTTTGTATTTACTAGTTAATCGGTGTAAATTTGACTACTGCTTTATTGTTTCCGTTTATAGATTGTGTTTAATGTTCGATTGATGTAAATGTTACCATTTGTAATCTTCATTCAAGTGGAGGAAATTAAAATGATGCATATATCCTATTCATTTAAGTTGTTTATTTTATAACTAAAAGTTAACTAAAAAGATACTGTAATCGTACAACAGTGATAACGAAAAGATTTAAATTGGCATTTGGCTACCACTCCCTAGATCTAAAGTTAATTTAGCTTTTTGGTGGGTATATTTACTCTGTATAACCCAAATAAAGATTTTGATTCACCTCGGTTTTTAACATGTATACTTAAACCTTTATTTCCTGCCTAAGTGATTGATTATTTATAAGTACCCTTTAAACATCATATGACATACACGTCACTTATCTGAGAACGAGGCTGTGTGGATTGACCAATCAGATACATCCGTTTTAAGTTGAAAGGGAAATAATAATGGATTAATGAATGGATGAATAATCGATTGATAATTAAATGTTAAGTGCGATTGTCGGTTAATTTCAGTTGAACTAACTTAAATCATGCGTGTAAATAATCATGTTAAAGTAGATATTTTCTTAATTTATATAGTTTAAAATAGAGTTAATACTGCGCATACCTGCACTTATTTATCGCTGGATTTTATCATAGGTACAGATGGGGACAACTGGGGACAGTTGTGAGTTAGGAAAGACTCTTTTGGAAAATATCAGTTCTAAAAGATATATTTGCAGATTTTTGAGGGCAGGAGTAACGGACGATACAACTTCAAAATCATATCAGAATGTCGAAATTTCGCCGGGAATAGTGATTATTATTGAATTATGTTGGACTAATGATAATAGGTAATATTATAACATATACTAACAATACTATAATCATGATAATAATAATCTAAACATAATACTATACAAAAGGTCAATATTGCAGATATAAATACGGTAAACAGTTATTATAAGTTTACGATTGATTTATATTAGTAATAGTGCGTAATGTATGTATGTTTCTATCAGTTTCATTTAAACAAAATAGATGTTGAAATGGGGGTGAGGGTAGGGGTGGGGGATGGGAGTAATAATAAATAAACAACAACAAAAAATGAACGTATATAAAACAAATCTTGCTTGAAATGTAAGCTTATGTTGCATTTTTCTTCAGCTAAATATATGTAACATGCTTTTACGATTTCAAGTATTATTATGTGATACTTAGTTTATTATTTATATTAATTTACAAAACATTTTATGTTTTAGCGTTCACACATGTTATCTGTGACGAGAATATTCTGAGGAGATGAACTGCACTGCAACAATGTTTCTAAATATAGCCACAAAGTCACATCCGGAAAAATAGAATGGTAATTACATATCAATCTGTACTGTAGTTAACTGCCATCACTGCTACAAACATCTTTAACCACACTTTCGCTACACATATGTCTAACCGCTGTCCGCTACACATATCTTTAAGCATATTAAATTACTGATAAACTGTTGTAATTTGTCTTCAAAGATGACACCGACAATACATTAGTACAAACTAGGTCAATTCCGGCTACGTTCGGAATCAAATTCGACGGCTTTTTACGTTCAAAATTGTCTTAATCAGACAATAATGCACGTTGTTATATAACCAATATGCCAATATATTGATACAGCTAGGATTTGATTGGCGTTGCGTGTCTATTATTACAGTACACACAAAAGGGGCAAATCAGCGCTCTCATGTTACTTAAACATAGATAAAACAGTCGGCTAAAGGACACTGCACAACTTTTATGTCATGTTATTATGACGCAACCAATATTGTTTCCCTCAAGGTTTATTAATGATGTGAGATGTTGCTTATAATACAGTTTCCAGCCTTAATAACGTCATTTCCGGTTAAAAACGTTTCATTATTAAGAAGAAATATCTGGCGATCATTTTATCATGGGTTAATAATTTATGTGATAAATACAGAAGACTTGAAACAGGCTATCACTAATACGATTGTATAGTATAAATAAGTTACTAACTGCGGTTAAAATTAACCGTTAATAAGCAAGGTGGTGTTTTTGTTGCACGTGTTGCCCTTTGCAGGGCGATTTTTACTCATTCGAACTTTCTGTTTTGAACTAAAGATTTCTTTATTTACACTGTATCGTTCTACTGGGATGACAATATGATAAGAGTGAGGTTTGGTGCACCCTAGAACATGGTTCAAACCGCCAGTGGCCTTTTTTGGTCACGGGCCATTCCAAGGCGGTAACCCTATTGTCAACCATTTTATCTCTGTGATGTCATATACCTTGCTTTTAGGTGTATAATTGTAGTTGTTTTGTGTTTCCATGCATGGTTTTGGTTGACTGGTCATTGAATGCTACATTTCCTGATCGACTTTTATATCTACTAAGATATGTTCTGCATCACACATTGATATCACATATTGATGTGATGGACAAACGTTTGTTATGTTGATTCATAATAAAAAAAAGGTCTGCTATCAATCTTCTTTATAACATTATTTTAGAGAGAACCTCTTGAAGTTGATGTCCGCCTTTGAACTGCAATGAACGTTTTATATTAACAAATTTGTAATGTATAATGGAGACCAAAATGTTAGTATATTGAGAGCCATGCCTCAAACTATGTGGAGCATAACTAAGACTAGTGTCATGAATGTCACAACTAATGGCCTACATTAGGAAATCCAAGGATAAACATAGAATTTAACGTTATAAATCAGACAATACCCCAGACACACAAATGTATCCATATGTTGTTTCATATTGCTTATGAATAGCATTGCTGATGCCTACATCATTTCTATTTAAACCCTAGAACATGGTTCAAACCGCTTCTTCTATTGACTTAGTAAATAATTGATTGGTATAAATGTTGCAGTGAAAATTAAGTTTTTTTAATCTGATGAAGTAAGACATATACTAAATGTTGTTCATGCTATGGCAAGATTATCTGGTATCACAAAACGTGTATATAAATTATTTGAATGATTATGTTGTCCAGATGACATAATTGTAATATAAAAATATAAACAATGACGAAATTACAATTATTATAGAGAGTAACGTTAAATACTGAGTTTGCTTTTTCAAGAACCTTACACAATTATATGCCTCATATTATACAAATGTGAACTTAAAGTAAAAGTAATATGGGCATATGATTTATATAACAATTAGTAAAATTGTTTTCATATGAGTTCTTTTGAGTAAAATGTAAGTGTATCTGTCACCGGACTTGAGGGAATAAACAAATAAAAGAGTTTTTAATCACGAAACTTTGATCAATTTAGTAATGCTTTTTTCATGCAACGAATGGAATGTAGCTTATTATTATGTAATTCCAATAAATTGTATTAACAAATCCTTCTCAAAAGAAACGGTTCGTCAAAGAAAAAGTTGTGTATAGTTTGCAATAAATATTTGAATTAAGCACCACAACAGCAAAACCAACTGAAACTATATCGGCTAAAATATGAAATCCTAGGATACAAAAGTAGCTACTGGAAATGTAACTGCTACTGGAAATGTAGCATTCCCAGAATACAGTCAAACAAAAACACGCATACAAAGCAAACAACAATAACAAGGTTACATAGAAACACAGTATGAGACATCGTAAAGATAAAATGGTTGACAATAGGGTTACCACATTGGAACGGTCAGAGGCAAGAAGGTTAAAACCTCTATAGTGTACCAAACTCGTATCCTATTGTCGTCGCAATAGAACGAGACATTTTAAATAATGAAATACCCACAATTCTTTATTTTTCTTTAAAAAAACTAGCATAGCATCATGAGGCAATACAAGACATGAAATATAACTCAAAGACCATGTTACCTTTTAATGTGTTACTATCATCATGACAATTCGATAAACATCTGACCATTTTAGAAAGTTCTGCTTAATGAATTTGCTATAATTACTGGTTAGCTATCATTAAAATGGTACTTGGTCATGTCAAAGGTATGAGTTCATTTAGTTGTTATTTTTCAGATACAAAGAGCAGTGTCCAGAAAGTACAAGAACACATTGGTAGATTTGGAAATACCATTCCCGGTAAATATATGAATATTCCACTGATATGTTTTAAGTGCCATTTCACGTTTGAAATCATTTTTATAAAGCAAACACTTAATTTTTGGAAATAAAATGCAATTATGACAAATTACAACCATGTATTTATGCTCAAACTTAAAACTACTAAGTACATACAAAATACATACAAAATATTAACTTACATGTACTTGCTATTATTTAAATTTCATTTCAAAGTTAACATCAAAGAAATATACAATTAGTATATAAAGTGTATGTTTTAGATGTTAAAAAGTTCCTCCTCTTAATATTCTTCAGTTCTATTCCAAAATATTTCACTCAATTTAGTATGTGTGTTTTGTGTCTGTTTTTAAATGGTTAATTCACAATCATATACTGTGTATACAGTCTATACATGCTTAAAATCAGCATGTATTACCTTATACAATTGAATACTATTTGAGTAAACAAAACAGCGATTTAGGGTTCTGTGGAAATATGCAGGATTTGTGTGTTTTTCATCCTTTTTGAATGGGGAAACTGCAAAGTAAACCGTGAGAGAGTGGTAATAATAGTACAAATCTAGACAATTAATCCTTACATGAGTATTTCAGAGTAAGTTGTGACTTGGCGAAGGATAGTAGTGTGGTAAAGAGGAGTGAACATATTTAGTAGATCATCAGCAATTGAAAACATAAACGATTTTTCAAGATGTGTTTACTAAGAATGTCGTTAGATCTTGTAATAAAAAATAAATGTAAATTCAATTGCTAAACACATTTATTTCATGATGTCCAAATATGTGTTCAATCTGAAATAATAGTTAGCAAACTAGATATATTGAAATAAAGTAATGTTTTTATTCATCTGTTACATTTAGATGTTTAAGGATTAAGGAAAAGATAATATTTAGCATGTGTTTTATACATTGTAGAGTTGTGGGAAAATGGAGGGATTTCGTTGCTGAATCGTCGACCCAATCTTGGTGTCCGCGATGCTCTGGTCATAAGTGGTGCGTTTTATATTTAAACAATGGCAAAATGCATCTGAACAGTTTGAATACATAATTCAAACTGGTAGAAAATGCTTGCACAGTAGTATGTCACATCTTTATTACTCTATCACATATGCATCTTCCTGTCATGATGATTCGTTATTTTCGTAATTGTTCATTAAAAGTTCCTTCCAACATAAGATCTCACAGCACACAGCACACAGCACACAGCACATGTTCGTTGATTTTTTTAAAAATGAAATCAACCTTAAAATTATACCTATCAATCACTATTTTTTTTAAAGATGTTTTCCAGAAAAATAGAAAACGTTAAAGTGTTCCACCTATTCATGATCAACATGTCATACTGATCAACAAATTGTGTTAGCTTTGAGTTGTTCATGTATTACATTGGAATTCACTATGGATTATGAAAGAAATCGGCTTAAAAGTAACCTGGTGCGTATCCTAGGATAGCATATATAACAGTGCAACATGAATTTCCTTATAACTAAGACCAGTCAGTTTCGGCTCTGTCATCATTATGTTCTGGCCTTTTAGAATTCATTTTATTTATTTATATACTTTTTTTAAATTTTAAATCGGACACAAAGACCCCTACAATAAGCCTGATGTACTCCCTTTAAATCTGTAACAATGAACATCCATCTTTAATATTTTATGACTATATGGCGATATTTAAGTTAGATAAAAGACACAAATTGAACTTTGAATAATAAAAGTGACCATATCAGAACTATTTATATATATATATATTAGTTTGCCATAATTTGCACTGCTTGTCATTTCCCCAAACAATATACGTCAACAATTTTCTGGAAGAAAAATAAAACATTCAATTGCAGGACAATCAGATTTGTTTTAAAAGCTGATGCAAGCGTAATAAATACTGATAAGGGAGATCATTTGAAAGCAACAAACATAACCTAGAGAAAAAAGTAGTAGACTGTTATATTCAGTCTATTAATGAGAGGTAAAGTAAAAATAAACATCGCTCACGCCCCCTAGCACCGTCTTAAGTGGTATTCTACTTCAAAGTCTCCTATCCTGGACTCGTTGATCCCAAAGGTCCAGTAAAAATAACACTACTGATTCGAAGCATGGGGAGACTTTAACGTGATTAAAAAATCCAGATATCACATTCTATACATATATATATATATAATTTAAATATATCTATAATATACTTCAAAAACAAATGATGTGACATCACTACAATAAACGGATAATGCTTTAGAACGGTTATTGTCTATAGGGGACATTTTTAAAAAAAAAGATATTCTAAAATAATTTACTTAACCTTTGTACGATTGTGATGAAACTGTTTGAGCTTACCATAGATGAGGCTGAATTTAATTTGCTGTCCAGTATAAGAGAAATCGTAATAACTACATGTTTTCATGACATTGCATAAGTGAAATGCTCAGCATTAAAATTACACATTGTAATATTTCAATTAGAAACATTAGTAACATTTTATAAGACTTGTCCAGGAACGTATGGATAACCTCTCGTATAAATACCTTGCACTAATATGTTATATGTTGTTTCTCACCATTTTTATTTAAATTCGATGAACTTACCTTAATCTGTACTGTTATTTGTTTAATTTCTGATCTATTTTGTTTCATTTGTTTTATAAAGGAGCGAAGTTTGAAGAAACAATACCAAAGTTCGTTATATACGGTGGTTGCCTGCTGAAATGGACCCAGGGCTAGTATACGTTTGGGCTGAATATCTACACATATAAACAGAACAGACTTGTGACAAGATCAGTAATGATGTCCATAAGACAATTATAATAATTATTACGCTACTTCTGTCTAATGCATGTATGAGACCTATTTGTTGGTGAACATGATTGTTTATGTATTAAATACATCGATATTCGGCCAGTTGTGTTTGTCGTTTTATAACTTATTTTAATAATTATGTGAATGTTATGTATATCTTGTGAATAATGTACAAACAACATATATGCATTTCATACACGTATGAAAATTAAAAAGAAGAAATAAAAACTGATTTCCCCAAAAAAATATGTTATACATGAACACAAGCTCACTAGGCTATGCCAGACAGGCAAGCTTTAGTTCGTATTTTTTTTATAGTTAATGGTTCCTACAGTATTGCATATTATTTAAATGAAGAACACAAATAATCTGTATGGGTGTATATGCTATTATATATTACATAACATTTGTCCAAAAGGTCATGGTCATTCAGCTGCACATAAAATATTTTACAAATTATCAATAAAGAACACATTAAAGTTGCTAATTATTTATTCAAAACTTAGCTGTAGTTTTATAAGACTCGTTTTAAATTGTTTTGAAAAACTGAAGTTGGTATCAAGTTCATAAGTATCCTAAGCAATGTTAGTTTTCGTCCATTTCTGTAGAATACTAATAAGGAAAATGTATTTTGAAAACAAAATCCTTAATTTTCCTTCTTTTCACTTACCTTCAAATAAAATTGATTGCGCTTGAAGTTTAACAGCAGGAAATAAATACAGTTTGGCAAGCAATCTATTTAATCAATCGTGTGACCCTTTCGATTAAGGTATTATGGTATTCATACATTTACCTCTACTGACGTGTAGCTATTTTATTTATATCTAAGTTAACATACAGCTAAAGGGAGATAACTTACCTAGAATATTTTAACACTAATATTAATCATGCCATAGTAATAGATTTTCATTAAAATGTTGGAGTGATATCAGTTATATAATATAACAAAATGACTCTTCGAGAAGCATCGTGTGACCTGTTTAACGATGTCCATAAGTCTAGTAGCAGAGATAGGAATTATTATTAAGAAATATAACATCAGTTTTTAATGATATTTTATTATTGTTTTCCTTCTGATAAATTATAAAATATTTACAATATTGATGTTTACTTGATTTGAAACAAGCTCTAATCGTCTTTCCAAATTAAAAGTAATTTAAGAACTCTGATGCGACAAGGAATATCACAACCTGACTTCTATGGTGATGTGATTTACAAACTTCGTATGATCCTTGGTTATGATCACTTTCATACTATCTTTGTTAAACTTTTTAAAAAGTTTATCAAGAGGTTATGACCCTATCATTTTGCAACGCAATTCATGCTTGGTGGTGGACCCATTTACAGTTCGCCACTATGCTTTCCTCTTTAATTGTACTATGAAGTCTACCTAAAGCCAAAATAGGAGGCCGAAATTTGATGTTTGTCTGCAATCTTGTCTTGTCGTGCCCTCAGTGGTTTATTCTCTTGTTGCTGTGGCTTCTGCCAAGTCATTGGGTATCTTCTTTGTGGCTTTCTAATGTTTTTTTTGTATTTATATATACACGAGCAACTTTATGACCGTTCCAATGCGGCAGCCCTATTGTCAACCATGTTTGTGTTTGTGACGTCATATACTTTTATTCCGTATTAACGTTGCCATTCATGTTTGTCTTTTTGCGTGTTTTTGAGTTTACTGTATTCTGTGAAAGCTGCATTTCCTTTTCGACTTTACTATTGATATTTTGAATAGTGAGTTCTGCTTATCCCGGGGCTAGTGGGCGTAAACGGTAACAAGCATATTTCACTACCGTTCATGAACAGTCTCGATCAGCCCGAGACTGCAATATTTCGTATTTATCGTGTTCGGCCGTTTCCAAAGGTCCACTATCACTCTTTTTTTTATACTTATTTTTATGCATTTAATAGTCCAGGTATCTGCCTATTATGGCCTTGTGTGTCATTTAGCTCCTCAATGTTTCATCCGATCTTAACCAAAGTTACAAAGCAGGTACATATTTATCATATCTTAGACGAGTTCCTAAACCATGATGTCCACCAAATTGGTCATACGTTGATATTATAGATAAAATTAAATATATATTAACGAGCACCATCCAGCAAGTAGATCGAAACAGGCTCTCTTGGACCTTTTGTTTTATAGATCTTGTGTTATTAATGTATTCGGAATTAAATCCGATAGTTTGAATAGTTGTCTTTCAACATAAATCTAGTTAATGAAATTGACCCCAAATCAGATTTTAACTAAGCATTCTTTAATCCATGCCCACTCCACTATATCAAAAACGTTTGTTTGGCCTAGACAATGATATGATCCCTTCACTGCTTTTGGAGTCCACATAATCTATTATAACTTGAATGAATAGATGAATAATAAACGGTAAAATGCGTTTTAGCTATTCCGCAAAACATTTCTCGATTCCTTCCTATAGCAAATATTCTTCTAATATTTTATCTATTACTTTCATCCATTCAGTTTTAATTATATGCATAACTGTTGGTACAATTCAAAGACTATTCTATCATTTCCTGAAGATATATTTAGCTTGAATATAAAAACGTCTGTTTGTTCGAGTCTTTCAACATCCTCAATATTTAGTTTTTTTCACAGGTAACACAAATACACCGAATTTATGTCAATGTCTTTTAAAGTGGAAGGAGTTTTATAAAAGTTTTTTTTTTTCTGTCAAGATTTCGCTGATGTCATGTTTAATTTCACCTTTTTACATTTTATTTTGGACCAAACCTTTTGTTTAACCCTTTCTGTCTCTTGATTAAAAAACTATAAGATTGACTTTTAATATTTATTAGTATAGTTTGCTGTAGATCTTATGTTGGCGGGGTGTGCTTAATTTTATAGTAATTATAAATTGCACGAAGTATCAAGTAAATTAAATATCAAGTAAATGTGTTTCCTATCTGAAATATCATTTTCTTTTTTAACAGTTGTAATTCTTTTTCAAGCATGTGTATTTGAATGCTTGTTTTTGCAATAGTTCATTGCAATAGTTTTTAATTTATGTTTTGTCACATCTCACCATGACTTTTTAGAGCTGAATGTATTTATTTTTCACAGACTTCCAAAATGTTTGTATTATTTCTCTATAAAAATGCAGCTTTTAGCCCATCGCAGCACTGTAGAGTTAATTAAGTGAACTCCGGCCTTTAACCTAAGATAGTGTTGTTGTTTTACTTAAAGGACGACACGGTAGTGTTCTTATCATGCTGTTACATGAATACATTAAAAGTGAATGCTTATTGTACTTATATAATTGTTACTTCCACATTTGGCTTTAAATAATAATCGAACGTTAATTTATATTATACAGCTGGACACCGGTACACACCGAGGTCTCTTAATTACCATCTGTATTTTAATATTTTTTATGAAAAATAAAATAGATTCTGTTAAGTTCTAATACCGTCAATTGTTTTCGTTTGATTACTTTTATTTGACGTTTGGTTTGGTCAAGGTCACATTTAGTGGTCAAATGTCAGACAATTAACTATAGTGTCTTTGCCTTAACTCTAAAATGACATATTATAGGAAATTCCATCAAACTACACAACAATGTCTAGCAGCTTCAGAAGGTATGTTGTGTGCAAAATTCATTCCACTTCCATTCACCAGTGTATATAATATATAACCCATATAATTTCAACAATTTAATATTGATATAAGAAACCCTTTTAGGGGGCATTTGTCACCAGTAATTTTTTTTTTAAAACATTTTGCTATGCACTCATATCGCATGTGCTGATTGATACAACACAGCTGATAAAATAAACTGGCGCAGGTCTATCGCTGTTAGTTTACAGGTGTTTCGCACTCTCCGTCCTGAAGCAAACGATACATGGACGCACGTATGTGCCGTATTTAATAAAGGTAGGTTAATTCCTTCAACATTATTGTTTACAGTAAGATAACATCACTTGACCATCCGGTCCAGGAGTTCATTACCTGATTACTGCACTTCGACATGAAGCTCATTCACTACAGTTCACGGACGAGCAACGTATAACAATGCTTTTAGATAGCATCACAGAAATTCAAAAACCACATGTATTAAGATAATAATGTTGATCTGTCTTTACAGCGGTCTCATAATACATGTCTGACTACTTCTTATAATGTATTTGGATTGACAATCATTATTCTTCTAGATCGTTTCCAGTCCCTTTTCCAGTCCCTGTAAGTGACTGTTGCTTTCTCGTCTTGTTGTGCGGAGTGTATGTATGTGCAATGTATCCCTATCCGTAACACCGTGTGAATTAATTGAATATAATAAATAACCTAACTCGGCTTTTATTAGAAAACAATCAAACTTGTCTGAACCAAATAGGAGTAAAATATATTTAAATTGTCCTGCTGGGTCGTAATGGAAATCGGTATCAGTATATCCCGATATTCAAGACACTTCTCTAATACGAAGATCAACCACTCTTGTTGTAATATAAAATCCGCCCTTTCTGAGTTACGTCTCCACAAAGATAGATAATAGATTCTGAGATGTTCTATGTTGAAACTTAACTGAATTGAATTTTACACATTATTTATGCAATTAAGAGCTTCTGGTATATAGCGGGAGAAGTATACAGAAGAATCAGATCTCGCCCTAATTACTATGATATGCTTCACGTGCCCCCCCACCCACATGGTAAACGGCCAACGAACGACGCAGTTAGAGAAAATTACGGCTTGTTTTAGGACTCAAACCACAATTATTCTTCCCATATGATTATTCAAAGCTGGGCAGCATACATTGTTGCTGGTTTATTATTTTCACGATATGGTGTTTTCCTTTCCTCGTTCATATTTATTCGACCCCTATGAAAAATACTATCTAACTGAATATGTGGTGTTTGAATGATACCTATCAACATGGGCGTTTTTCTGTATCATTTAACTTTTACAGCGCATATGTTCTGCGGCGGTTCATTTCCGTTACGTTTCCAAAACACAACATGACACTATGTTGAAATTAATCAAGGTTGTCTTGATATAATAATTCACCTAACAGTGATGCATTTGTCACGCCTTTAAAACACAACACTACCCTATGCTGAATTTAATCAAATTGATCTTGGTATAATAAAACACCTAACTGTGATACATACGTCACGCTTACAAAACACATTACGACAGCAGTATGTTGAAATTAACCAAGATTGTGAACACCTCTCGGTATTTGGATGACATACTGAACATTGACAACCCTTTCTTTCCAACTATGGTTCATAATATTTATCCTAAAGAACTTCGGCTTAATAAAGAAAATATATCTGATAATAACGCTTCTTTTCTTGATTTAGATCTCTCGCTTGAAAATGGTAAAATAATTAGCAAAATCTATGACAAGAGAGATGATTTTAATTTTGACATTGTTAATTATCCCCACTTGGATGGGGATGTTCCCCGAGCAACTTCTTATTGGGTGTATCTGTCTCAACTTATTCGTTTTTCTAGAGCTTGTACTCGAGTTGAGGACTTTAATATTCGTAATCTTTGTATAACTAAAAAGTTACTCAATCAGGGTTACCGTTACCATAAACTTCGTAAAACCTTTGCAAAATTTTATTATCGTAACCCTGATCTTCTTTCCAAATATAAATGTAATTTAAGGACTCTTCTGCGACAAGGACTATCACAACCTGACTTCTATGTTGATGTGATTTATAAACTTCGTAAGATTCTTGGTCATGATCACTTTCATACTGTCTTTGTTAAACTTGTTAAACAGTTTATCAAAAGAGGTTATGACCCTATCATTTTGCAACGTACTGCATGCTTGGTGGTGGACCCTTTTACAGTTCGCCACTATGCTTTCCTCTTTAATTGTACGATGACCGGACAGGCTGTGGACCCTATGATGACGCCTACCTAAAGCCCATTGGGACGGTGGCGTTTGATGTTTGTCCATGATCTTTCCTATCGTGCCCTTAATGGTGTATTCTCTTACTGCTCTGGCTTCTGCCAAGTCATTGAGTACCTTCATTGTGGCTTTCTAGGCTATTGTTTTTTTTGTATTATATTTGCAATCAAACACACGAATCCAGGGGTGCAACGACCGATTCCTATATTATAAGAAGAACGATCAAACACAAGAATCCTTAAACAATTTAGAATGAAGCAACGGATTCCCATATTATTAGAAGGACAGTCAAACAAACACATCCTTAGATAAACGATTGAGGTTGCAGTAATGGATTTCTATGGTATTAGAGGAACAATCAAACACTTAAATGCTTAGTTTATTTTGGGTGCAGTAACGGATTCCTATATTAGTAGGAGGACAATCAAACGAACCAATGGGCAATCATTTATGGTGTAGCAATGACAAATATTTTATCAGTATTTTTACCTTGAGACATCGTGATTTCATTTCCAACTATAGCTTTCGCACATGCATGCGCTCGTTCCGTGATACCACCATACTCCTACAGCCCAACCATAATCTTAAATGCGTGGGTCGGTCGTTAAAAGCTAAATGCATTAATACCATTACAAAATGTAAGCTGTGATATTTATTGTTTTCGATAAATGCAATATAGTCATAAAAAACATGCTGTTCCGGCAACATGCATTAGACAATGAGTACGGTTATGATTACTTTGTGACATGACATCATACAATAATCCCCAAAGGTGTTTGTCGTATTTTGTTAAGTAAATGATGTTGAATTGCGTCAAAAAGCTATTAAGGTATGTCACATTTAAAGGTTTGCTTTACCCAGATGTCCATAAAACAGATGCAGGGTTAGTTTATATTAAACACGTATACATTAGGTACTCCATATCTCCCTCTACTCAACAGATTCTTCTCCTGTCACAGTCAAATAAAAACTTTAATATGTTGACTGTGGCATGTTCAATAGATATAAAGGAAATAGTATTGAAACCTCTTCGGCGGAATCTCAGCTAATATCTTTCTTTGTTCAGCGCGCAAACGTTAAACTGATAAAGGATTTATATTTTAAGGATAATTTGCCCGTTGTGTGTTATTATAGTAAAGTTAAATATAACAATGAAAAACAAACAGAGATCAAACATATCTACCCATGAAAAATAAACACAAAATAAGTATATATAAATAAGTGAATTGATGAATACACACATGACATAAAGTACGGTCCAAGCTGAGTATTGAAAAATTCACATATTAAAATAGTTTGTATATATGGTTCAAGGGTAGTACTGACTAGATACAGGTCAAACATACTAAACTGAAGTTTCATGTAAAATATGCAAATATATCGTGATGATATTACACATAAGGGGACGTCATATATTTTAGAAGGAGATCTCATTTTGCTCAGATGAGAATTCCCAAGGTGTTGTATGACTTGTTTTTTGTGTGAATATGTAAGATGCCTCTTTTGTTGTCAATTTAGGCACATCCAATTCATATTTTACATGAAGACAGTATATGATCAGCCCTGAAGACAGTATATGATCAGCCCTGATATAGTGTCATTAGAAACGTGTCCCCCACTACTAAAAACAAGCATGACTAAATGCCCCCCTTTATGACTGTAATAGATACAATCAGAGATACTATTTGACGACGATGTGTGCGTAATTTGATTTGTCATTACATGTTTAGAGTTATTAATATCGTTAATAGTTCTGTTTGCCATAAACACATCCATTAACTCAGACGCTGAAGCAGTATTTGGCTAATTTGTGGCTATTTTATGGTTTAAATTTACCCAAGGAATGCTTTTGTCTGCACAACGAAGCGATCACGTTCTGTCATTTAATCATGTTAATGTGTTTTATTACGTAGCCTCGGTCACTCGATCCACTACTGATTTATTCGCTACGCTGTGCTGCGGGGATTCAGAACCAGTAAGACATATGTATGATACGGGCTTGGCAGGCAGAGACTCATTATTATGACAAGTTATTGGCCAATCAAATACACATTCATAAACGATAGTATAAAATGTTAACACAGTCGTAACATGTATTGCGTAATTTTATAATACGGTAAATGTGAAATTGGTTCAATTATCTAATTATTCTAATTATCAAAAAATGAGAAAAACTGTCCTATAGAAATCACAGCACCCAATCGCAATCTCATCGTAGGTACACACAGTACCTACAACAAAGATCAAATTAAATGTATACTCAGTTGCAAAAGGAAGTGAACACTGAGTTTTGTTCAAATTTAATTGTATAAAGTTTTTTAAGAATTAAATTGACAAATTCCAAAATGAATATGCCATGTTTGGTACCAAAGTTTTTATCATCCACTTGCGAATATCACGTTGTCATTTGTTTTTCAATATGTCGAATCATTAAGGGACTGTTGCTTGAGAAAGAGGATCGGGTATAAAGTAAAAAGGTTCAAAGTTTCCAGTTCTTTTGCAACTGAGTATTCAATGAAAAGTACAATGCACAACACGACGGGTGGTGAAGACAGGGTTACCGTCTTGGAACGGTCAGTAGGCAATACGGCCTACTGGTTACCTTAAATCGATTTTATGAGTGCATAACCGCGTTATTGTCCTGTCTTAAGAGATCAATTGACAAGACAATATAAGTAAAGCATATTTATTTCTCCTTTCAAGGGATTATCTTTTTCAGTATTTATTTTTTTATAATAATTTCTTCCAATTAAAAAATGGGACGGGCCGTAACTAATGTTGTAGAACTTGTGGCCTTTTGCAAACTAATGTAAAATATGTTTAAATCAATTAAAAAAGGCAGTGTAAATGAATAAATAAATCTCCGACAGGCTGTATCCTCTTACTAACTAGGCAGCATTAATATGCAATATAATATAAGACAAGGTTGATAATGCGTATATCAATATGAAAATAACAAATGCCTATAAACTCACAAAGAAGTGCTTAATGACGTGGAAGAACCAGAGCGAAAAGATCATAAACCGCTAAGGACACGCCAATACAAGATCGAAGACAAACGGCTTCTTAATGGTTAAGATTGTTCTTCATAGCCTCTATCCGACTTGGTGTTTACCATAATTTATCGATATTTTCTTTATATATGTCACGCTACTAATCATCAATACCTCAGGTTGTAAAATCTTCATGAACAACTGGTGCAAAAATTTGAAAATCTGAGGCAACTGATTGGTAGAAACAGCTGGGTAAACACTGACAATTAATGTTTAATGATTGCGAGTTTACTGTTATTATCGTTTTTATGTTTTAGAAAACACCGTCCAACAATCCATACTCCATACTCTAACGGTGGTTTACAGAATTTTATACATTTCGACCGTTGCCGGACATTATATGGAATAATATGACATTTATAATATGGCAATTAATACAATAATGTAATATTTCGCAAAAGAAAAGTAGAAGTCGCTAGAGAAATATGGCATTCAAGTACCACAGTCTACCAACGCATAGAAACAAACAACAAATACAAGGATAAATAAAAGGCAAAATATGTGACATCACAAACATAAAATGGTTGATAATAGGGTTCCTAAATCCCAAAAGGACGGTGACGTTTGCTGTTTGTCTGCAGTCTTGTCTTGTCGTGCCCTCAGTGGTTTATTCTCTTGTTGCTCTGGCTTCTAACAAGTCACTGAGTATCTTCTTTACGGCTTTGTAGGCTATCTTTTTTTATTTATATATACACGAGCATCTTTGAGTTTTACTCATATTGCCTATTAATGCTGCCTTGTTGGTTAGAGAATAGTTCATGGCGGGGATTTCTTTATTTACACTGTCCCGTTTTATTGGGTTGACAGTAGGGTAAGTGTGAGGTTTGGTGCAAACTAGAACCTGGTTTAAACCAGCGGCCTGTTTTGCCACTGACCGTTCCAACGCGGTAGCCCTATTGTCAACCCTTTTGTGTTTCTGATGTCGTATTTGGCCTTTTATTCATCTTTAAATGTGTTCTTTGTTTCTGTGTGTGTTTGTGGTTGACTGTCGTCCTTGAATGCTGTTTTTCCTGTTCGATTTGTATATCTATATTTACCACCTTGGAACGGTCAGTTTCTAGGGTGCACAAAACTTAATTCTTACCCCATTTGGCATCCCACTAAAACGGGACAATGTATAGTACTCTTTCGAAACTATTAATACTTTTAAAAATGATTTTTCTTGTACTCAATAAATTATGAATTGTTAAACAGAGTTGCGTATATGAAATACTCATTTTATTCTATTTGGCAACTGACCGTTCCAAGGCGGTAGCCGTATTGACAACCCGTTTATGTTTGTTATGTCATATTTATCCTCGTAATTGTTGTTTGTTTCCATGCTTGTTTTTCTGTGTTGACTGTGGTCCTTTAATGTCCGGTTCGACTTTTATATCTACTTGTATACTATTTAACTTTTACAGTATTAATTTAAAGTCGTATAATTATGTGTAATCCTTTTTAATATACGTTCCTTTCTGTTTATTGTAATATACTGACGGTCAATGAAAATGCACCATTAACTTAATATGTTGTTGGATTATTCGCAAACCATTTGGAATAAAACCGCTTAACCAATATATACCATTTTTTAAGTATTTAATCTTGATACCTAACTTGTCTTACATGTTTATTGGTAGTCTTTTATGACAAGCAGCTACTCAGGTATTTACCTCGTCATTTAACATTGCTTACTATGGATAATCATAATAAAAACTGTTCCACTAAATTTCAAGTTGCCTTAATCTTCTTCGGAATAAATTCCAGTTAGTTTATTGGCCTTTTTTATTGTTTGACTTCTGACAGTATTATGCAATGAATGTTTTTGAGAAAATGGTTTCTTTGTGCGATGCAACTGAAGAAAATAGGAAATGCACGTGCATTTCATAACACCAATGTGAAATACACAAAATCCAGATATGCACGTAGTAAAGAAATGTTAAATGTCGACTCATTGCATGGATTATGTCATATTTTGTCCAAAATACCTCAAATTCTAACGTTTGAAAGGATTCGTTCTGTGGTGCGTTTTCATTGACCGTGAATATATATTTAAAAGATATGTTTAGTATGGGCAGTGTAAACGGTCTCTGTCTGATGTGGTGTAAGTATGTCAATGTAAGGCGTATAGTTCCTTCACACATTATATTGGGTACAATGAGTGTAATGGGATCTACATCACACTTTCCTAATAGATTTGTATTTTTATATCTTCCAGTATGGTCGATACACACAACAATCACAGCACCCAAACACAACAGCAGCGTAGGTCCGCGCTGCACCACCACCGAAGAACAAATTAAATAAACAGTGAAAAGGACAATACACAACACAACACAACACAACAAAGAAATTGTTACCGACTTGGAACGATCAGTAGGCAATAGGTAAAAATGCCTACTGGTTAGTTTAAATCGATTTTATGTGTACACAACCTCTCTATTATCCTGTCATCACCGCTCAAATTGGCAAGACAGTGTAAATAAAATTGCATGCCATCAAAAGGAAATATATTTAAATTGTACAGCTATATCAGGATCGTTTGTGAACAAAAACAGGAGATAATTCACATTAGTTGGGTAAACAAATACTAAACAACAACAACAACATTAGTTTTGCAAACTAACACACAAAAACGGTCGACATCTGAAAACGTTATTAATTGTGTAAAATGGGAAGGTATTGTTTGAACATTTGTATTAATTACAGTAGTTTCCCATTAATGTAATACAATCTGGACAAATATATAATATGGTCCATTTGATGCTAGATGCCCATGTGTATTTCCAACAATATCTCTGTGCAATTATTGTATGCAGTCATTATGAAGTTTCAATAAAATACAAATGTCTGATCTAATCTAATTTGAATTAAGTATTAGCATTGAGTCCCACGCACATTTATCATAAAATCACATTTTAATGCTTTACTTCTTTAAATATTTAATTTAAAGTATTGCTTTTAATTATAGTGCCTGTTTGATAAGGCTGTTTGTTGTAGTTTTATCAAATGAACATATCAAGTTTTACACGGAATGGGATGGTTTTGCAGTTATTTTATAGTTAGATTCGTTTTCAAGGAAACCTTTAAGCTTTGTTGTGATAAGGATTGTATTCAAAACTAAATTATTGACTTGTTATTTATCTTCTTAACACTTCTGTTTATTTAGTGCCGCCCATGAGATACGGAAAGGTTTCAATTTGGGCGTTGAGGAAGGACAAGTTGTGTACACTTACAATCGATTTAAGCTAACCTGTAGCCTTATTGCTTTCTAAATGTTCCAAGTCGGTAACTGTGTCTTCACCCCACATTTTATGTTGCGTATTGTCCTTTTCATTGTCATTTTGAATATGCTCATAGTGCGCACCTACGGTACCATTGCTTTTGCTTGCTGTGGTTTGTATAGGACCATTTTTTCTCTCAATTTCATCGGATTTTGAACTGTACCATGGTGGTACTATTGAGCAGACAAATCAGTTCAACAACACTGGAGATGGTTATAAAAATGTTATGTTTTCGTATCCATTATTTCCTAACTCCATTAAGGTGGGTCTCTTTTAATGATAAATTACTAATATGTTGTTTTCTCTCATTATCCGCCGTATTTCACTTCAGATATGACATATGTACACAATACAAACCCATAAACTCACATGGGATAATTTTACTGTATTTTCCAATTATGGAAACTATTCGAGTAGGATAACATCGACTGAAAAATGGAGATTATTACACTATAGCCCATCAAGGGATTTTCTTGCCATAACGATATTTCAGATTTTCCAATTTTAACCGCAAACAATAACACTTGAGAGTCGTACCCCGTATGATATATCAGGGCTTGAAACCGTTTTAATTTCGGAACTCAACGTATTTCGCGATAGAGGTAAGTTCTTCTGTATTTAATATGTTTATTTATTCATTACCGATTTACCAATTAAAGTGACACATTTACTTGTGAAAAACAAAGCCTTACATGTCGCCATTTCATTTTTTATTTTAACTGTTACGACCTTTTTTATGTTTACAGACAGAAGCTTTTTTACTTTTGCATACTTGTTTACATAACCGGCAATAAGTGTAATTACTATGTACCGTTATGGACAAATACATCACATAAGTAAAAAAAAAAGAAAGAAAACGATGATATCCGGAATTAGTCTAGATTGGTATTCCGTGAAGGTACAAACATGGTTTGTCAACTTTTCTGTGGAAAACAAACGTTATACACAAAGAAACCCGTGTCGAACATTTTCACGATAGAAGTTATTTCTAGCTTCATCAAGTGACCAGTAACCCCTATGAGATGCCTATTTCGTTGCGCATTAGTAACAAGAGGCGTCCTCAATAGTCTCGTCCTATAATAATTATTTTTTCCATTTTTCCTCTTTGTAATAGCCATATACCACTCTAGATTAGAAAGAGCAATTCATGTGGGATTGTTGGTACATATTGTATTACATATGCAATTAGTAAAAGCGGCAAATAATACATCAATTGGGAATAAACAATGGGTTTCGTTATCATGAATTGTTTGCACTTTGTGATTAATAGCTGGTGTACTGGTATTACGTCGGAACAATATACTTGTACTATCAGTTCCCGTGATGTTGGATTCTGAACATAGCTTGAGTTTCATTTGATTAATATTGCATTGTCATGCCTCGAGGCGCGTTGCCATTTTGTTAAATAAACTAACTGTCATGCCTCGAGGCGCGTTGCCATTTTGTTAAATAAACTAACTATCCAAATAATGGCAAAATTACACTAAGAAACCGTTCATCAAAACTCTAGCCGGGAGTTCAGATCATATGTATATGTGGCAATTAAATGTTTAAATTTATTCATCGGTTTTTCAAATACACTCGAGTGAATTATGAGTTGGTAACTTAATTCGACACTCCAGTTTTGGGGTTTGGCCTGACTGGTTAAAGACGTTTATAATGTGTCTAAACAGTTGGGATTCTCAAAATATGTCAGTAGGTTTAGAAACGGTGTACATATGTTGTAAAATTTGGCTGGTGTTGGCGGGATAGCTACTTTAACCATGTGTCTTGCTGGTCTAGGACAATATAATTGTCTGTCCAGTAATAGGAGCAGATGTGATAAAGAAAGATTCTAATATAGCAATAAGGAATTATTGCTAGCATAGTGTGTGTGTTTGTGTGTGGTTGAGCAAGATCCGGTTGTGTATAATTTAAAATTCTGAATTTTTGCAAACAGATTTATGAGTCAATCAGATTGTGAAAGATTTAACAATTACGTAATTACTCAACACAGTACGTGATATTAACTTCAGCTACAATATAATGTGTCTATGAGGAAACCATGACACACATTCATATTAGCATCTCCTGGGACAATATCCATTATTCTTATGAACCAGCACGATCAATACACACGTGTTTATCAGATATTGTGTTTTTCTTTTCGTGGTAGATTATCAGAAAGCTGATAAGTACATTAGGTATAGAACATAAGAATCTTTCATGGGTATCCGGTTCAGATAGTGAATTCCAGCCCTCGGTATAGGTGCTTTTATCGGAACCGCGGCTCTTCCAATGATAGATTATCTTTCTTGCATATCAAAGACATGTGCGTTGACGCCGCCAGCTACTAATGTTTTGCATGTTTTCCTGCACACCGGATGTTGGCGCGCGTGAATTTTATCTCGACCCTAGGGTGAGATGGAAATATCTAGCCCCGGTAAAATGGCGGATATCCTTGTCCGGTATGCAAGATATATAATTCGCGCACTGATATCAACAATGACAGTTGCATGACCTAATTGCGTAAATAAACATGCACAACGTTAGTAGTTGGCGACGTCAACGCGCAGAATGTAAATAATATGCAAGAAAAAGAATCAACCCTCGGTAAACATCGGAACCAAACTGTCATACCTCGGGTTGGAAAAGTCTACCATGAAAGACTTATGATAAAAGTCAAACAGTAAATAGCTTTCAAGGAATACAGTCCTCCCAAAACACGTACTAAACGAACAAAAAACACAACGTAAATAAGAAGGGAGGCCTGTGACATCACAAACACAAACGTGTTGACAATATGGCTACCGACTTGGAACGGTCATTGCCAAAAAAAAAGCCGCTGGGGTTAAAAACAGTTTCCCGTGTGCATCAAACCTCACTCTTACCCTACTGTCATTCCAATAAAACGGGACAGTGTAAATTAAGAAATTCCCTCCAAGCTATATTCTCTATCAATAAAGGCAGCATTAATAGGCAATATAAATATAACAGGTAGATGATCATGTATACATGAATATAAAAACAAAAGCGTAGAAAGCCACACAGCAAGTACTCGACGACTTTGCAGAAGGCAAAAGTTAACGCCAGAGTTGTTCCGAGAATGTGCCATGGTATATGTCAAGGTATTAGTCTAGAGACGCCATAACACTACAGTTTAAAATATGTGTATCCATATATTTTTGTCGTGGATAACAAAAAAACACACATATAGTTTGCCTTATGACCCGCCCATAATCACATAAAACAAGTCTCATAACTACTGTGATTGAATACATATCTCGCGTGTACTTCGTAGGAAATACATTAGTAGCGTACATTTCCAGTCGTTTATGTTTATATTTATGCAAGGAAATGCAAGGAAAATATTGTCAATAAAATATTTTCAAAGAATATAACTGGACTAACAAGCCGTGTCAAAGAAAATTCATTTGGGAGAAATACCTATTTGGGAAACATGCGACACACAACCTTTGTTTACCTAAATAGTACATGCTGCATCACAATTCACTTGCAGTTGAAGATTACGCCTTTTAAATATAAAAAAGAATAATTATTTCAAAAATGTAAGTTTTAGCATTTCATTTTAAAATGTATCAAAACAATTTATTTGAAATAAAGATATTTTCATTAGATAGGAATTTTTCACAATTTTTCTTAAATACCGCGATATATTTATATACGTGACTTCCTTATAGTCACGTAACTGTGGACTGCACCAATTCCGAACAAGTATGCAAAATAGTAATTGCAAGTACTTTACACACCCGCTATGACTTATGGGCGAATATTGACGTTTCAATTTTCATTGAAAGCAATCGGAGTTTGTAAATGCGTATGCAATAATGTGAATTGCTGTAATTTCAGGAAGACATTCAGAATGTTATATTTTGTGATATAACGTGTTATTTGATATGACCAAGTGCGGTTTCTACGCTAACATTTACAAAGTTGATTTGATATGACCAAGTGTGGTTTCTACGCTAACATTTACAAAGTTGATTTGATATGACCAAGTGTGGTTTCTACGCTAACATTTACAAAGTTGATTTGATATGACCAAGTGTGGTTTCTACGCTAACATTTACAAAGTTGATTTGATATGACCAAGTGTGGTTTCTACGCTAACATTTACAAAGTTGATTTGATATGACCAAGTGCGGTTTCTACACTGATATCAGAAAGCTGATTTGATATGGCCAAGTTCGGATTCTACGCTGACATTCAGAAAGCCGATAAGGTATGTCCAAGAGTGGTTTCTATGTACTTTAATGAATATTTTATTGCAAATATGTTACAATATAAATATGTAACTAGTAACATATGCAAATGGATTGAACTATTTAGATATTCATAACATTTATTAGGTATTTTATACATCACATTAGCGTTGTCTGTGCAGAATGGTGAAGGTAAAACGTTTCCCCGTGCTCTTAATCAGAGCTCTTATTCATTCCGACCTTTGGAGATCGTTGAGCCCGATATTTCTATACAAATACCGTACTACATTGAGAAATGCTTGTTTTCCTATTTTGATTTCGAATAAGTGGTTCCACTACTCCAGCCTGTAAAGGTTCTGAGTGTTGTTTAATTACCCTTAGGATATAGTGTCTGCTTATAATTTAGTATTTTGACTGTTACTTGTGATACGGAGGCTTCGTAACCTCTGCTCCCAACTAAATTCCATTTTGTTTATTTCACCTATTGTTTTTTTTTTGTTTAGGGCAAAGAATTGTCTTAGAAAATTGGACCATACGTCACTGGCTATGGAATGATATGGAAATACCTCATTGAAGGTTCCATGTTCACCGTCATATGCGTACTATTCTCTAACCAACAAGACAGCATTAATAGGTAATATAAGTAAAACACAAAGATGCTCGTGTATATATAAATACAAACAAGAAAATATCACTGTAAGTGACAAATGCCCCCGAAGTGACCTTTGACCTCTAAGCATGACCTTGACCTTGGAGCCACGGACCTGGATTTTGAGCGCGACACTTCGTTTGGTTATGATGAGCACTTGTGCCAAGTTATTTGAAAATCCGTCCAGGCATGCAAAGGATATTGACCTGGATCAGACACGATTTGACTTTTGACCTCCAAGTGTGACCTTGACCTTGAAGACCTGGGTTTTGCACTCGACACATCGTCTTTTTATGGTGATCACTTGTGCCAATTTATTTAAAAATCCCTGCAGGGGTTGTGACGTTACGGTCTGGACACGAAAATGCGTAGCTGTTTTTGACCTATAAACTGCAAGTGTGACCTTGACCTTTGAGGTACGGACCTGGGTTTTGCGCGCGACACATCGTTATGTTATGGTGATTACTTGTGCCAAGTTATTTAAAAATCTCTGCAGGGGTTGTGACGTTACGGTCCGGACACGAAAATGTGTACCTGTTTTTGACCTATGAACTGCAGGTGCGACATTGACCCTTGAGGTACGGACCTGGGTTTTGCGCGCGACACATCGTCTTTTATGGTGATTACTTGTGTCAAGTTATTTAAAAATCCCTGCAGGGGTTGTGACGTTACGGTCCAGACACGAAAAAGGGTACCTGTTTTTGACCTATGAACTGCAAGTGTGACATTGACCTTTGAGGTACGGACCTGGGTATTGCGCGCGACACATTGTCTTGTTATGTTGATCACTTGTGCCAACTTAATTAAAAATCCATGCAGGGGTTATGAGAGTACAGTCCGTACACGAACTGCGGACAGACTGACGGACGGACGGACAGACGGACGGACGGACTGACGGACAGATGATGCGATTACTATATGCCCCCGAAAGGGTACACTAAAAGGCCATAAAAAGGTACTCAATGACTTAGCAGAAGCCAGAGCAACAAGAGAATAAACCATTGAGGGCACGACAATACAAGATTGCAGACAAACATCAAACGTCACCGTCCTTTTGGGCTTTAGGTAGACGTCATCATAGGGTCCACATTCTGTCCGGTCATCGTACAATTAAAGAGGTAAGCATAGTGGCGAATTGTAAATGGTATGAAAGTGATCATGACCAAGGATCTTACGAAGTTTGTAAATCACGTCACCATAGAAGTCAGGTTGTCGCAGAAGAGTTCTTAAATTACTTTTATATTTGGAAAGAAGTTCAGGGTTACGATAATAAAATTGTGCAGAGGTTTTACGAAGTTTATGGTGAAGGTCCTCAACTCGAGTACAAGCTCTAAAAAATCGAATAAGTTGAGACACATAGACCCTATAGAAGTTGCTCGTGGAACATTCCCATCTAAATGGGGATAATAAACAATATCAGCTCTTGTCATAGATTTTGCTAATCTTTTCACCATTTTCAATAGAGAGATGGAAGCCGAGAAAGGAAGCGTCAGTATCAGAAATATTAGCTTTGTTAAGTTGAAATTCTTTAGGATATATTTTACCCAGTGTCAGTTCTTGTTTTCCCTTGCCCTTAATTGTTAATTCTCGCGTTGCTCTGGCTTCTGCCAAGTCACTGAGTACTTGCTTCTTGGCTTGCTAGGCTTTTGTTTTATATATATTTACATATACTTGATCAGCTTTGTGTTATACTTATGTTGCCTTTCAAGGCTTTCTATTGTGTCAGAGAAAATACGGACTTTTTAATTTACACTATCCGGTTTATTGGGAATGGCAATGGGGTAAGAGTGAGGTTTGGTGTACCCTAGAAACTTGTTTAAACTCTCATCGGCTTTTTTGCCACTGACCTGTTCAAGGCTGTACCCCAATGCGTAAAATGAGTTTTGGTGTTTTGTCAACTACAATCCCTTTTTGTTTGTGGTGTCCCATACTTTGTTTCTATTTTGCTTTCATTGTTATTGTTGTTTGTTTTGTTGACTGTGTTCTGTGAAGCTACCTTACCTGTTCGACCTGTATGCCTACTTTGATATGACCTAATGTTTAGAGATGCGAGATTACCGAATTGTGGTTAAAAGACAGATATTCAGAAACCTGATGTGGAAAGTTAGATCTTACAATTGAACATATGTATAAGTAAGCAAAAAATAAAATAAACTATTTTGAATTTGTGCACGTGCAATTTAATGTAAAAAGACCGTTTTTGTGTTTGTTTTTTGAAGTTATGTGTTCATGCGTTCATAATGTCAGTAACAAGCTACGCAATTTATTACTATCTTTAGAGAATCGACACTTGTTGTATGGTTAAATATATATTCTGTACGTGAGTAGCATTTAGGTCAGATACCACTATTGATTTGGAGCTCCCGATTGGTTGAAAAAGTAAAGGTATATTAGGGCATGCAGTAAGATTATAAGGTAGATTTTGATTGGATGTAATAACACAAATCATAAAAAATCCCCTTGAAACATCTAACTTTTGTATTTTCGTCATGAAACATTAAATACTGAAAAGGGTATGCATTGCAAGCAACAAACACAAACAAGAGATAAAAGTAGCAGACTCTGTTTTATTGAGTCTGTTCATGCGAGGTAATGTCGAGTGCAGCAACTATCACGCCTCCTAGCAGCGGCTTAAGCGATATTCTACTTTAAAGCCATAAAGATTGGGCTTGATGACCCCAAAGGACCTGTAGGTTTTAACACTACTGATTTGTAGTCCGGGCGACATTTTACGGCTGCCGCACAGTACTAAACACACGCTAATGTGAATGTCAATAAATACTAAAAAAAGGGGAACCCTTGGAAGCAACAAACACAAACAAGACATAAAAGTAGCAGACTCGGTTTTGTTCATTTAGGGTATGTTTAGTGAAATTTGTTTTTTCATTAATACAATTCTACTCGGTGTATATTTGCACAAAAATGTATTTACTGCCATTCTGAGGGGTGCCCACCTTCAGTGAAATAACCCCCATTTGCTGATCATTTTGATAATATCTAAGAGATTTTTTAAGAAAAATTAGACGCTCACATTCAACGGGATTTAGGAATATGAAGTTTAGGCCAAAAGGCTATAATGTAAGCCTATGGGCAAAGCAAGAGTGGTGTATGACCTTATCCATAATGATAAACTCCATCCGAAAAATTATCGTCGTGACGGTAAACAATTGGTCTTTCTCAAAGCAAACACTAGACACACGAACACGCATGGGAAAATATTAATGATAAGGAATGATGATGTAATCCCTTACAAATGAAAAAACAAATATTGGTCATGGAAACTATCGAGGGGTAAAAGTTAACTAATTCTCGTTGTTTGCCTGGTCATAATATTCCTGCTATATATATATATATGACTGAGCACAGAGTTCCAGTTTGTGTGGGTTTAGAGTAGGGTACGCAGTAAAATGGGTTAGGTTAACAAGGATTTAGGGTAGGACTCTGAGACTAAAGTTTCTGTTTCTGAACTGTGAGCACGGAGTTCCAGTTTGTGTGGGTTTAGGGTAGGGTACGCAGTAAAATGGGTTAGGTTAACAAGGATTTAGGGTAGGACTCTGAGACCAGAGTTTCTGTTTCTGAACTGTGAGCACAGAGTTCCAGTTTCCTCGGGAACGATTTAGAGTAAGACACTGAGTTGACACCTACAGTTGTCGGGAACGATTTAGAGTAAGAGACTGAGTTGACACCTACAGTTGTTTATGCGCATCTGTTTCGCGCATACCTGTCTAAGGGCGACTATGTACAAACAAAAAATACTTTTTTGATTGTTAATATAGTCTAGTTTTCATTGTTATGAACCTAATTAACTGTTTAGATAGTGAAGACATTTGTTGATACACTAAAATCAAGTGTAGTTTCAGTATTTGATACAGACCACGGAGAGATTTATTGGCTTCGCCGTTATAGCTTTTACATACTTAGCGTATACATGTCTGTCTGAAACGTAAGAATTAACTAAAACATTAAATATTACTGACATAGTGACTATATGCTATACACATGCAAAATCCATTTAAATAAAAACTAGATATGTAGAACTTAACAGTTGTAGACAAAGTTGGTATGTGTTTTGCTCTAAAACGCATACATTTTTAGACAGTTTAGAGTTTATAATTTTGCTCTCATTTTACTCAAAATCAAGTATGGTGACATGTTTTTTTATTACATATCCTTAAGTACACGATATTTGCAAACAATACAGAAGTTTTGGGTTTAAAAAATCTTCCATAGGAAATACTCCCGCCCCCCCCCCCCCCCCCCACCCCCCCCCCACCCAACCCACTTCTCGAAATACCTCTTTTTCTACACACACCCTCACTCACCCCCTCCACATACACACCCCACAAACATACACATGAAAAATATAAATAAAAAATCAGCCATTTTTCCGAGGAGATCATATTCCCCTTTATTTCCGATTATATCACGCATTTTCCTACATATATAAATGAAGGTAGAATACGATAATATATACTACGATTGAATACAATTAATGTAATTCGATTTGATTTTTGTTATTAAATTTCTTGTTTTATGCATAATTTAGGTTGTTCTAAAATTATAGGAATTTGCCAAAAATGGAATAGTGGTCATATATTTATCTCAAGATATCTCAAAAACCAAGTTGGTGACCTATTATTTTTTAAACTGAAATATGCTTAGGATAGACAGTTCTAGCTATCTACTAAATCCTTAAAAAAGAGTATGAATAGACAACGATATGAAAAATAACTGTAGGGAATGCCAAGCGTTATATGTTTTTGTTGAATAAATGGTAGGATCAAACCTTTTTGTAAACAAGGAATTAGGGTAGGCCTCTAATAGTGTTATGTTCCGCTGAATTTACATAGGAATCAGAAAATAAGTTCAGTATCCCAGGATAGTATGAATGCGCCGGTGAACAAGTTCAGTTAACGAGGATTTCGGGTAGTTTTTCCTTTTCAGATGTTAATGCTGCGACTCTGAAAGCAGGGAAGTAGTTTTAGGCTAACACACTGAGGATTAAAGCTTCCTTTTAAACGGAACGGCTTCTTCGAACAAGAATTGGAACACACGTGTTATTCCGATTACACAAAACCTGGCACAATAAATGGACTACCCTTCTTAACTTGTATACTGTGGATATGAGCCGTTAAGCAACAATTAAATTAAATTTAAACGAAACGAACAAGCCCTGTTTGGATATTACTATCCATACAACTTAACGCAATACCGTGAATTAGTATTTTAATATATAGACGATATTTATTGTTTTGGAGTGAATAACTTTGGAGTGAATAACAGATTTTATTTCATCTTCAAGACAAAACAACAACTTTTCTTTTTATTTTATGATTTTACAAACATTTTTAAGCAAATTACGCTAGAACAACAATGGAGACAATTTCCATAACTTTACACATGTTTTACCCTACTAAACAAGTAGTCCAAAGATATTTTATTTATACCCAAATTGAACATTTTTTTAATATATTTATATTGGCAGTCATTTTCTTTTAATTTTTAAAATCCATTTCATATAGAATGTACAATTCGCAGTGGTTTTTTTCTTGGCATGTTTACATTTGCGGAGGAATGTCTTGTGAATCGTTTTACTGTGCATTTGTGTTGGTTGTACATTTAAAAGTAGTCCCGGCAGTGAAACAATAAAACTCCATATTTCACACGTATGAATCCACTATTTCACTGCTTATCATAAAATGAAAAAGTCTATCAAATTTTCCATTCAGAGTATGACGTATGTGCGGTATATGTGGGTTGACTGCATCATTCAGAAATCTGTGATGAGGTTACCAATTGTCTACATAATTCTATTCGTACAAATATGCTGGCTGTTTATAGCATTCGATATTATGTAATTTATCTTGTTCATTTAATACGTTGGAAACTATGGTAACGGAGTTATCTATCGATGACGCTATTTTCATTGTTGTTGTTTTCACTGCACGTTTTATTCATGCCAGTTATTAAAGAGAAATGACAATATGCGATAAAATATATATCCGACAGTACAATGCATAAACAACTGTTTCAAATGCACAAGGCTCGAGATAGTCTTCAGCAATAGTATTATATTGACTCTGTCTTGGAGAAACGATGTGTGGTCATTAATACGCCTAAGGTGGCACATTCTAGCAAATATATCGTATTAGTATATATAAAAGTCGAACAGGAAATGTAGCATTCAAGGATCACAGTCAACGAAAAGCACGCATAGAAACAAACAATAATTGTAAAGACGACTAAAACTCAAGCCACGGTATCACAAACATAAAAGAGTTGACAATAGGACAACCGCCTTGTAACAGTCAGTGGAAAAAAGGGCCGCTGGGGGTTTAAACCGGGTTCTAGTGTGCACCAAACCACAGTCTTACCCTTTTGTCGTCCCAATAAAAGGGACAGTGTAAATAAAGATATCCTCGTCAGGTTATATTCTCTAACAAACAATGCAGCATTAATAGGCAATATAAAAATAACACATAAATGATCATGTATATATGAATATAAAAAGCATAGAAAGCCACAAAACAAGAACTCAAGGACTTGGCAGAAGCAAGAGCAACAAGGGAACAAACCATTAAGGGTACGACAATACAACATTTAAAACAAGCATTAGACGCTACCCTCCTTTGAGTATTTAGGTATACATCATCATAGAGTCCACAATCTGTCCTTTCATCGCACAATCAAAGAGGAAAGCATATTGGCCAACTGTAAATGAGTTCTGACTTCTGTATAAAAAATGACTGAGTTCAAAGTTGTATTGATTTTAGACACATTTTGTTTACACCAATTACTTATAAAGTTGTGGCTTACTGTAATATGTTTCGCTTAGAATACGTTTCAGTAGATTAAACAGATTTTTTTTAAAACTTTAAGTCTGATTTGTATTGGCAAAACATTAAAAAAAAATTAAAAACTTTCATACTCTATTTCCCTAATTTTGCATCAAGCACTGAACAGAAAACATTATAAAATAGTTCCATAGACAAATGTTATTTAGGAAAGGAAAGTCACCAATTTCATTAAATGGTGCAAACAATGCTATTTTTCACTTCAATACACAAATAAATAATACATTGAATCTTCTGTTTTATTCCAAGTGGGCACATAGGGTCTTCCTTCACCAGTAGAAGCAGGAGCGACTATAACATTACATTTAGTTAATTTTTTCCAAGTGATCAGTAGAGTGATGCGTGACCTCTTTGGTCTCCTGATGAGCTCTGCGTTCCTGTCTAAGAGTATGCATATCGTGTTTTATACAAACGAAAGTAGACTGCTTATTTACAATGGTCTGAATCAACAACTGGATAAACCTTAAATACACTCATGAAAAGTCAGTCGTATAGCCTATACATGCCAGACATTATATAATCATAAATTTAACATCGTTTTCAACACGTGTTGAAATAGTTTTTGTATAGCAAAGATTGAGTTATTACTATGCATGTATTCCTATTTCGCTTTATGACGTCTATCTGAATCTTCAAAGAACGGTAGCGTTTGATGTTTGTCTTAAATATTATCTTGTCGTACCTTAACGGTTTGTTCTCTTGTTTTTCTGGCTTTTGCTTGATAAGTCATTGAGTACTTGTTTTGTGGCTATCTAGACCTTTTTTTTCTTATATCCATCTATATATGATCATGTATGTCTTATTTGTTAGAGAATCTAACCTAGCGGGGGATATCTTACACGCTCTCGTTTTATTGGAATGACAATAGGGTAAGGGTGAGGTTTGGTGCACCTAGAACCTGATTTAAACCCCCAAGCAGCCTTTTTTTTGCCACTGACCGTTCCAATCCTTTTATGTATGTGATGCCATATCTTACCTGTTATATATCTGTGTAATTATTGTTTGTTTCTGTGCGTGTTTTGGTTGACTATGGTCCTTGAATTGTTTCATTTCCTGCTCGACTTTTATATCTACTTGTGTACAATTTTGGACATGAATTATACATTTAAAAGTCATTTACATGATTCATGTCCATCTGTTCAATAACATCAGCTTGATGTTATAGATTGATTGTCACATTTTATAATCGTTATCATTAACTCTTTATTTTCTAAAGTCACTTAAATTCAAGATTAAAAGCGTGGTGTTATAATGATGAAGTGATAACTAACATGCTTCAAGAAGCACAATATTCATATTTAATACGAGTTTGAGTAATTGTCTGATGTTTACCAGCCAAATAACGGCAAAATTACATTACAAAATCCATCCAGGTGATCAGGTCATATTATAATGTATATGTGCCGATTAACGGTGTAGGACTTTCACGGGTTCTTAAAATACCCGTAATTGAATACGCGTAAAATGAATTATGAGATGGTAACTCTTAATTTAACGCTCCATTTTTTGGGTTTGATCTGGCTGGTTAAAGTCTTATATAGTGTGTCTATAGAGTTTGAAATCTCAAAATATGTAAGTTATATATATATATGTATCGTCGTCAGCAGGTTTAGAAACGGTGCACATGTGATGTAAAATGTGGCTGTTGATGACGGGATAGCTACTTTAAATCATTAGAAATTGATTTCTAAATGATTTCTATACGTATAGGTGCAATTCTACATCTGAACTGAAGCTAATGATAGTTGGTTGAATGATGATTTACGTCATGTTCTGCACATGTTAGGCTATATATTACAACTGGGTAAAGTGGTGGAGGCAGACCACCGACATTTTCCTGGGTAGAACCAGTACTGAATACCTACCGCATCCGTAAGACTCAGTCGACACTTTTTCACTTAAAAGTCGAGCTCCCAGTGGGATTCGAACCGCAGCGGTGAGAGGCGAGAAGGTTTCAAACTCAACGTCTTTACCATACCGGCCACAGAGCGCTCTGGATCAAATGAAATTGTGTATATGTTCAAAAAGTAATTCCAGCTCTTCCGTTAAAAATAATTTCCACTTCACCTTATTGATAGTGATATTGAAATAAAACAATGTTTGTTTCTATGCGTGATTTGGCATTAGCAATACATCCATTATAAAAAGATCAAAGGTAATATTATTCATGAATGTCTTTTACGAAATGTGCTTACATATCGGCAAGAAGGTTCCGACTGCTTATAAGTAAACACTCGTTGCGTAATGCTATTGACTTCCATATTCTTAAAACAACAAACTTGTCTAACAACGCGAATGGAACTATCACAACCTTAACCTGGCAAATAACGTCAAAATTACACTAAAAAAACGTTCATCAAAACTCTATCCAGGTGTTCAGGTCATATAAAAAAATAATGCATATGTGCCAATTAAAAGTATAGTTTTTTCACGGATTCTTATAAAATACCTATGATTGACTATGCGTAAAGTGAATTATGAGTTGGTAACCCTTAATTCGACGCTCCAGTTATTGGGTTTGACCTGGCTGGTTAATGACGTTTGTATGTGTCTATAGTTTGGATTCTCAAAATATGTACCAGTAAGTTATATATATACCTCGTCGTCCCAGTAGATTTAGAAACGGTGTATATATGTTGCAAAATGTGGGTGTTGTTGACGTGATAATGAATTTAACACATTGGCATTATATCGTTGTTGTTTTAATTAATATACATACTGAGGGAAAAAAGTTTAGCAAGTTTTTAGATGAACTAATACTGTATACAAGATCAGTGAAGTAATAAGACTTCACTGACAAGATATACTGACATTTTGGGACTTTATGTGCTTGACCCCAACGTTCATTTATTCGTTACGTCATTAAGATGTTCGACTGTTATTGCTGTGTGTTTAATAAAATTGTGTGTCTATGGCAGTAGTTTCTTGATTTTACAACCAAAAATGTGTTATTTTCAGGGTGCAACAAAAACTTGCTAAATTTTTTGCCCTCAGTATATAATTCCGATTTGTTCAGAAAACTAACTGCACATTAACTTATAAAAGTCAAACAACTATTTGGCGGGTTCATGCAAGAGCAAGTAATGATTTTACATACTTGAATCCTGGCTAAGATAAGCATTCATGTCGAAGTGTATGCTAAGCGCTAAATAAATCTGCAATGTAGATTTAGATTTGTTTTAAACAGTAAATGTTATAGATGTTAATGCTGATTTCCGAAATTTTAATACTGAAATATCCCCAAAAATTGCTTATCTCGAGCACTGTTGGATAATTTTACCTTGGGTTTTCCTTGTACCTTCGTGTATGCTAGGGGGCGTCCGTGGCCGTGTGGTTAGAGTCTTTGGCTTGAAATCAATTGCCACTCGCCGCTGTAGGTTCGATCCCTCATGTGCCTAGGAATCTCTATGTGAGGAAGCTATCTAGCTGGCTTGAGGAACGTCGGTTTTTCTACCCAGGTGCACGTCCGTGCACACGAAAATTGCCCGGATGGAAGCTGGAAAATCGCCATATAAACTTAGCTGTTGGTGCGACTATAAAATTCAATTCAATTCAATTCATGTATGCTAGTGTGTTTGAACGTGCCCATCAATTTGCTGCTTCTCACGGCCAAATTCGGAAAAATTGTCTCTGAGATAATTATGATATTGTGTATTTTGCGCTTACAAACGGACGGCAAACATTGTGCTTTTGTGCTTTCCGTGCTTTCTGTCACGTAGACCGTAAACATCTAACTGTGACAAACAGTAATTGGTTTCAACAAACAAACATTAATTGGTTTCAACTAAGCGACCCACATCTTGGCCTTGTTTTCTGATGTCATGTACGGTTGATATTAGAACAGTCGTCATTGCTCCTACGCAGCTTGATTTAATATGGTAAATTGTTAAAGAGGCTTCAAGAACAGCTTTTTTTGTTTACGGATTGCTATAAGGAAGTCGTAACGTTGGCGGATTACGACCTACACAGTATTTAATTAAGATTAAGTATAAAAGGGTAATGTCGTTTTCAAGAGAAGGGTGCGGGTATGTCGTGCAACTGTTGTTGGACGCAGTCCAGGTTTGTTTTCCCATTTATTCGCGCAAACGTCAAGCGAAACTCTTACGAACGAACAAACTTGCTATATCATCATTCTTATGAGATGGCGAGTTGTCCGTCGTCCGTCGTCCGTCGTTAAATGTTGCCTCGTTAAGGCGATAGGGACTTCATTTTTCATTCGATCTTTACAAAACTTTACCAGATTGTTAATATCAATGAAGGCTCGGATACGTCCAAGAACCAGCCAAAACGGACCAGTAACACCCGTGTTATTATTTTTTATTTAGTTAAAATAGCTATATTTTGCTTCGTTAAGACGATAGAGCCTTTATTTGCCATCAAATCTTTACCAAACTTTACCAGATTGTTAATATCAATGAAAGCTCAGAAAAGGAAAAGAAAACAGTCGTATCAGACCAGCAACACCGGAGTTATGGCCCTTGGTTTAGTTAAAAATACTGTATTTTTCCTCGTTAAGAAATAGGGCCTTATTTACTAAACTTTAATAAATGTTAATATCAATAAAAGTTCGGACAAATTTGAAAACCAGCTATATCGGACCAGGAACACCAGAGTTAGGTGCCCTTCAATTATTGAAAAATGCCATTTTCAGCCTTGTGAACACTTTAGTGCCTTCATGTTGTATTCGATATTTCCCAAACTTGGCCAGATTGTTGATATCAATGAAAGCTCAGAGGGGTTTGAAAACCAGTCAGATCAAACCAGTAACTCCGAAGTTATGGACCTTTTTAATATTTGGTAATGTACACTGGAAATCCCGGGGGTCGTGGGTTTATTTTTTCTCATAAGAAACATAGGTTCATTTTTCTTTAATTGGGAGCTTAGCGGCCCTTGTTGGATCAGTTTTACATAGAGTTATAGGGAAGAACTTTAAGGGAAGAACTTCAAAAAACTCTGAAACTACAAGAGATAAAGGTTTAATATTTTTTTTATTTATTATCAGCTTATGGATCCACTACCAATTTTGTTCAAATGGTGACCCTGAGGTAAAATTTAGCCCCTCCCCAGGGGTCACTGTTTTACATAAACTTATATAGGGAAAAACTTCAAAAATCTTCTTCTCTGAAATTATAACAACCAAAGGTTCATATTTTGTATTTATCATCCGCTTATTGTCCTCTACCAAGTTTGTTCAAATGGTGATTCTGGCCCGGGGGTCAAATTTGGCCCCGCCCCAGGGGTCACAGTTTTACATAGACTGATATAGGGAAAAACATAAACAATCTTCTTCTCTGAAACTACAAGAGCTAAAAGTTTAATATTTTGTATTTATTTTCAGCCTATGTTCCTCTACAAAGTTTGTTCAAATGGTGACCCTGGGGTCTAATTTGGCCCCGCCCCATGAGTCAGTTTTACATAGACTTATATATAGGGAAAACTTTAAAAATCTTCTTTTTGAAACTACAACAGACAAAGGTTTAATGTTTTGTATTTACACTCAGTTTATGATCTTCTACCAAGTTTATTTGAATGGTGACCCTGGTATCAAATTTGGCCCCACTCCAGTGGTCACATGTTTTACATAGACTTATATAGGCAACATTTTCAAAAATCTTCTTGCGAAATTAAAAGAGTCATTTTGTATTTACCATCAAGTTATGGTTCTCTACCAAGTTTGTTCAAATGGTGACCCTGAAGTCAAATTTGGCCCTGTCCCCGGGGTCACATATTTTACATAGATTCATGTTGGGACAAACTGAAAAAATCTTCTTCTCTGAAACTACAAGAGCCAACAGTTTCATATTTTGTATTAACGCACAGCTTTTGGTCCTCTACCAAGTGTCAAATTTGACCCCGCCCCTGGGTCACATGACATACTTGGTTTGAGTGCTTATATTAACGAAAGTTTGTTTTGTTTTAAAGCTAACCAAACTTGAGCCAAATACATTCCTCCCTTATATCTTAGTAATCTAAGAGACTTTATAAAAAACTAGTTTGGTACTGCCCTATCCTTCTATGCCCCACCCCACCCACCATGGACACCATATAGCCAGTAGAGCGATACATGCCCTATTGAGCCTCTTGTTTTAAATGTTAATATAGAGTATTGCTTTCAAGAACTAATGGGTATACATCTCATTACAGCCATGCACTGAACAACATTTCTAAGTATCAACTTTTGTATCTTAACTAATTTTCTTATTCTAAATATATTTTAGAATATATATGTGATAAGTATTTTGTTTTGACCCATGGTTTGTAAAACATTTATTTTTTGTTTAAATTGTTACATGTTTTGAGAGTTACATTGCCTTTATATGAAAACATGAAATGTGCTGATAAAACACATAACATGAGTCAAAGATCGCATAAAAATTTGACCCATTTATCGCAGATTCTCTGTCTATAAAAAATGATATATGGATAATCTTAAATTATCTCCCTTTAAATTGAATATTGTTTGAAATGCAATTAACTGTAATTCAGCGTTAACATTAAATATTTCGAAAATTTCTTTTGCAAACGCATTTGTAGTGGTAATGCTAGTAAAACATGATGTCAAAAAAAAATTATCTGACATATTTTAGAATTAGAAACATCGAAAGCTTCACTAATTCGAAGTACTTAATAAAATCCTATATACCCAGTTGTATAAGTGTTATAACTTATTTCTAAAAAAACACATTGACTTAAAAGTTTTAAAACATGTCGTTACACTCGTTATTTTGCAGTTTAACCGTATCTCTAATCAAGCTCAAAATACACAAAACAATGAGAATATTATTGACATATTCTTAGGTTGGTACTTAGCAATTTGGTTTAGTATATATTGAAAAAAAATATGCAAGTAGATACTTACCACTAAATCTATATTGCTGATGGAATTTGATATTTTCATTTGCTTAAAATATCCAACATTTAAATGTATGTTAAGAAAAACACTATATAAATACCGTTGCATCTAAGTACATATAAGAAGTAAACAACTAAATTAAAATCACAAAAACAATACTTCTACTTATTCGTGGTAGACAAAAAACAAGCAACACGTTAAATAAGAAAATTTTCACTTAAATATATCGTTGACAAATTCAAAAGACATTCAATAATGTATTTTTAAGGCGTCCAGATAAAATAAAAGACGTCGTGGCAAAATGTTAAAATAGACAGTTAAAGAAACTATCCCACCAAATAACGGCAACATTACAGTTACCAACCAAATAACGGCAACATTACAGTTACCAACCAAATAACGGCAACATTACAGTTACACATACTTTTGTCAAAACACTATCCAGGTGTTGAGGTCATATAATAATGAATATGTGCCTCTTAAAAGTATAGAAATTGTCACGGATTCTTATAATACCCGTTATTGAATACGCGTAAAATGAATTATGAGTTGGTAACTTTTATATTTAATAAATGTGTCTATAGAATTTGGATTCTATAACATAAGTAAGTTATATATAGTCCTCGTCATCAGTAGGTTTAGAAACGATGTACAGATGTTGTAAAATGTGGCTGTTGTTGCTGGGTAATGACTTTAAAGTGATGATTATTGAACATTTTAGACGTTACGTACCGTTGACGTTTCGTACCGTAGACGTTTCTAATTACCGTCGTTTCGAAACAAAATTGAATAAACAAGTCCGTTAGACAAGAGCTAGTCATACACTGTTTTCTCGATATATTTTGAGGTAAAAACCGTTGGGGCAATCGTAACATGAATACATTGATTACAGGTTCCTTACATTAATGACGACGCCAATATAAAATATCTATGCAATTATGTATTTGATTTGTGTGATGTGGGCTGCCTCCTGTCCGCCATGATTCTGATATTTATTAGTAACTTTTATTATAAGTTATTAAGCGGAAACCATGTTTCTGTTTTTAGTAACAGTAACCTTGATCCCAGGCTCGCTTTATTATACAGTACAAACTATATACAAAATATATTTATTCTTAATGAAACATGGCTGAAATCCTTCAGACACAATTGTTTTTTGTTTTTTGTTGTTGTTTTTTTGCCGGAATTTTACTTATACATATACTTATTCGTGCGTATAATTAATTCAGCAGTTCGAACAGATATACAGTAGTGTTTACCTCTGCAAAATTGGTTTACTTTAATATGCCCTACTGACTTTAATCATGGACTGAATGAAGTTTGCAGGGAAGCAAGTTATGTGAAGCTAGTTATGTCGCTAGCTTAGGAAAGGTCTTAGTAAATAAGTCGAAGCTTTGAAGGTCTCACTACTCAGTTCTATTAGATGACACTGCCACCGTTATGGGTGTTGAAGAAGCGTAGGAATTCTGGTCCAAACTCTGGAGTTAAAGTCCAAAATAGTGCATTGAAGGACACCACTCAAATTAAAAATAAAAACTGGTCAACGTACCAGATTTTGTACAGTTTTGAGTGGGCAAATGACTTCGTTACATAAAAAAAGTAACTTTAGCTTGGAAACCTCCTGTTCGGAATGGCCATGTTCACTTTATTCATATAAGCTAACATAGAAAAAATGAACTGTGTATTGAGACCTTGAAATGTGTCCAGCACGAGTATCCGTGAGGAAAAGAGTAATATCTCGCTCTTTGGCCTTGGCTGTAAACGTTCCTAACATGAGATGTTTTTTATTCGACATGGATGGGTATGATGGATTATTGCACGCGACAATATTGAACCAAGCTTACACTCTAGATGCGTATCACTGTGGATAAACTCCGCACTGCTGATACTGAGATGAAAACCCGTTACAGCACTAGTTTTGCGCCATATTTTCCCATCTTTATAGAATACGCACAACGTGCACTTGCTTGATGCCGTGAAATCGTGACGCTCGGCCAATCCCGTCATTCTTCGGGATCCCGCCTCGTGTGTATATCGCTTCGTTATGTTCAAAATCTTGACACTGTGTTAGCCGGAAGGCAACGGCACAGAAAAAAAGTGCACTGTGCTATGTAAGCAATTGTATGTCCGTTAGCCACACGTGTTGATGAATAATTTGCGTTGCATGTTTGTTTTTTACAATGCAGGTGAAGGTTTTATCACTGCGTTCATGTAAATAAACTATTGATGTAGACTAAATAGGCTAAATGACATAGCAAAATTCGGATGATAACTTTGATTTTGAATGCAAATTTGTTTTGGCGGGAATCTAAGGCGCGACACGTAACCAATATGGAAACCTTCGATTTACATTCGAGTAATGCCGCGAATCAGTGTACGAGATGTGACGAATGAATACCTTGGTGCACACCACAGTGGTCAGGCCTTGAATTCACCAACCATTCTTGATAATATTCTTAGACTTAAGCCCAAGTATTCAAATTTCAATCACGCGTATTTCTATAAGTTTAAAGTATAAATTTTCATAAGAAGTTGCTATGTATAAATATGACAACTTTTAATAAATAGCAACTGCCTACGATTGTTTATCTATGAAGGTCATGAAAATATTTGCGAATGAAATTTTAGTACTTGAGCTCAAGTCTAAGAATAGTCTGAAGAATGGTTCGTGAATTCCAAGCCAGATATAATAGTGGGGCAGATTGGTGAAAAAAATGTGCATTGTTTGATAAAAGCACCAAACTTTGCACATAGCTAGACAATACCATACTGAAAAAAAATGGCTATGGACCCACGCCAGATTTTTCAAAATGGCCGCCATTTTCAAAATGGCCGCCAAATATGTAATAAATAATCAGTTGATCCTATATGTATCAGGTTTTAACAACATATATTATGGCAATCGTAACAAATTCCGCAAAATAATAGACAAAGGGCCATGCAATACAATCTGGGTATATTTTAAGTTCAAAATGGCTATCGTTTTCAAAATGGCCGCCAAAATGTGTTGAAAATAGTAACATTTCTAATTCGTTTAATAGTTGTTTGTAAGAAAGTAATTAATATGTTGAATGTGTACACTCAGTTGTTTTGGCATATTATTTGTTTGTTAATATTGTAATAAATAGTTATTTAGAAGCACCCTATGGTTAATGTGTTGAGGGATTTACAAGTTTAAATCACATTTCACGTCCGGTTGACTCTAGGTTTTCTCCAGCCTTTGGAATTTCTGAAGGGTACTGAACTAATTTTCTTATCAGAAACTTCATTATAAATATATGTATAAAACCCTAAAATACATTGACTTGGTAAACCTTATTTACAAGACAAAACATAAACAAAACCGAAACGTGAAGACATCTTATTCTAACGGATTAATTGCGTCAAAACTATATAGTTGACGAGCAGAAATGAAATTGGCCTGAAACCCAATGTGAAGATCATAATGGCATTTTGCGTTGAAACCTTCGTATTTAAAATGGAGGTACTTAAAACAATCTGAGACTTGTTTGAAGACTATAGATGGACCAGTGTCCATGAGGCAATTATGACATTGCATATTCATTATGTGATTACCATACTTATGGTAAAGCGGGCTTACGCCTTAAACCATTGCATATTGCACATGACGATCATAAAGAGAAACCAAAAGTTCGCAATTGCAGTACTGTTCAGTTACACTTTAAATCTTAAAATTAGTCATCTCTGTGTGTGAGATAAACTTCATTAGTGTTGTCTCATCAATACCCAATAAACTAGCTCACAAGCAGAAATACAAGATTGTGAAAGAAGATGCAGGTGCAGTAGGTGCTGTTTACACATCGCAGCTTCCACACTGGATGATCTCTGAACCAGTTATGGTTAGAGTTATCTGTTAATTTCAGTTATCGCAATAATTCATCAGGTGCTGCCTATGAAAATACTCTGATCTTTTCCATCATGAACAAGTTAAAGATATTCGTAAGACAGTTTGAGTGACACAGTAGAGGAGTTAGAAAATAAATTTAAGGACAATATTGAGGTTTTACTGGTACTTGACTTACGTTACATAGACGACTCTCGTGTGACAGAAGTTGCAACAAATAGGTAAATTATGTAATGCAAAGCATGACACATTTGTAACAGAGCTTATAGATGACATAACCAAGTCTGTCTTAAAACAGATAAACCAGAACATGTTTTCTTTCCTCAGTGGTCACCTACAACAGATGCTATAACTTGCTTTCTTTTCTCGCATATATATGTATCATATTAGGTTCCGATTAACGGCAGATTAGGGTGTCTCACCAGCCTTTTCTAACTTTGGAAAACTTTTTTGGATTTTAATCGGACTATGCGAGCTGCCTTAAAATGCATTTTAATGCTTGGAAAACATTAGTAAGTATGATCAACAAGATCCTTTACACATTTTTGAACGTCACTTGCAGAATGTTTAGTATGTGACGGCTATCATGCAAAACAAAATCAGAGCTCTGGCTAACTGGCATAGCAATCGGTTGCGGCTAGAAGAGAAACTTAAAACACGTTCATTAAAACAGAGATGAAGATGTGCCTTGTATCAGACAACGAGAATCTAGGACTGATCTCGATCATTTCACTAAGATGATACGATACAATGCGTGTGATGCATGTGGCAGGTGGCAAACAATACTTCATTAAACTTATGCTATATACAGTAGACACAGACGTTGTATTACTTGTTATAGCAGTGGTAATGTAAATACAGTTAGATGAGCTATGTGTTAGTTTTAGGAGCTAGGAATCACTTTAGGTGATTCGTTGCACACTGTATTGCCCATTCATTAGTTCATATAAAATAAGACGAATAGTTGCTTTTCACACTTACTAGATGCAATGAAATATCTTCATTTGCTGAAAAAGGTAAAACCTGTGCATGGAGAATCTGGCAATACTATGTTGAGGTTGAACAAGCTTTCCAATTCCAAAATGTGTTCTTGTTGAAAAATGTATGACAACAGGAAGTGCATGTTCGACAAGAGGAAGTGCTGTTGATGTCGCAAAGAATGGTTGACATTCAATGGTTCCAAGATACAACAAGTCCATGTCACCAATTGATGTAGCTCTTTTCAAGGACACCTACCGAGTTGTTTACAGGTTGTAATTGGACATTGTTGGAGACATGGCCTTTAGGTCCACCTTTGAAATGCCTACATCCGGTGACTGCGGTTGAAAGAGGGTATGTTGAAGCCATTCTCTATAACACTACCACAGGCATCAGCGTTTGCAAGGGATTTATTAAATGTAGATGTCAAAGAGACAAGTGTGTTGCAATTTAAAACGAAGTGTTAAAGCAGAAATGATGTTTACAGTCTTTTAAAAATGGGATGTTGGATACTGTGACTGTGATTAAGAAAATCATACCATTCAGATCATAGATAGTAAGATAAGATTACATTTATGTTAGCTGTCATTTTGAAAATGTTCAAATGATATGACAACTTATTACATTTGAATTTGTGTATATAACAAACTTCTTTTTGATTTTGTTTTCTGATAGTGTCTTGTTAATATTGTTTAAATCAACAAATGTAATTTAAGGTCGTAATTAAATCTTAATTCCGATAAATTGGAGATGAAAAATATTGTTCAAGCATCCTTTCCGATATGTTTTCTCCAAGAGTTTAGAAGACTCGGCAAGCTTGATTTTTTTTATAACCTGCGGCGTCCCATTAGTTTTGTTACTTTATATGCATGTTTTAAAATCAGTTTTTATAATTATATAAATAGTTCAAAGCAAATTAGTTTTACATATTACTCATTGGGGAATATATTGCACCAATACAATATTAAAACTTGTAATACAATAACCACAAACAATTAAAAATTCTGCATTGTATTTAAGTATATGCAAGAAGTTTTAAAGTTAACCTGATATTGGATTAATCAATTTGGATGCTTGATAAATGATTCAAGATTGTTGCGTATACCTTTAATAGTGTTTTACCAAGTCACTGGATGTATACTTACGAGTTATTATATACTAAAAGCCGCTAATAGAGATGAGACTGAAACTTAAACACACTTCAGAAATGCTTAAGGCTAAAGACAACTGAGACAAAACTAGTCTCAAAGTTGCATAGTATGTTTACATGTGTAAAACCCCTAACCCCTGAAGTAAAGGGGTTTATCTAACAACTATTTATTGAAGTATAGACATACACATAAATATATTAAGACAACACCCTTTGTAAAACACATCAACATTTTGATTGCTTTATAAAAATATAAAATTTAAAAAAAAGCGGGTTTTGGCGGCCATTTTGAAAATGGCGGCCATTTTGAAGAAAAAAATGACCCAAATTATATGGCATATTCTATTGTCTATCAATGTTCTGAATTTAGTGTATTTACAATAACAAGTTTTGATGAAATCAATTAATTATGGGCTTCATTAATTCTTTATGGAATATTTGGCGGCCATTTTGAAAATGGCGGCCATTTTTCAAAATCTGACGTGGGTCCATAGCCAGAAATGTTAAGCAGAGTATTGTCTAGCTATGTGTCAAGTTTGGTGCTTTTATCACAAAATGCACAATTTTACCAATATATGTCACCAATCTGCCCCACTATAAGGCTAAGATTAAACCATTACACATAAACAAAAATAATCTCGAGCATTTTATTAAAATAACTATCTAAAAGCTACAATTTGACACCATTAAAATCGTCCGCCTATTTTCGGTACCAGTCGTCACATAATGAGTTTTGTCGTATTGTTTTGTTTTGAATTTAATAGAAATAAGTAGAAATACTTTCCACCTTGAATTAAGAGTTTTTTATTTCACAATCCGTGCATTTGTTGACTATGACCTTTGCTGCAACAGGATTCGGATAGTGCGGAGTAATAATAATGTATTATTGCATATGGTCTTGAAAGTTTAAAATATCTGACAGTCAAGCTCCTATTAATTTGATAAATGAAGTTTCAATAAAAGTATGACTTAACAAAAGATAATCACAGATGATGATTCGGTGATTGTTACTATTATTATTATTATTATTATTGCCATTTCACTTATGATTAAACTGTGAATTCTAAATGAAGTTATAAACAAATGTTATCTCCCCCGATACCGATTTCAGTATTTATATAAAACTTGCTCACCGTGAACCTTGTTTGGTTCTCTATGAACATGTTTTGTTGCAACAAGCGATTCAAGACGAGAGCCAAGTTCGAAATGTTCGTCATGCACGTCCGTTTTTTCTTCGTATCGTGAACACGGACGCCGTAAGCTTAACAACTGCTAGAAAGTTGATCAGAGCAAACATTAGAATAGTTTTTGTCATACTGCATTTTGCATCGTAACATGACAACTATGTGATGTATAGCCTATTGCACATGGATACGCATTGCTACATGTCATCCCGCATGACTTGCTTTGCCTTAAATTGAATTAAATTTCATGTTCACCAGCTCAGTCTAAGACTAGCAAATTGATAGCCACGCTAAATGGGTCTTGTGCCATTTCAGACGATTTCAGATGATTTACTTGGCAGCATATTTCAAGACTAATGGGGTCTGATGCTCGCAACTTGATCCGTGCATAAAACGGATTTGTATTTGTGTCATTCCGCACAACTGGTTTTGCTTTCCTACAAAGTTGTTTTCTTAAATTTGTATTTGTGTCATTCCGCATGGCTGGTTTTGCTTTCCTACAAAGTTGTTTACTTAAGACTATAGTCCGTGTAGCTTTATAAATAAGTAGCGACATGGCTAATACAAAGTTTGTTCTGCATGACAGATTTGTCTCAGATTTCAAAACTGAAGAGTTTATATTTTAACTAAGGTTACCAAATGTTTAGTAGCCTAAACGGAACATAAACATTATTTCCAAACTGATTTCAATATTTAAATGAATTTGGATGTCACTGTTTCTTGCGTAAGTGAGGCCCATTCAGATTTGTGCTTTTCGTCGCCATCCTCGATCCAAGATGGCCGCCGTTAAAACAAAATAGTCACTTTATACCAGTATTTTGAACCATTTCTAAAAACTAGGCAAATCCCGTCATTATTCGGGAGCATGTATTAGGATTCAAAGAAATGAACGGGATGTTGTGAATATATTTTGAGCGTAAGCATGCCGCCTAGGAGACTGTGTTATTTTAACGAGCACACGTCCTCAAAATAAAACCGAATGCAAATATGGGAGTATCAGAGAGCACTCAGACGGTTAAATATTGCTTCTAGTAATAAATCGATAATTAAGTTAAAAAAATATATTGCTGTTGCATCAATTACAGGTCCGTAGCCATGCCTGATATTTAACAGAGCCAAATCACTTCCTAGAGGGCTTTGGGGAAATGCCCCATCGAAAAAATAATCATTTATTCATGCGATTTCCTGCATTTGAGTGCGTTCCCGGGCCAGATTTTCAGTTTTAAGTAGACAGTTATGTTTTAGACGATTTAATCGAGCTTATTTGATATTCCATTAAAATGCATACCTAAATATTTGGTACATTCCCAAAAGTATACCGAGGTAACTGCCTCGGTGTGCCTCTGCGTAGCTAAGGGTCTGAGTTAAATGTCAGAAGCAGTGGACGCAGGATCCATGAGTGAGAAGAAGTAGAATTAACAGAATAAGTACTATCCAAGCAAAGAGCAACATACTATGTATTTTCATTTTAGTCCGTTTGTCCGTCCGTACAAACACGATTGACACCATAATGTCCAGTTTATAACTGATGAACAGCGCAATATGTTGGGAAGTATCTTGACATGTGTATGCATCATCAGTACACCGTTTCGGGAAATAGTCTGGTCAAGATCAGGGGTCAAAGTCGGGCAAACATGACATCCTGTCGGAACTCGTGAACCGCTTGAGATATTGGGATAAACTGTATCACCAATGAAAAAAGTGTCTAGTTGACCAGGATCTCCCGCAAAATGGACATTGTATTTTTGAAGGAACATCATCAATTTTCCTCTGGTGGCCATCTTTGAATTTGACGGATGGATCTTCGACATGAACTCCGGCTAGGTTTCCTATGGCGGCCATATTGGTATTGAGGCGAAGTCTTGTGTTCATAAATACGCATGCCAAGTTTGAAAAAAGGGGTTAGAAGTTGTAAACAAAATTTGCCGGAAACCTTTGGAACAGATATTTTAAATATATCTATGGCATGTGGCGGCCATCTTTGAATGTTTCTCATGGATATCACAATCAAACTTATTAGTGGTTTTGTAATGATACAGGTACACACACACCCAGTTTGAAAATATATAGAGTCAACGTGCAAAAAAGTATATTATGTAATGTGGTGGCAATTTTGGATTTTGGCGCGTCAATCTCAAAACCGAACTTAGGAGAGGTTTTTCATGTATAAAGACGCATACCAAGTTTATGCACTAAGTTTGAAAAGGTACAAGAAAAATGGTGTGCATAAATGCCCGAAAACCTTTCAAAACAGCTTTGTTGTCGACATTGGGTGAGGTGTCGCATTTATGAAGGGTCCTCATGTATGTACCATGTTGTTTGTAAAGTTTGTTACGGATACATGAAAAGTGTGGTCACCTATGCCCGGAAACCTTAAGATGTATTTCGAGTGGCGGCCACCTTGGATTTTGACACGTGGATCACAAAATCAAACTTGACCTACTTACTGAATTCATAAAAGATGGATACTAAGTTTTAAATGGTCACGTTAAAAGTGTGGCCTCACGGACGGACGCTCACTATTGATAGAACACAAGAAATATCACTGGTGATAGCATATATGATATAATAGTAATATCCTTGTGGAATAACCCACGACTGATAGCACGCAGGATTTAATAATAATAGCAATCTGGAACGACCCACGATTGATAGCACACAGGATATATAATACAAGTACACTTGTGGAACGATTCACTACTGATGGCACATAGACTATACTAGTAGTACACGTGTGGGACGACTCACTATATAAACGTTATGCCCCTGTGGGACGACTCACTATATAATAGTAATGCCTTTGTGGGACGACTCACTATATTATAGTAATTCCCTTGTGGGGCGAGCCTCTATATTACAGTAATTCCCTTGTGAGACGACTCACAATATAATAGTGATGCCCCTGTTGGACGACTCACTATATAATAGTAATGCCTCTGTGGGACGACTGACTATATAATAGTAATGCCCCTGTGGGACGACTCACTATATAATAGTAATGCCCTTGTGGGACGATCAACTATATTATAGTAATGCCCCTGTGGGACGACTCACTATATGATAGTAGTGTGGGACGACTCACAATATAATAGTAAAGCCTTTGTGGGACGACCCACTATACAAATAATGATCTTATGGGACGACCCACTACATTAAAGTTATACCATTTCGGAACGACCTACTATATAATAATAGTACCCTTGAGGAAAGACCTACTACATAACAATAATTCCCATTTAGTATGACCCATTATATGATAGTAATGCCCTTGTGGGACGACCCGCTATACAAATAGTAAATCCCGTGTGTGACGACCCGCTATACAAATAGTGATGACCTTGTGGGACGACGCCCTATACAAATAGTGATGACCTTGTGGGACGACCCGCTATACAATAGTAATGACCTTGTGGGACGACCCGCTATACAAATAGTAATGACCTTGTGAGACGACCCGCTATACAAACAGTAATGACCTTGTGGGACGACCCGCTATACAATAGTAATGACTTTGTGGGACGACACGCTGTACAAATAGTAATGACCTTGTGGGACGGCTCGCTATGCAAATAGTATTGACCTTGTGGGACGACTAGCTATACAAATAGTAATGACCTTGTGGGGACCCGCTAAACAAATAGTAATGACCTTGTGGGACGACCCGCTATACAGATAGTAATGACCTTGTGGGATGACCCGCTATACAATAGTAATGACCTTGTGGGACGACCCGCTATTCAATAGTAATGACCTTGTGGGACGACCCGCTAAACAAATAGTAATGACCTTGTGGGACGACCCGCTATACAATAGTAATGACCTTGTGGGACGACCCGCTATTCAATAGTAATGACCTTGAGTGACGACCCGCTATACAAATAGTAATGACTTTGTTGGACGACCCGCTATACAATAGTAATGACCTTGTGGGACGACCCGCTATTCAATAGTAATGACCTCGTGGGACGACCAGCTATACAAATAGTAATGACCTTGTGGGACGACCCGCTATACAATAGTAATGACCTTGTGGGACGACCCACTTTACAATAATTATGAACTTGTGGGACGACCCGCTTTACAATAGTAATGACCTTGTTGGACGACCCGCTATACAAATAGTAATGACCTTGTGGGACGACCCGCTATACAAATAGTAATGACCTTGTGGGACGACCCGCTATACAAATAGTAATGACCTTGTGGGACGGCCCGCTATACAAATAGTAATGACATTGTGGGACGACCAGCTATACAAATAGTTATAACCTTGTGGGACGACCCGCTATACAAATAGTTATGATATTGTGGGACGACTCACTATATAATGCCCTTGTGGAGCGACCTTCTAGTAAAAGCATACAGGATACTAGTGTGGGACGATCGCTCGCTAATCAGCTAGATAAATGTATGAAGAATAGGAAGTGAAACATTAATAGTGTGACGCAGTTCGTTGTGAAACGAAGAACACCCCCAATTAACATTTCTCAGTTTCTATATAAACCTTGTCATATCTGTATTGCTTTAATTCAACATGCGCGACTATTGGAATATAGATAGTACGTGATGATTAGGCAATGAGCGTATCGTGCATGCGGATAAACGATGTAATTCAGGTAAGCTTTAAATTTACTACACATTTTTATATGAAATGAATAGTTAACGATATAATAAAAAAAGTATTCGCTTCATGAAGCAAGTTGTGGTATTTTAATTTAGATTTTACAAATAATTTTCATAAATACTATTAAAGTATTAGACAGAAAATAAATACTGATACATGGGATGCAGGAGATACGATACAACGGCGGTGGTGTAGCATCAGCCTAGTCTCATTTATTTGACATCGGTGGTTCTTTTATGTTACATACGGTCATTTATAGAGGCACTCCAGGACGTCTCATTGCGTTACGGTGTGGACAATTTCAGGCTGTGTGTATACGTCACTACACTGTCACAAACAATGCATAGTACCTATATTTAAACTAATGTATTTCATATCAAAATGTTTTTTGGATTAAAAGTTGTGTGAAATGGATAACAAACGATTATACTTCACTTTAGGTAAGTTGTACACTTTTAAAATTCAGTGTATCAGTTTAAATGTACTGTTTATGTCTAGCGCAGACAATCTCTGCGAGCATCCGCCTCGAATGCGTGAGTTCTTATTAGGTTCAGTCCCTGGCCCGGTGTCAGTATAATGTGACTGGGTGGGGTATAATGTCACGTGTCTACAACGTTTGTGTAACGTCAAAGCGGATGGCATTTAGCATTAAAGGGACACACGGCAATCTTGAAGTTTTTCTCGAGCATTAAAATTAGAGTCTCGATTTAGTTATCCGTTATCATTTTGACTTTAAACCTGCTTGCATATAATTAAATAACAGTGCGAGCTTTTTAATTGTATCTTCTTATTCTACCACAGGTTTACATATATTATTTGTGAAATATAATCAACAGTTTGTAATATGCAAACATAATTTGCTTTATGGTATTCTTATAATTAATATGTATGATTAAACGCAATGTATGCCGAAAAACTAACGGAACGCCGCGACATTTAAAAACAATCCAGATTGCCGTGTGTCTCTTTAAGTAGCTGTGAGAGTAACTATACCATAGATATAAGCTATGATTTTCACAAGTATGGTTTCACAGCTCGTATGGTTTCATATACTCTACCTACCTATGATAGGTTGGCTTTGTTGAATGGTGTTTAACATCATTTTCAGCACACGACCACTCATTTTTTGCTCGGTATAACTAATACTGTATACCTCCCACCATCCGTAAGATAGGTACAGCATATAACTAATAATGTATACCTCCCGCCATCCGTAAGATAGGTACAGCATATAACTAATACTGTATACCTCCCGCCATCCGTAAGATAGGTACAGCATATAACTAATACTGTATACCTCCCGCCATCCGTAAGATACGTACAGCATATAACTAATACTGTATACCTCCCGCCATCCGTAAGATAGGTACAGCATATAACTAATACTGTATACCTCCCGCCATCCGTAAGATAGGTACAGCCTATTACTAATACTGTATACCTCCCGCCATCCGTAAGATAGGTACAGCATATAACTAATACTGTATACCTCCCGCCATCGGTAAGATAAGTACAGCATATAACTAATAACGTATACCTCCCGCCATCCGTTAGATAGGTACAGCATATAAAACCATAAAAGCTATGATTCTCACAGCTAAGTATTAATTTAAGTTGACGACAAAAATCACGTTTGTGACTCAATCCTTGGACAAAGGCTTTTCAGTATCAATGCTTGAATATGCTTAAATAAAAGGGAATACATTTTGCTGTTTTTGTTTTTCATCGTTATTCTACCATAGGTTTAAATAGATGTTCGGCAATATTATCAACAATTAGTTATATGCGCAAACAATATATTGGAACTAATAAAAAAAATTAAATAATAATAATAATAATAAAAAGAAAGAATAATGATTTTCAAATATGCAAGTAATATAGAACACTAACGGGATTTCGCGAGTTTTAAAAAGTCAAGATAGCAATTTTTCCCATTTAACTTAATTTATCTCAGATATAAACATTACCTGAGTAATGGGGTGGAACATTTAAAATAACTCTATCCTATCCTAAACATGTATTGATGGTATAATACACCCGGGGTCTCCGATTTCCACCTACATTAGACCACAATTACGAAGTCGTCTGCGTAATAATACAGTCGTCTGCGTCATCGAGTTTTATTTGTATGGATTGTGTAAATGTTTTCCTTGTCGATGCAAAATACAAGAAAGTACGTTATAATTCCACATTCGTACTGGTGTAAACAATTATTTCCAATATGTTCGTGTTCAGAATATGATTAACGCATCTATTCATGTGACACGCTCGGTCATTGTATAATAATGCTATGAAACATGACTGATAACCAATAAAACACCCACTAATATACAAAAATAATTTGCTTTGAACTATTAAATTAATTATAAATAACGAATTGCATATATGTTTTACTAAGTCATGTAAACAAACTAATGCGAGGGCGCGAGTTAAACAAAAAAAGAAGAGTGCCGCCTGCCCCTTTAATAATTGTAACACATATTGAAAATGGCGGAAAAGATGACATTGAAAAAGTACAAATGAAGATTAACAGCTTAAATGAATGAACGAATGTTTAAAAATATGTCAAAATAATTGTCAACACTTATGAACAGGAAACACATAGAATTCATATTTGTGCAGTAACACGAAACTAAGTTCCTACTCCTAATTCGACCAAAAGTAAATATATAACTTGACAAACATCTTTTTTCAAGGGAGTAACCAGACGTTTATAAATCATACGCACGAAATTGACTGCAGAAAGCGCGAACCGAGTTAGGGAGGTCTGGTGGCATTCCCCCTCCCCCACCCCTCCCTCCCACAAGAAAATGTTCACACGAATGACTTAACATGGTGCAATCTCTTTAGAGCTTTCTAGAACACTATGTTCCGTTTTTTATCCATACATAGGTTGTGGTTTTTATGACTGTCGAAAAAGATCCGCACATGCGTACAGTTACGAGCTTGATTTTGATTGGGTTTTGAAACCCGGACTTACCTGATCTTTCACGTAGGTAAACAAAACGAGCGTATATGCATAGAGAATTATACTGTCAGTGCATTTTACTATCAATAATTTATTGGGCGACTCTGCATGATACTCTGACACGATATACTGGCGTTCCAGTTTTGGGGGATTGGTTAAAGCCGTTTATAGTGTATCTATAGAGTTTGGATTCCAAAATATGTTAATTATATATGTCCAGTTATGCCTGCCTTTGTGGCGTATTCTTACGAAGCCCTTACACATTTGCGGTCGTAAACGGGACCTTTGTTAGTTTTAATTTTGAAATTGTGTTGTGTATGATTATATATCTTGTTGTATAGTAAGAACAAAAGGTTGTATGAGAGTGCTTTGGTTAAATCATTAAACATTTATATTGTGTTTCATTATATGATACAGTTTGTTTTAGAAAAATATAACTAAAACAAAATTATACACAATTGCATACACGGATTTAAGTCTTCTTTTACCCTGGACTGAGGATCATATATATATATATATATATATCGTCGTCAGTTGGTTAAGACACGGCGTACATCTGTTGTAAACTTGCCTGCTGATGACGGGTTAGGGAAGTTAAAGGTACACATGGCAATCTTGATTTGTTTAAAACTAGCATCGTCCCGTTAGCTTTTCTACACAATTTGCCTATATCCAATCATTGATATTAATTAGAATAATAAATCAAAGCAAATTATTTTACATACTACTAACTACTGATTATATAGCACCAATAATATATTTTTAAAAATATATTGTGAGTCTGTAAAAAAAAGCAGGCAAGAAAGTATTAGAAAATGCTGGTTAACAAATCAAAATATTTTATTGGTAGAATAATGAAATTTCAGTTTTTTATTGAATTATATTCAATCAGTTCTAATGTCAAAATGATACAGTATTTATAAATCGAGGTGCTAATTGTCATGCTTGATATACAACTCGAGATTGCCGTGTGTCCCTTTAATATGGTATTTTCACTCAATACCGTCTTTGGTCACAAGGTTTGCTGATGGCACAGCAGTGTCAGCACATACCACTTTACTTAATGCTATGGGGGATACTATTAGATACAGTTTATAGTGTTTGGTGTTACACTTGTAACATATACAATTGTAACATAATATGGCAATAATGTATTTTGTGGAGCGCTGTGGTCTAGTGGTAGAGCGTTGGACCCATGATCCAAAAGTCGTGGGTTCGATTCCCGTCATTGCCATATGCGTTGTGTCCCTGAGCAAGACACTTTATCTGCATTGCTTAGTACTGGTTCTACCCAGGAAGACATCGAGAGTGATTCAAATAAGTTCATAGAGCTTTCGTTACAATCGATGTAAAATAAATAAATTTAAACTAATAATGTATTCAATAATCCCCTAATTATCAACGTTTGTAAGCGCTTCCGTGACCGGGATGGTAAAGACCCTGAGTATGAAACCTTCTCGCCTCTCACCGCAAAACAAACTAACAGAACAAATTAATCTCGTATACAACTCTGGGTTTTTTTTGCTTTGAAATCCCGCTGACATGACCCTCCCATTACCCATCTCCACTGCAGTTACAATATTGTTTAATAATGAAAATATATCCTGTCGAAAAAGCCTCTATGTTTTTTTAAATGAACGTCGAAACTCATGATTTGCGGCCTTTTTAAAAACAAAATCTCAGGTGGACCATTTCTCCTGAATCCCGCTAGTCGTATTATAGTCGTTTAATAAATTCATTTTTTGGGGGTATTTTTGTTTTTCATAAATCTTTACTTATTTACAAGTAAGAACCAGATGGTATAAACAGTCATCTGGGTGGCACTCGTAAACAGAAGAAATTACTGAAATAATATTACAATTAGAAAAAATGCTCACTGTGGAAACACTATCACTGTTCATGTCCAATATTACAGAACAGAACAGAACTGTCCAATATATATCACATTCCCAGTACGTTTCATGTCCGTTGAAAAAAACGATTTGACACTGGTGATTTGTAATGTCCAGGGGAGAAGAGTTCGTGTGTCATATAAAACATCAGTGAGCATAAATTATTAATACTATACTTAGAGTATTAACAAATGCAACTGAAAACCGTTTATATAAGTACTAATTGTTGAGAAACTATATTTTACGAAAGTCTTGTGCATGCGACTTACAATTTAATAAAATCATTTCAGACATAGCTACGCGCCTGTATGAACTCGTCATCGAAGTAATTAAAATTAATACCAAAATAATACAAATAATTAAAAACAAGACACAAACAGTGTAACTAAAGAATGTATAATATTCAGATTATTTCCGTTTATGCCTGTTTAGCAGTTACAGCGTGACAATTAAGTTTTTCCCCATATCAAGAATACCGGAAAAGTAATTTTCTGTTATCGTCTCAAAATGTGCAATGAACTTAAAAGTTATTCATACGATAATTAATCATATTTGAATGGAAATCGCGTGTACTGATTGTCAGACGATACTTTTGGATATCACCTTTAGAATAATATTATTAATAACAAATGCAAGCGAAAATTCCATACAAAATGAAGATAATCTGCTTTTAGCGAATATGGTTGTATTGTAACAAATGGGGAAATATTGTACTAATATCTGTGAGTATTAATATGTTATGTAAATGCCTTGTTTATCACGTTATTTTCCATTAGTAAGAGTGGCCATAATCCGTCATTATTCTTATTAATTCTTCGTTATTCTCTGTTTGCGTGAATATTAATACTTTTATTCATATTTCCACACCGAACGATAAACAGAATGCTAGTTTATAGTTTTCCCTCGGTCTAAGAGTATGTGTACAGTCTAAGAATGGTGTATGGTGTTTTACGTCATTTTCAACACATGTAAGGTATTTATGACTGTCGATGTTTTTATGGTGGAGGCAGACCACCCACTTTTCCTGGGTAGAACCAGTACTTTGCACCTCCCACCATCCGTAAGAATCGACCCTTCCTCACTTACAAGTCGAGCTCCCAGTGGAATTCGTACCTGCAGCGGTGAGAGGCTAGAAGGTTTACAACTCCACGGCCACGGAGACGCTCTGTCTAAGAATGAATGAAAGAACGGTGTGTTTACAGCACGTCGACTCAATTTGGAAATTGTGTGCGCGAAAACTGGTGAAAATGAACAATAACATGGTCAATTATTTTTCTAACAGTTGAAGCACAACTGTCTTATCATGTTTCATATTTCAACTGTGTTATCATCTTTCAGAATATCTAGGGCCTGAAGGGATGAAAAGGAGTCAGAAAATATTACGAAATGATTATCATCATATACCTGAATATAGTTTACTATAAGGCAAATTCAATTGCCTTAAGTGTAGCTGATAAGATAAGATTATAAGATTTAACACGCATGATATTCCCCCTTTAAGAGAACAGGTCTAGTCGGTAGTAAATAAAGCTATCGTTTAATGATAAGAAAAATCAAAGTCAAACTGCAGCAGTTTGAAAGAAAAAATATATATTTATAAAAATGACTTCCTCCTCTTTTATACGTATTTTACATGAGAAAAACCCTCAAAACTAGATTTTGATTGAAAACAATATATTGCTCAATCCATTTTGTTTAAGAGTCATTGCAAAATGTCGCATAACTATATCCAACAGAATGCATTGCAAGCTATACAAATCAGTAAGTAAAGGGACTGGAGGCGATCTGATTTGTTTTGTTTGTTTGTCTGTATGGTGTTTTATGACATTTTCATATGTTGCATATGACGGGCGATTTTTTTGTGGTGGAGGCAGACCACCCACTTTTCTTGGGTAGAACCAGTACTGTACAGGTGTAGCACACCCATTGCAACACAGGAAGTGTCGGCCTGGAGTAGTCACATAATGGCGTCAATAAATAATTTTCATTTCTTTTTGTAAAAAAAGGCATTTTCACTAATTTAAAGTGCTATTTTGGGTTTATATCCCATTGTTAATCTATTTGTTACATTTTTCAAGCATTGCCATGTTAAAATTGTGAGTTTTTAATTTATTTTGCTTATATGAAAATGAGTGTATGAATACAATATTATGGCATCTCAGTGTTTATGTTTTTAAAGGGACCATTCATTCATGAGAAGTTCTTTCTTAGAAGATACATGACCCCCATTTTTCTGTGGAGTTTTTGGCAGCATATGTGTCATTTGTGATGAGAATGTAAGTTTTTCATTTTTAATTTGGGCCTAGATATGAATGACAACATGACATTTAAAGTTTAATTCACACACAACTCAATGCAACAATCAATGGGCGTGTTACACCTACACCTCCCGCCATGCGTAAGAATCGACACTTCCTCACTTACAAATCGGGCTTCCAATGAGATTCAAACCCGCAGCGGTGAGAGGCGAAGGTTTACAACGCAACGTCGTTAACCACTCGGCCACGGGGAGGCGATCTGGAAACAGTATGGGTGTCAATCCAAACAAGAATACAACTACCATAATGTATTTCATATTCAATTCAATATGCATGTACGCTTTACTGGAACTCATAATTTGTACGATTATACTATTGTTTATGAAATAGTTAAGTCTAAAAGCTAGACGATTCGGCTAGTTCTGGTGTATAAATCAGTAATAGTTTTTTTAATTATATGTACAACCATTAGTAATATAATCTCCAATACAATTAATATTTATGATTTAGCAACAAAACGTAACCGAGCCGTCGATCCTTTCAGACCGAAAATTGCATAACCAATAAAAACCGGAAAGTAATATGTGGCTTAATGAAGTGCCATTTCATATGAAACTGAAGCACATGACAAAGCCTTCTCGATAACAGTAGCTAAAGCAGTCCTTATTGTTACCATTGACGTCTCACTACTGACTTCTGAATTTTGAAAATTGTTTGTAATACTGTATATTTAAGAAATAGAACATCATTTACGGTGAATTATCGTGTAATATATCACGTTTCGGAGTTCAATTGTAAACAATAATTTCACGAGCCCGAAGGGCGAGTGAATTTATTGTTTACAATTGAACGACAAACCGTGATATATTACAAGATAATTCACCGTAAACGATGTTCTATTTCTATTCTAATACCCCTAAAATGTGAAAATAACGCACACATCTGATTTCTTTCTCATTGCTTTGCTTACTCTCCTAACTTGCAAACGTTACAGTGATATTTTTCGCATTGCCATGCTTATTCGCATAACGTTGCAAACGTTACAGTGGGTAGGGGTCCAATTGAATTCAGTAGTGTACTAAACAGTTAAATGGTCTCTTTATTTCACTCCTCACTAATCTGACCAAACGTTGTACATTTGAATTAAAACAGTACTGTTTCAATTCAGTTTCAATTAAAATATAATTGTGAGGTAAATTTTTACTGAATCGTTGATTTTTACTGTTAGCGTTATCTTCCCATAGTAAAAATATGGAATATGGATTTGTTGGACTCCACATCTAATCCCATAGTACAAATACGGAATATGGCTTTTTTGGACTCCACATCTACTGAATATAGATGTGTTGGACTCTAGATATCAGATGAGGTACAATATTAAAATAATATAGATTGTTTGTATTAAAGCAACTGTTTTGAGTACAATAGTGGACATATGGGATTGTCACATGGGTAAAAAAACAGAAAGAGATTGGTTAGAATTATACAGGTGTGAAATAGCTGTATTACTGAATAAAACACTACACAGTTGTTTTTGCACTGTGCTGCATATGTAGCAGAACGTCTCTGGACCACTGAACAACTTCCTGAAATTTCTTAAAAAATTTTTCCTTGTGAAAATTAAAAGAAAGAATCAGCAAAAAAACAAGAGGTTATCCAATTTGAAATTGTTTTTAAAATATTCACAGTTTGTAGAGACCCTGCTGAACTTGCCCATTTCACTTTCATGTTGCAATATATCAGTACCCATTGCTAGATTAAACAATCTCCAAATAACTCGGTTCTATTTTAATCTCAATAATGTTCATATCGTTGGTTGCAAGGGAGATAACTGTTAAATCAGACCTTGAACTCATTATAAATCAGTACTTCATCACAGACATAACGATAATAAAGTGATAGGAAACTTCCTATCTGAACCAATTATATACACAGGGAATCCAGAGCGCTTAATCCAAAAAATAAAATCTTTATATAATATATGGACTAGGGTGTGAACGGCTGTACAATGATTGTCGTTTATGTTCAGCCAATCAGATAGCGTCATTTTTTTGCCCTTGAAATTTGAAGCCATTTCCGTTTCCGGCATTTTCAACACTGTCAACGTTAGTGATTCTCGTTCTTCATCTATTTTTCAGTTTGTGGTTTGTGTACGCGATATCACCAGGAGAAATATAGTCAGATTGCATCATTAGTGTTTCTGCTACACGGATAGGTCTAAATAGTTTTAAGTGCGTGTACTATCGACACGGAGTGAAAAACGGGGAAAATAGTAAACGTTGGCTGTAGTCCACAGACGTGGTAAAATATTGCCATTGACTTATACAGCCGTTCACACCCTAGTCCATATATTATATAAAGATTTTTTTTTTGGAAAAAGGTCTCTGGATTCCCTGTGATAATTTAGCCAAAATAGCATGTGTCACCTTAACTGTTCATATCGTTGGTTGCAAGGCAGATAACTTTTTAATGAGACCTTGAACTCATTATAAAGCAGTACTTGATCACAGACATAACGATAATAAAGTGATAGGAAACTTCCTATCTGAACCAATTATATAGCCAAAATAGCATGTGTCACCTTAACTGTTCATATCGTTGGTTGCAAGGGAGATAACTGTTAAATGAGACCTTGAACTCAATATAAAGCAGTATCAATGATATTAGTCACAGACATAAAGATAATAAAGTGATAGGAAACTTCCAATCTGAACCAATTACATAGCCAAAATAGCATGTGTCACCTTAACTTTTCCTTCTAACTCCTCTCTGAAATTTTGCATAACATGTTTAAAATGTTCAAGTATCATTGGAAAGAGAAATACATTGGTGATAGTTGTTGACATGAATGAAACTATAATGCAACTCTTCTAGATATGTGTGTTTGAAGCCAAGCAATATTTTCCTCACTGTGACACGTACGTTCAGTTCCCTATCTATTTTCTTAAGTATTGCAAAATTCGAATACCCTGTAGACGGCATAATAATTATAAAGCAAATTTATGACAACAATGGAAAATCCAATGATACTTGACTGGCTGTTAACTAACAGTGAGTAAATATGCATGTTTACCTTTCAGGTTATCCAGAGTGGCATTGCATCAAACACTTGATTTGAGGACATGAATAATTCAATCATCATGGAAGCGGATGTGCCTAACAACACTGGTTCCGGTCTGCATGAGAGTCTAGATCATCTGAACGCTCGTTACGCCCATGCGTTAATACCGTTCGCATTTGTGATGGCGATATTTTCCGCTGTTGGCGTAATTGGAAATACTATTGTCATTCTGATATTTTCAATCTGCAAAGAATACAGAAATACAAACTTTAGAATATTTGCCATTTCGCTCGCTTGTGTTGACTTGATGTCTTGCGTAATACTAATGCCAGCAGAAATTATAAAAACGAGGAACTATTTTTCAAATCCAAACCCAATGCCTTGTAAAGTAAAATGCTTCTTTACGTTGTTTACACAGTCCGCAGCGTCATTAATGCTATTAGTGATATGCATCGATCGCTTTAGGAAGGTTTGTCAGCCTCTTAAAAAGCAAATATGGCCAGGATTAGCGACAAAGATTCTTATTGTAGTCGCTGTGCTGTCATTTCTTATTGCACTACCAGCGCCGTTATTATGCGGAATCAGCGAGGAAGTTAAGATGAACACATTTAACACTAATACAACTGTTTACATTTGCGCGGCAGAAGAAAAGCACAAGACAAGCTTAGCGAGAAGTCTTTACAAACTTGGTTGCTCTTTTATTTTCATCGCAATTTCTCTAGCATTCATTGTCATGTATTCACTTATCATGCGAATTGTCGTAAAACACTGGGGCAACACTGGCGTCGGACAAAGTGTTAGATTTGAAAGTAGCAGGACCCCAGAACCGTCGGACAGAGTTGAAGCCGATCGCTTGACTGATGATGTGTTTTCACCAGAAGAACTGAAGGCAATAGCGGAATGTGAGCGCGGCAATAATCCAGACAAACTGGCATCGGATTCTAGGAATCAAAGAAAATTATCAAAGGAACGGGCGCCAATAAGGAAAATAAGTAGTTTTTCTATAAACGGAGTTGGGTTGCCGGGTAGACATAGTTTACGAAAAAATAGCGTAAATGCGTATTCCTCAAGAAGCGGAAGTGACGTATCTTTCCGCGTGCACTCGTTCCGAGGACGATCGTCGTCTGTGTCTGGAAGAATTCCGTACAAGACTCTGATCTGGTTCATACTGACGATTATTTTCATCGTGACGTATCTTGTTAATGCCGTGTTGTCCTTCTTCACAACAGCACAATACACACTTTCTTCGTGGCAGCTGGTCCTCTACTCATTCTTCTTCCGCATCTATTTTATCAACAACATTATCAACCCGGTTATATACGCATCCTTGGATAAGCGCTTTAATACATCTTGCCGGAAATTAATGACATCTGTGAAACGGAAGCTCTGCCATTGTTGTTGATATCGGTGTATATACACCTACTCAAAACCGTGTCGATGACACCGACGATAAACGTCGTACTTGAAAGGTTACAGCAATAGGAAATATTAAACTTTATATGTATCAATGTGACCATCTAGTTGCCTCTTGAGATTAGGGTTGTTGGTCAAGTGTCTTCTTTAAATACTTTCAATACACGTTGTTTAAAATTGCTATCCCAGCTACGTCATGGTAACCAAGGTGTATGCAGTTTTAATAACTTAAGGTGTCAGACCGTCAGGAAGTTCTTCCGGGTCGTAGGAAACTAAAGTAGTTCCATGGAAAAACATAGTTTCTAATGTGCATGCGGTTTTCCCAAGATTCGTTTTTATTTCATTGTTAAAGTATTATGTCTCTTGTCATGAATGGTAAATATTTTACTGTGTTTGTCAGAACTATTTCTTTGGAGAGTATGATCACAGAAGGTACGTGCGGTTTTGACATATGTTTATTTCAAAATACGCAAAGTGGAAATGAATGACGTGATATGTTGAAAAACCGTATCGGTGTTATATTTCAGAACTAAAATGATTTCAAATGAATGAATGTTATGGAACTTGTGACTGATCTCCAAAAATAAAATAGCTTATTTTGCATTGTGTTCAATGAGCTGAATTTCTCCGGTCTGACACTTAAATTCTAGTGTGTATGACACTTATCGCCCTAAAACAATAAGTTTAAACATTACACTATAGGGGAACTTTAAATAATCCATACGAGCAATATATTTCATATGGCCGAACACAAATTTGAATAAACATAAGCTTGTAGACGTAAACTAGCAAGTCACAAGAGACGATATGAAAACACAGACGTTAAGTAAGAACAAATGTGTGTAGCAATACTTGTAATAACTAGAGTTCGTTTGATATCTTCTATTTTTTGAAATATATATATACTGAACCAAACAGCTAAGGCACCAGTAGACAATACCTTTAATGTATGAACTTATTATATGCCGACTGGTACCGTTGGAGACAGGTGATTTGAATGATTTTTTTTAATTTACAGTCGTTATTGACAAGATATTTGTCTCGTACAGAATGAAATTTATTTTAATGTATTGATTGTTATTATTGAGATATTAAAGGTATTGTCTTCTGGTGCGTTAGCTGTTTGGTTCAGTATATATATATAAACAGATGTTCGAAATAATTTTGTAAGCCGAAAGTCGAATAGACTTAAAATAGGTCACTGTTTCTATTTAAACAAGCATGGCTGCACCGGACTATTTGAGAATGATGCGTTTTAGATTGACACTAACGATTAATGCATGACATGACATATGCCGGAAATACGCAAAATAATGTTCCTAAACCGGATATTCGTGAATTATTTTCCTTTCATCCATATCGAAATGTCTCATCATATGTATAACTGGGTTTAACCGGCATTGACATTTTCTCCAGCTCTCGCTTGTTGTCATACAGTTTCACAAATAGGGAATAATTTAAATAAGTATGCATAGTAGTATGACAAACGGCCAATATCGATAATATACGTACACGCAATAAAGAAGGACTTATTCTATAAAAACTAAAATTTAATCCTTGGAAAACTCAAATTACACTTTCACTAGTATATTTTAACAAACTCCTCTATAAAATGTTTCAATAGGAAACCCCTCATCCTCTCAGACCTGATTACTGTTTAGTTTGAAACCCTTCTACTGTTTCCCTTCGGATACATCCCAAAAATTAGTTCCCTAATTTGCCTCCTCTCCAATATGTATTTTTCTACTGGAAAAATCCATAACGTTTCTTCGGGACCATGATGCCACGTTTCCCTTTTGTCTATCGACAAATCCCATCCTTTCCTTAGGACACTCTTCACCCACGCCACCCTAGAAAATCCTTTCCTGAGTTCCGCAAAGAATATATTTTTTGACATGAAGCGATACTGTTCGCCCATATTCTTAAAGTAGAGAGCTTTGAGTTAGTTTATCTCTTCTTTTTTTTTGTATTAAAATATAAATACGTCTTGCTTGATTCCCTTTTCGAGACGTCTTTAAATCCACGAAGCTGTTCAACAGCTCTTAACGGCAACGTCTTTAAATCTGTGAATCTCTTTTTAACAGCTCTTAATCGGCAACGTCTTTAAAACTGTGAATCTCTTCAACAGCTCTTAATGGCAACGTCTTTAAAACGGTGAATCTCTTCAACAGCTCTTAATGGCAACGTCTTTAAAACGGTGAATCTCTTCAACAGCTCTTAATGGCAACGTCTTTAAAACGGTGAATCTCTTCAACAGCTCTTAATCGGCAACGTCTTTAAAACTGTGAATCTCTTCAACAGCTCTTAATGGCAACGTCTTTAAAACGGTGAATCTCTTCAACAGCTCTTAATGGCAACGTCTTTAAAACTGTGAAGCTCTTCAACAGCTCTTAATCGGCAACGCCTTTAAAACTGTGAATCTCTTCAACAGCTCTTAATGACAACGTCTTTAAAACGGTGAATCTCTTCAACAGCTCTTAATGGCAACGTCTTTAAAACTGTGAAGCTCTTCATCAGCTCTTAATCGGCAACGTCTTTAAAACTGTGAATCTCTTCAACAGCTCTTAATGACAACGTCTTTAAAACTGTGAAGCTCTTCAACATCTCTTAATGGCAACGTCTTTAAATCTGTGAATCTCTTCAACAGCTCTTAATGGCAACGTCTTTAAAACGGTGAATCTCTTCAACAGCTCTTAATGGCAACGTCTTTAAAACGGTGAATCTCTTCAACATCTCTTAATGGCAACGTCTTTAAATCTGTGAAGCTCTTCAACATCTCTTAATGGCAACGTCTTTAAAACCGTGAATCTCTTCAACAGCTCTCAATCGGCAACATCTTTAAAACCGTGAATCTCTTCAACAGCTCTTAATCGGCAACATCTTTAACACCGTGAATCTCTTCAACAGCTCTTAATGGCAACATCTTTAAAACTGTGAATCTCTTCAACAGCTCTTAATGGCAACGTCTTTAAAACTGTGAATCGCTTCAACAGATCTTAATGGCAACGTCTTTAACACTGTGAATCTCTTCAACAGCTCTTAATGGCAACATCTTTAAAACCGTGAATCTCTTCAACAGCTCTTAATGGCAACATCTTTAAAACTGTGAATCTCTTCAACAGCTCTTAATGGCAACATCTTTAAAACCGTGAATCTCTTCAACAGCTCTTAATCGGCAACGTCTTTAAAACTGTGAATCTCTTCAACAGCTCTTAATGGCAACGTCTTTAAAACAGCGCTTAATGCAAATTTATACATTACACACACACGTATGACAGATAAACACAGGCATGTGGTCGAGATTATATTTAGGATTAACAGGCACACCTGTTTTGCAATTATAACTCTATGTTAAAGACAAGTCAGACAGGCGTTGTCAGTGTTATAATATAGATACGTGATTGCTCACTTCATATAACCATGGAAATATATTCAATTGTTCATATTAACATGTGTCTTCATTACGATAGGAACACACGTGTAAGGATGGTTAATATATCACTCACAATGCATATATTGCTACATAACACTCACAAGACACGTATTGATACGTGATACTCACAAGACACGTATTGCTACATAACACTCACAAGACACGTATTGCTACATAACACTCACAAGACACGTAATGCTACCTAACACTCACAAGACACGTATTACTACATAACACTCACAAGACACGTATTGCTACATATCACTCACAAGACACGTATTGCTACATAACACTCACAAGACACGTAATGCTACCTAACACTCACAAGACACGTATTGCTGCGTAACACACACAATACACGGACTGATACATATTACTCACAAGACACGTATTGCTACGTAAAACTCACAAGACACGTATTGCTGCGTAGCACACACAAGACACGTATTGCTACAAAATACTCACAAGACACTTATTGCTACGTAACACACACAAGACACGTATTGCTACGTAACACTCACAAGACACGTATTGATGCGTAACACACACAAGACACGTATTGCTACATAATACTCACAAGACACGTATTGCTACGTAAGTCACAAGACACGTATTGCTAGGTAACACTCACACATGACCTCATTTGTTTGCGTTATCTGAACAAGCAGTAACTATCGTTTTTAGTCGGATTGCGAAGCAAATCCAGGCTTATAGTTTGGTTTCCGTCTGCCTGTCTGTCCGTCCGTCTACGCGTTTTGACGTTTTGGATAAATTCTTTGGTTATTTTTTTTTCCGTTTATAACGTTGGTGTGCAGAGTCACTTTGATTTGTTAAATGTTGTGTACATTCTTCAACCAAAACACACACAATCAATTTATGATTCTAGCAATTGAGACATTATTGATGCTCGAGATACCCAACAAGAGGTTTGTGTGTGCAAAAACAGGGTTTTGGAATACAGCAACGATAACGTTTTCAGACAACTCGATCAAAGCCAAAGTTTTCAGCGCAATTTTAGTTTGACTAATTGGGAAAATTATTATTAATGCTGAGCTACTTTTTACATCGGACATTAGCAAACAGATTTGATTTCGCAATAATAACCAGAATTGATGCTGGTTCCACTTCTATCTTGCAGGCAGTTTTAATATTGGAATTCAGTTGCAATTTGTCGAAATGAAGCAATTACTTCAAAAACAAATAACCCCTATTGCACGACGCTGATAACAATGTTTAATATCCATTTTGTGTTTGCTCTAGCGACAAAACTGATCTCAGATACGGTAATTCTGTATAATAACTTCTCATGCTTCTGTAAGAACATACCACTCTATTGCCGGGCACGATTTCACTTTATAGTCTCTTTATCTTTCATTGGGTCGTTTTCACAATAATACGCCGACAGCTTCGCTTTGCTGCATTATTTTATAATACGCCGACAGCTTCCTTCTCTTTACACTGATACACCGACAACTTCCTGTTGCTTTTTTAAGTTAACACGAGCAAAACACTGTCATGGGGAATATAACTTGTATTTATTTCATATTTAGCTGCGTTTCATGTAGAAATCGTGCGAGTAGTGTATCAAAAGTAGTATATTAAAAGTACTGATGGACCGTGCCACTCAGAAAGTATTGGTCAAGATCAAATTAAAAAAAGAACGGGTTTGCGTACTAAGGTGGTGTGCAAAATATTATTGAAATCGGGTGAGGCATTACCAAAGTTATGGGACCGGACGGAAGGACAGACGGACAACGGCAATTCTATATCTGTTTAAATTGTATAAATGTCAAAGGGGAATAATAATAATTGTAAAAATGAAAATGTCAGAGAAAGTTGATATACGTATACATAAGATATCGGTTCCTTTCGAAAACCAATCAGTTTCAATCATGCATGACAAAGTTATCGCCCATTGAATGTCTGAAAAATAGGAGCTCTGCAAAGACGTTTTCGGTGGCGATATGGCAAAAAATAAAACAAACTTCATTGAATTAAAATAAGTATAAAATAATAATATTAATAAATACATGTAGTCTGATGTAACGGTAGTCAGAGTTTCTATATATTGTTCTTAATTCCTTAAATATAAATGCTTTTTAAAGTCAATATTGCAAATGGTAATAAAATGTTATAAAATGCCATTGATAGAACGTAATACTTATAACTATTCCACTGTAATATATGTATTCATTCTCTAAATGAAGTATGTTTGTTTGTACTCTTCTCTGACATAGTGTGTATTGTAATCCGCCTTGTAAATGTAGGACCTTTGAGAAGGTATCCGAATGAGAAAGTTGTTTATTTTTTGCGTGGACAATATAATATTTTTATTTCTGATTTTTAAGTGTTTAACGCATGGGCGGATTTAGAGGGGGGCGGAAGCGGCGTACGCCCCCCCTAAAATCGACCAAGGTAAGTTTTTTTTAAAAACAATCGAAACACTTAATCCACATATTGACTAAATATGTGACAATAAGAGTCGGTTAATTTGATCACAGACATGTTATTAGGTCTTTGATTTGATCAAATATCAACTGCAGTTCGCTGATTAGTTCAATTTTCGCTCATTAGTTTCATTTTCGCTGGTTTTGCACCTTTCCGATATTTAAAAAGACAGTAGCAGCCGATACATTGAAAATGTCAGGCCCATCGAAGCGAAAAAAACTTGGTCCATCCAGTAGTACGCTGTCTCAGACAGATTTAAGACGGTTTTTTTCGACAAGTGCGAAAGAAAAGAAAAGGTTTGTTTTACTTTTGCTTTGTAAGATAGTTTCTAGGATGCATTTTCGGTGCCGACGCAGTATTTGTTTACGATGAATTTTGGTGCATTTTAGGCTTACTTTTATTTTAAAGTTTGCGTACCGAGTACCAAAAGACGTTTTTTAGTCCCTCATACCACGCAATTGAGTCCCGAATACGGCGTAAATAGACCCTGATTAAGTTAACACATTGTTAAATCCTTTTATTTGAAAACGGACTGTTTATATTCATACATGTATGTCCACGTTACTGTAGATAAAATACCAAACAATTTCGATGCACGCCCTCAGTAGATTTTTTTTTTGCTCGCTTCGCTCGCTCGAAGCATAATGGCTAATGAGTGGTTTAATTAACACATTGTTAAATCATTTTATTTGAAAACGGACTTTTTTTATTCATACAGGTATGTCCATGTTACTGTAGATAAAATATCAAACCATTTCGATGCACTCCCTCAGTATAAAAAATGTTCTCGCTCGTTTCGCTCGCTCGACGCATAATGGCTAATGAGTGGTTTAATTAACACATTGTTAACTCCTTTTATTTGAAAACACACTTTTTTACCCTATCAATGCACTACCGCAACCGTTTTATGAGGCTAGAAACGGACCCGAAAATTGACCAAAATCTTACGCCCCCCCTAAGCTGAAATCCTGGATCCGCACCTGTAACGTGCTTGTTTTATGGATATTTATCTGGATATTTATCTAGGATTGTATTTAAGAAGGTACTGTGATATAAAATTGATAACTCATCTGTGATAAACTATAAGTATTGCTGTGTTAATTGCCCTTTTCTGTGCTGTCATTCACACGTGTATACACCTGTGTATCGTTTTTTCGGCTAAGTCCTGACGGCCATTTTCAAAGCACGTCTACTGATCCGCGCTTTGTCACGGTCGAGTAATCACAGCTAAAGAGATATCGGCGGTCATTTAGCTCACACTTGATAGCTCGTCTACGCATTTAATATGTCGCCTAATAAGGATTTAAATATCAACACTGAAAGCGAAGCAGAGGCTTATGTGGACTCAATTATGGCTTCCCAGCGAATTACACGTGTTGATACACCACAGGGAAATGGTCGTAAAAGGCACTTGTCACTTCCTTCAGCAAATGAAAGTACTGTTAAGAAAGCCAAAAATGAAGATGCTGATCGCATAAAGGCCACTGCTAGGCGTGCACTGTATAAAGCGACTCCAAAACCCGCGCCACGTAACATAATAGTCACGCAAGCAGATGTACACCAAGACTCTGATCCTAGTGTGAAACAGTTGCTCGCTAAAATGTCCTCGGATATGCACATGATGTTTACATCATTGGCGGAGCGTATTGACAAACTAGAAGAGGGGTTAGAACAACGTATATCCTCAAAAGTGGCACAGCTCCTGGATAAAAGGGTTAATGTAGAGCTTGGTCGCATTAAGAAAGATATAGATACGCGACTGGACACTTTCAAGGAGACATTGCGTGAAGATTTGGCTGACAGTCTGGAAGAAATAACCACTAAAGTCAATAACATCACGAATGTACAGCCAAGTTCTAGTAACTTATCGGACATATCTTTAAATGTGGTGATACGCAACTTACCAGAAAGTGCCAACGAAAACCTAGAGAATAAGGTGAACACTCTGCTTCACAAATCTCTTAATGTCAAAGATGTTACTGTACGTGGTGCCGTTCGGAAGTCTTCTGACGCATCTAACAAACCTGGAGTTGTCATCGCTTCATTTAAATCGACAAATGACAAAAAAAAGATCATGTTAGCTAAGTCAAATTTGAAGAAAGACAGAATGCATTCCAATGTTTTCATTAATCATGATCAATCTCGAGAGGAACGTTCTATGGCTAATAATTTGCGAACCATTATTGGTGCAATGAACCGCGGAGACACTGATTTGTACGTTCGTGGCACACGTGTTGTAAGTTCTAGACAACAACGTGAAAGCAGCACCAACCAAAATACCCAGGGACGTGGTACCTCGCGTGGTGATAACATTCAGTCTGACAATGCCCGCGGTACGGGTCAGATTATATCTTCAGATCGTTCGAATACCGCCAGTGCGAATGATCGAGGGCGTAACCAGCGAAGTGGTGGGCGAGGAGGTGGCGATTACAACGGTAGACGTGGGGGCTTTCGTGGTCGAAACTAGATTCTTGCCGGGTTTTGGAACGTTCGAGGTTGGAACTCTAATATAGAAAGTGACAATTTTAATCTTCGATATGCATGTGTGAAACATTTGGATCTTGACATTATCGGTATTGCTGAGACGCATCTCACAGGCAATTCTATTCTAGAAGCTGAGGGTTACAGGTGGTTTGGGAACAATCGGACGAATCTACACGTACGAGCCAAAACCGGATCAGGTGGAGTGGGATTTCTCATTCGTGAGGAACTTCTGGACTGTTTTGATATACATATATTAGATGACTCCATAGAAGGAATACTTTGGCTTAAACTAATGCATAAATTTGAATCTGTTGTCTTGTTCCCATGTGTTTGTTATATCCCACCAGAGAACTCTTGTCGAAATGTAGATGCCCACAACTTCTTTGACAGTTTATTATCAGATATTTATAAATATCAGAATGAAGGACTAATCTACTTATGTGGCGATTTTAACAGTCGTTGTGGTAATACTCTTGATTTTATATCTGGTGTTGATAATATATGTGAACGGGATGTCGTTGATTTTAAAAGTAATGCTTACGGTGATATGCTGATTGATTTTTTAATTAACGTTAATATGTGTATGCTGAACGGTCGAAACTTTCTGTGCAACGATTTTACTTCCATATCTGTTAAAGGGTGTTCTGTAGTGGATTATTGTTTAGTTAGTCATGAACAACTATCAGATTTCAATGAATCTTCAGTTATACGGGCAGTTGACCTTATAAACAAGGCTTGTCTTATAAGTGATATAGCTCCATCCGGCTTTCCTGATCATTCTGTTCTTACTTGGACTATTAAACTTTCATTATTTAAGAATTATAGTGAGTTAGAATCCGAGAAATTGCATTCTTATGATAAGTTTAATGTTGATTCTATTCCGAATGCATTTTTATGTGATGGCGAGATTTTAGCCTTAGTAAACACAACTATTGCAGGCTTGGAATGTAGCTTCCGTACACAGGGTGATATAGACGTAGCCTATGATGGATGGTGTGACCTTGTTAAGAAAGAAATGTATGAAAAGCTACCTTACAAGTCTGTGAAGTGCGGAATGAGTAACAAGCGCAGGAGAACAGGAAAGCCGTGGTGGAGTGAAACACTGTCTCGATTATGGAATAATGTTTGTACCTTAGAAAGTAAATGGTTACAGTCGTCTTCTTCGTCTGACAAGGTTAAGTTTAAGTCTGACTATTGTTTAGCAAGAAAGACATTTGACAGGCAAGTTCAACGATCAAAACGTCTATTTTGGTATAAAATGCAAAATGATATTCTTGAGGAGGTAAACATTAACCAAACCCAATTTTGGAAGTCAATAGGAAAGATTGGAGTTGGGCAAACTAAAAAACATGTTATACCAATGGAGGTCCTCTTGGATGACGGTAGCTTGTCAACGGCTGTGAAGGATGTTCTCTTAAAATGGGAACGTGATTTTGATCAGCTTTTAAACTTGAACTCGGATGTTAATGGTGTATTTGAGTTAAATGTCGATGGGAATAATAATGTTTTTTTGGATAGTAATATTTCATTATTAGAAGTGAAGAAAGCTATAAATAATGCTAAGAGCGGTAAAGCTTTTGGCGTTGATTTAATACCGATTGATGTGTTAAAAAACGATACATCTGTATTGTTTCTGCATGCCTTATTTAATGTCTGCTTTGAAACCGGTACACTTCCTACAATTTGGGGTAAAAGTATTATTAATCCTATTCCGAAGACAAGCTCCGCTGATCCAAGAGACCCCCTATCTTACAGGGGAATAACATTAGCTTCGTCTATGTATAAACTTTATAGTTTAGTGTTGAATAATAGACTTTCTATATGGTCTGAAGTTGATAATAAAATTGTCGATGAGCAAAACGGTTTTAGAAAAAATCGCAGCACAGTAGATCATATTGCCTCATTAACAAATATTATAGAAACTAGAAAAAAGCTTAAGTTATCAACATTTTGTTCTTTTATAGATTTTCGTAAAGCATATGATTTTGTCAACAGAGAAAGACTTTGGAAGAGACTTCAGGATAGTGGCGTTTCTAGTAAAATGTTGATAGCAGTTAAGTCTTTATATACGTCTGTATCATCATGTGTAAGAGTGAACAATTGTTCAACCGATTGGTTCAACGTTAATGCTGGTTTAAGGCAAGGCTGTCCGCTGTCTCCTATACTTTTTAACTTGTTTATTAATGATTTGGCATTAAAAATAAAATCACTGGGGAAAGGTATAGAACTTGATGACGGTGAAAAGGTGTGTATATTATTATACGCTGATGATATTGTCCTAATTGCCGATAGTGAGCACGATCTTCAATGTATGTTGCATGAACTTCATAACTGGTGTGATAGTAATAGAATGTCTATAAATAATAATAAAAGTAATGTTGTTCACTTTAGACCAAATTCTGTCCAAAGAACAAAATGTATTTTTATGTGTGGACCTACTATTGTTGATACCATTGACCGATATGTTTATCTTGGTCTAACTCTGACTGAATATTTGGATTATTCCATTACTGCTAAACTCGTTTCTCAAAGTGCTAGTAGAGCTTTAGGTTTGCTTATAGCTAAATATAAAAGTATGGGTGGTATGCCCTATGATGTTTATACAAAACTGTATGATTCTCTTGTCTGGCCTGTTATTTCATATGGAGCTTCTATATGGGGAAATAAATCATTCTCTTGTATAAATGCTATACAACATAGAGCCATGAGGTTTTACTTAGGAGTAGGCAAATACACTCCAGTGGCCTCGTTATCAGGTGATATGGGTTGGATACCTCCTTGTATTAGACAATAGAAAAAGGTGTGTAACCATTGGAGTCGTAATGTAAATCTTAACAATACAAGGATAAATAAACGTATTTTTGTTTGGGCTTATTATAAAGCTAACCGAAATTGTAAAAATTGGTTCCACTCTGTTGTTGATAAGTTTAAAAGAATTGGCTTAGATGCATACACGAATATAAACTTTTCCTTTCCAAAGTTAAAATTTATTGAAGATGTTACAACGGCTCTAATGGATTTATATGTAATAGATTGGAAGAATAGTATAAACAGAGTAACAGGAGTAAGTGGAGTAGGTAGAAACAAGTTAAGAACATACAGGCTATTTAAATCAGAGTATGAAGTTGAATCATATTGCAAACTTATATTACCTTTACAGCACAGAGCTGCATTTGCAAAGTTTAGGTGTGGTGTGGCACCGTTGAGAATCGAAACAGGTCGATATGAAACTATTGCAGAAAATGAGCGTTTTTGTCCATTTTGTATTCATAAGGTTGAGGACGAGATGCATGCTGTTTTAGAATGTGCTATGTATGGTGATATTAGAAAACTCTTATTTGATAAAGCAGTGTCTGTATATCCAAATTTTATAAATGTAAACGAAACAGACAAAATGTTATTTTTATTTTCCAATAAAGATATGATACGCGTGAGTGCCAAAACCTGTTGTAATATTCTCAAAAAGCGAAACTCTGTTTTATATTCTTAATTATGTGTTACTATTATTATTTATTTTACTTGTAGTAAGCTGGTTAGCGTTCTTTTTTTTTTTTAAAGTTAATTTCATCATATTTTATGCTGTAAATAATGCAATCATTATTAGATAAGCAATAAGGTTTTATAACGACGTTGAGAAGTCGGTGCTAATCAGTACACTCCAGATCTGATCTGGGTTGTTATCTGATTTTTTATACTATTTTTTAAGGTTTCAGTAGCCGTTGCGATTCTCTAACTCACATATTAATATTTCTATTTTAAGTACTTTTTAGACAACACGTCAAGATTAGCACCGGCCGCTCAATTTTTACTATGTATAAAGGTGTGTGATAACAATTTTTTTTAGAAAATGAATTTATAAATTAAAACAGTGATATATGTGTTTTCATTGACTACTGGACCTACTGCTGTGGCTTTTTGTGAGTCTTATGACACGGCTGTGGCAGTCGGTTCAGATGTTCAATATTTTAACATTGTGAATAGTCATATGTATATTGATATTGTATAGTCTCTTGTAATTCTAAAAAGAATGGCACAGTTGTATTTTATGATTTGTTGTATTGTAGATAATAGTGTACTGTGATGAGACTTAAATAAACTATTAAACTGTAAATGTTATGCCAAATAAAATATTGAATTGAATTGATGAAAATAATTGTATTGTTTGATAAAGAGATGTCTGTGGTACATAGTTATATAATCTCTTCTACTCGTGAATTTATGAACCGCCTTTGATAGTTATTATGATGTAATGTGATGAAAGGTTTCAATTTAATATCATGGTAATCGAATTATTTACTCTTCAAATGTGCATGTAATGAATGCAATTATAAAAAAAAAAAATACATCAAAATCAATATTTTGCAGACAAGGTGTCCATAGATTAACAAGTGTAACATATCTTTATTATTGGTATAAATATTGCTGATTAGTCATGTATTTTGCTGTGTGAAGATTTGGGAATTCCACAATCTGCCTAAGTGTTTGTCACACCTTTAAATACCAATTTGAATTGTTACGTTATTTAATGTCATTAATTTCTTGGTCATGTTATTGACCCCATGTCAGATATTTATGTAATCATGTTGATTACATTACATCTTAATTTGTGAAAACTGTTACACAAATGATGTACGCTACGTCGCGGATTCTAATTATCATCCAAAAATAAATTAATAAATATTATGTTTTGTCGTTATATACATCCTTCATACACTGATAATATATTTTCGTCAGGTATGGGACTACTGTTTATAGACAAAGTGCTGATGTCCCTATGGGTACTAACTGTGCACCTCCTGTGGCAGATACGCATGCAGATGTCACCTTAAAGACACCTATCGGTATCTAGGTGATATATTAAACATTGACAACCCTTTCTATTCTACAATGGTAAATAATATAACCCCTAAATAACTTCAACTTAATAAAGCCAATATTTCTCCATTTGCATCTCTCAACAGAAAATGGAGAAATAATAAGCAAATTTTATGACAAGAGAGATGATTTTAATTTCGGTATCGTTCATTATCCCTACTTAAATCGGGATATTCACAGAGTAACATTTTATGGGAGTATTTGTTTCTCAACTTATTCGTTTGTCTAAAGCCTGTAGTCGAGTAGAGGATTTTAATATTCGTAACCTTGTATAACTAAACTGCTACTCCATCAGGGCTACCGTTACCATAAATTTCGAAAAAGAACTTTGCAAAATTTGATTATCGTAACCCTGATCTTTTTTAAAATATAAGTTATTTGAGAACTCTTCTGTCACAGCCTGACATCTAAAAAGTTTATCAAAACAGGTTATGACCCTGTCATTTTGAAACGCTCTGCATGTTTAATGGTTGACCCATTTAAAATGTGCCAGTATGCTTTCCACTTTGATCGTGCGATGACCAGACAGATTACGGACCCAATGATGACGTCTACCAAATCCTGAGAGGAAGGTAACGTTTGATGCGTGTCTCAATCGTCTCGTGTCGTGCCCACTGACCGTTCCAATGCTGTAGCCCTATTTGTTCGTGACGTCAAATACCTTGCCTTTTTTTATCCTATTAATTATTGTTTGTTTTCATGCATGTTTTTGTTGACAGTAATCATTGAATGTTATATATCTTACTTAAAACACTGAGCCTGGGCATCGATTGATGTACATAAATAAACTGATACTTCGAATCTAGCCAGACAGTGTTGATCAACACGTGCAAAGTAAATGTTTATTCTGATCGAAGATGATAGTCTTACACGTAAATCACGTAGCCTTAAATAAACATCTCAAAAGAGAAAAAATAGAAGTGGCTAATTTTCAAAACTGCAGTTGGAGGAAGGTAGCGTCACAAAAAAATACAGCGGCCCGTGCTTTGGAAAGTAAATCCACACGAAGATTAGATTAAAGCAGGCAAATGTTTACGGCTTTGTGACAACTTAATGGATCACAACAAAAAATATATAAAACTAAGTAGCATTCAAGGAGGACAGTCAACCACAAAACACAGAAACAAACACGCAAACAGACAAACAAGAAGGCAGAAGTAATAATAAATGCAAACGACATCACAAGCACAAAAGGGTTGACAATAAGGCTACCGCCTTGGAACGGTCAGTGGCAAAACTGGCCTACTTTGCCACTATCATATTCTGAGATGGATCGTCGACATTTCTGAATAGTGTTTATTTCCCATTAGTTTGAGCAATTACATCAATAATTTAAAGTTTAACTCGTTATAAGGAGATTTCCTGAATTCAACATTCCATTAAGAGTGCCTCATACACCATAAAAAGTAGAGAGTGCCTCATTTTATATCAAAAGCAAATACTTATAATTGTAAATATAATGTCATAGAGCTTCTGTGAAGTAGAGTTATACACCAACGATAACATGCGGCATAGTTTCTGCTGATCTCTCTTTCAAGACTGGAATAATGGTTTATTGTGTAATGGTCGCCACTCTGATAGTGTTTACTTTTTGATAAATCTCGCATTTAACAGAGAGCGGATTAATTGCGAGAGCTTTATTCATTTAGAAAATTGTATCTTTCTTAGGCTTAATGGTAACATGCTTAATGATATCAATGTGAATAAAAGCAATTTGACGTGTGTTTTATATGTTTTTCTAGAAGTTTCACTTATTTCTGACGCAAATTATAAGTCAAATGGTGTTGAAATATTTGACGAATATTTATTAGAAGTAGATATAAAAGTTGAACAGGAACTGTAACATTCAAGTCAACCAAAAACACACAAAGAAACAAACAATAACTACATTTTGTTTTGAGAAAAACAGATGTCCCCACGCCACTGCAAAACCGTGTTTAAATAAATAAGACAGTTGATAGGGCAAGCAAAAAGTGTCAACCTTATCAAAAAATCACCGGATGTAACCGAAACACAAACGCGATATGCACAACTAGACAAACCGATTATTCCTACCAAGATTGGTCAAATTCCAATAACGGTTTAGGAGAGTAGCTGCGACAACAAATGTCAAGTAAAATGTCAAAGGACTATAACTCCATCAAAAATCAGTAAACCGGAAAAAAGCACGATATGCAAAATGATAAACCATACCGATGCTTCGTGCCAAGTTTCGTCGAAATCCAACCAGGAGGAGTAGCGGTATAAAAAAAACAAGTAAAAATGTCAAAGTGCAATAACGCCGTCAAAAATCAGCGAACCGGAACGAAAACGTACGGTGTCCGGTTTGGGGCAAGATTCAATGTCGTATTGTCATGGGCGACAATGCGACAACCGACAATGCGACATTGCGATATGACAACGCGACATTGCGATACGACATCTCGACATAATTGTCACGATGTCGTATCGCAATGTCGCGATTTCGTATCGCAAGTCGATTTGTTGCATTGCCGGGTGTCGCATTATCGCCCACGACAACTCGACATCATGTCGCATTGTCGTAATGTCGCCCACGACAACGCGACATTATTTTAAATGTCGCCAACGACAATGCGACATTCTTTCAATTGTCGTAATGTCGCGATGTCGCGATCTCGTTCGCGACATTACATTGTCGTTGTCGTGGGCGACATTACGACATGCGACACAATATCGGGTTATCGTGGGTGACAATGCGACATCTCGACTTTGCGATACGACAACGCGACATTGCGATACGACATCGCGACAATTATGTCACGATGTTATATCGCAATGTCGCGTTGTCGTATCACAATGTTGCATTGTCGTATCGCAAGGTCGTGATGTCACATTGTCGGATGTTGCATTGTCGACGGACGACAATGCGACATCGCGACGTTGCGATACGACAACTCGACATTGCGATATGACAATGCGTCATTGCGATATGACATCACGATGTAATTGTCGCGATGTCGTATTGCAATGTTGCGATGTCGTATCGCAATGTCGCATTGTCGGGTGTCGCATTGTCGCCCACGACAAAGCGACATTCTTTCAATTGTCGTAATGTCGCCAACGACAAGGCAACATTCTTTAAATTGTGTTGCGTTGTCGTGTGCGATTATTATCAATGATATCGATTATTAGCAATGTCACAATGTCGCGTTGTCGTATCGCAATATCGCAATGTCGAGTTGTCGTATCGCAATGTCGCATTGTCGGGTGTCGCATTGTCCTGGGCGTAGGAAACCGTAGTAAGCAGCAGTATGATGTCTTGTTGTACACAAGACATCATCATCGTGGGCGACAATGCGAAACCCGACAATGCGACATCGCGACATTGCGATACGACAATGCGACATTGCAATACGCCATCGAGACAATTATGTCACGTTATCGTGGACGACAATGCGACACACGACAATGCTACAACTCGACATTGCAACATTGCGACACCTGACAATGCGACATGTTGTCGTATCGCAATGTCGAGTTGTCGTTTCGCAACAATCCGACATTGTAGCTGGCCCCAACCGAACACCGTAGGGGGTACACATAATTACAAAAATGAATAAAATGCAAGATATGACTTCACAAATATAAAAGGGTTGACCATAGGGCCACCACCTTGGAACGGTCAGTGGCAAAAAAGGCCGCTGCATGTTTAAACCAGGTTCTATGGCGCACCAAACCTCACGCTTATCCTATTGTCATCCCAATAAAACGGGACAGTGTAAATACAGATATCCCCGCCAGGTTATTGTTTCTAACAAGCAAAGCTGCATATAAAGGCAATATAAGTATAACAAATAAATCGACATGTACATGAATATCAAAAACACAATCCTAGAAAGCCACAAGACAAGTACCTAATGACTGCAAAAACAAGAGCAACAAGAGAAAACCCGTTAAGAGTACGACAAGACAACATTTAAGACAACTATCAAATGCAACCGTACTTTGAGGATTTAGGAAGACATAGGATCCACAATCTGTCCGGTCATCGCACGATCAAAGAGGAAAGCATACTCGAGACCTGTAACTTGGTCAACCACTAAACCTGCAGTGCGTTGCAAATCGACAGGGTCATAACCTCTTTTGATAAACGTTTTTAACAAGTTTAATAAAGATTGTTTGAAACTGATTATGACCAAGTATCTCACGAAATGTGTTAATCACATCACTATAAAGTCAGGTTGTGAAAGTCCTTGTCGCAGAAGATTTTAAAAGTAGATTAGGATTACGATAATAAAATTTGGCAAAGGTTTTTCGAAGTTTATGGAACGGTAGCCCTGCTGGAGTAGCTTCATAGTTATACAACTATTACGAATATTAAAATCCCCAACACGACTACAAGATCTAGAAAAACGAATAGGTTGAGAAACATTGACCCCATAAGAAGTAGCTCGGGATACATTCCCATCTGTGTGGGAATAATTAACAATGTTGAGATCATCTCTCTTGTCATAGAATCTACTGATTAATCTACTGATTATTTTATCATTTTCAATAGAGATATGTTAATATAGAAAAGAAGCGACAGAATCAGAACTGTTAGCTTTGTTGAGTTGAATTCTTTTTTATGATAAATAGTATAATCACAGTAGAAAAAAAAAGATTGTCAATGTTCAATATGTCAGCTAGATACCGAGAGGTGTCATTTAGAGGATCTGATTTTAATGAATGTATACTCTTATACTCTTGTTCATAAACTTTCATTCATCTTAAATTTGTATTATATAAAAAAATAAGAAAGATATAAAAATCGGACAGGAAAAGTAGCATTCAATGACGACAGTCAACCACAAAACACAAAAACAAACACGCAAACAGACAAACGAGAAGGCAAATGTCATAAAAAATGCAAACGACATCCCAAACACAAAAGGGTTGACAATAGGGCTTCCGCCATGGAACGGTCAGTGCCCAAAAAGGCCACTGAGTGTTTAAACCAGGCTCTAGGGTGACAAAACCTCACACTTACCCTATTGTCATCCCAATTAAACGGGACAGTGTAAATAAAGAAATCCACGCCATGAAATATTCTCTAACCAACAAGGCAACGTTAAAAGGCAATATAAGTAAAACACCTAGATGCTCGTGTATATATAAATACAAAAAAAGCCTAGAAAGCCACAATGAAGGTACTCGATGACTTGGTAGATGCCAGAGCAACAAGAGAATAAACCATTGAGCGCACGACAAGACAAGACCGCGGACAAACATCAAACGCCACCTTAGGTAGGCGTCATCATAGTGTCCACAACCTGTCCGGTAAAACTTTATCCGATTGTATGATACACATTGAATTATAATTTGTTTAGTTGTACTAATTTCAGTCTAGATATTGTTGGTTTTAAATGAAATGATTTCATTAGAAAATACTTTATCAAAATCCTACCTGGGAGTGTCTAATTGAAAAATAAATGTTTCTATAACTTGGCTGAAATATCTGGATTTTTTTTGTTATTTTTTTTTTTTTGTTATTTATTATATTGTATATATATATAATATTTTATCTAACGCCTCTTTATAGAACGTCCATTATTTGAAAATAGGGAGCATTGTTTTCCAAAAAAATAAAATGTAACTGTAAGTGTTATATGTATATATATTAACCAAGCCTAAATGTAAATAAGAAATGTTTGTGTTTCTGGACATGACCAAAACTATATATTATCTCTTCTGATGCTAAAGGACTATGGCTTTTATTGTAGCCAAATAGTTTTGTTGTCAGTATCCAATGTTCTAGCATAAAGAATATTTATTAACGCAATTGTAGAAACTGGACATAAGAATCGGTAAATTAACATGTGAAAGTGTGGTGTAAACAATTATACGTCGTTTTATTTGTTTCCATGTCCAGTCTTTCTTCTTACCGGCACTAGATGTTAATATATATATAATCTTATGACCCCAGTATCGACCAGATACATGGAACTCTGGTGTTTGCTTTAAATTAGTATAATTACAATTAGTAGTGCGTCATTGATGTGTAATGTTAAAATAAAAAGCAAATCGTGTCAACCACTCCTTGATTAGCTATTTAGAAATAAAGCTAATGTTTTCAATTAAATAAATAACAACATCCTGCTGTTCTGTAACATAATACCTCCAGTTGGAAATTGTCATGGTTATGTCAAGTATAAAGACTACATAAAGACTGCCTACATGAATGACAAACTCATTCATAACAGCATCGTATCCTGAATAGAGATCGTTGATAACAGTGTTTTACGTCAATAATTATTCATAGCAGCTTAATCGGACAAATATATAAAGGATTCGATTGAGGTAGTATAACACTTCATTTTACATTTGCTATCAGTGCATTAGAAGTTTGGTAGTCTTGATTATCTTCGACGCTTGATTGTAAATACAAACGTCTTGACCCTTTGTGCAGAAAAAACGTCTTGACCCTTTGTGCTTTGAAACCGGAAACACATGTACGATTTTTTTTTGTTTTTCAGTATTTTTGACCATCCATATTTAGTTCATCGATATAATGATGTAGTTTCCCTCTTAGTTTATTCATTAATTTATTGTTTTTCTTCCGTTCTGTATATCTTGGTTAGAAGATGCGTCTGTATCAGCCAACAAGAAACGATACCAGAATCTAGATAAAATGGCTGCCGGGTCAAAAAAAATAGAAGAAATGTTCTAGACGTTTGTCTTGACAAAATCAACAAGCAAGAGTCGCGGGTGATCTAGACTACATGTTAAACCAAGCACTTGTATAACCGGTACATTTGCCGTCAATGCATTAGGAGTTGAGCTTTATAACAAAAGCTAGTATAGGTTTTCCATTTACATTGTGCATTAGGAGTTTGTCTGTATAAGGAAGACTACCATTTTTCTAGGGTAGGGTGACTTAAAAAATCAGTGGACCAATAGTGAAATATAAACGCCGTGTACTCTTTTCATTCCAAAATAAATGATAAGTATGATCGATTGCTGGAGTTGCTGAACATTGAACAACAACACCACCCTGCATAACCTATGTTTTACTTGGTACATCCGAACCCTAGAAACAGACATGCGCAGAAAACAATTTCTAAAAATAATGCCGCCATGTTGTTTTAATTTTTAAAAGGTAAACTTTGGGGTCAAAATGAATTTCAGGCATTGTGAAGCATAACGGTTGGCTATGGCAAGATTGTAAACAGATCCAGGAGCGTCTGTTTTCATTCTATCTAACCATGTCAGGTATGGTATGAAAACATATAGCAAGTAATAAAAACAAATCTCAATTCATATTTGACAGCCACCTTGAAATGCACAGTACTATAAAAGTTCCATTTATATTTACTATCAGTATATTATTAGTTTAGTTTTATAACAAAAGCTAGTATAAACATTTCATTTATATTGTGCATAAGGAGTTTAAACTGCTATATAATACAAACTAGTATACACTTTCCATTTCCATTTACTGTCAGTGCATTAGGAGTTAGGAGTTACGCTTTATAACAAACAATAGTATAAACTTTTCACCAGTGTTTTGGGAATTTTCAGCATAAGGAAGACTATTACTGAAAAATGAAATCAAAATGGCGGACAGCTAAAAAAACAAACAATTCAACATCATTTTTCTAAACATTCTACTGTATATTACAAATTCGTCCATTCATGGATTTTTGTTTCTAATTATAGTGCCTGCACCACTACAAACATCTCCAAACGTCTAACTTCTTGGCTGACTGCCGTTAAAGATCACTTAAACAATATCGTGCTAAAGGTTATGACAACTCCATGATTAATTTATTTTGGTCAATTAAAATTTCAGGAGACGTTCTTGATCAAATTTGCAATACACATTAAGTTTCATCTATAAGTACTTATGCTTATTCAACACTATATACAACCTTACCACTTCACCTTATCAAAGACAAACGTATTGCTCTCATTCAAAAAAATTCGTTAGAGAAAAAAAAATACATTGTTGGCCTGTAACAATAATAAAGCGTGTTTTACTATCGGCAGTTTATAACTCTTTCTGCGACAAGGACTATCACAACATGACTTCTATGGTGATGGGATTTACAAACTTCGTAAGATCCTTGGTCATAACCACTTTCATACAATCTTTATTAAACTTGTTAAAAATATTATAAAAAAGAGGTTAAGACCCTATCATTTTGCAAAATTACTGCATGTTTAGTGGTTGACCCATTTACAGTTCGTCACCATGCTTTCCTCTTTGACTGTGCGATGACTGGACAGATTGTGGGCCCTATGATGACGTCTACTTAAATCCTCAAAGGACGGTAGCGTCTTAAATCTTTCTTGTCTACCCTTAATGGTTTGTTCTCTTATTGCTCTGTACAGGGTGACTATACCACATGACCTATGACGTCATTATTGCTAATTCTTGAAGAAAACAATTGTAAACATTCGCCCACATTGAAAACTTCAGAGTGCGATAAGATTTTTATTTCTTAACCATTTCCTACCAAAGAAAGCGCATTCGAACGCAAAAAATGTACGCTACTCTCGACTGATATTATTTTCTTGTGAAAGTTGGTACTTTTGGAAAACACTTTGGAAAACTTCTGAAAAAGCACCAGAATAAAATGCTAATCCATGAATCGTACTTTAATTTTGCGCATATTATGAACAAAATCCATGCATATACTCCGTTTTTATCACGAAAACTTCCACAATATTATTTCACATCAGGTAAGCGAAAGGGTTTTGTGTCAAAGAACCAGTTCGCAAGACATAATGCATTTTAAATTATGCTAATCCGTTAAGTCGATTATTTTATGCTAAACAGTTAAGTCCTTTGTGTTGTCAATATAAAACCTTTTTATCGCTATTTTGTCCGTCGTCAGACTTCGTCCGTCGCTGTTGTCTTCCGTCGTCATCGCAAACATTTAAACAACATCTCTGAAACCACTGGGCGAAATTGCATAAGACTTCACAGGAACGATTTATGGGTGGTTATCTTTCAATGTTATTCAAAATCTGGCAATCAACCCGTAATTCGGGTTGTCATGCCAACAGAAGGAAAATATAGGAAGGTGTGATATAGTCCTGCAGTTTTATATTCCAGAAAAGTTCAAACACAAAAGGCTCGACAATAGGGCTACGGCCTTGGAACGGTCAGTGTCAAAAAAGGCCGCTGGGGGTTTAAATCAGGTTCTATGTTCACCTCACTATTGAATTGTCTTGCCTTTTATTCATCAGTATAATTGTTGTTTGTTCCTATGCGTGCTTTTGGTTGAATATGGTCCTTGAATGCTACATTTCCTGTTCGAAGTTATTTCTACTTTTGCAATATTTATCAGTCATATCGTTTAAGGAGTGTGCACGAATGCTTCTTTAATTCGATACAAGCTCATGTTTCGTCAAACCGAAGAACGGTCGGCCCAAGTCGCAGAACATACATTGTAATGCAGTCTAAGGGAACCAACTTTTATTTAGTATAATTGCAATTATATATATGAACGTTGCTCGGAAATTACTCGGAAATGGTGAACGGTAGCAAGCACTTTTCATTAACGTTCATGAACAGCCTCATCAAACCGAGACTGCAATATTTTTTGTATTTATCGCGCTCGACGATTTCCAAATTTCCCTTTTCATACTTTTTATACATCCCAGTAGCAGTGTGTCTGCGGTAAAACGTATCGGCATAGATATCGGTGTTACATTCTCAAATACTTTTGTTTTCTTACTTGAATTTCGAATAGGTGGTTCCACTACTCCAGCCTTTAACTGCTCTGATTATTGCTTAATAACCTTTAAGATATGTTGCCTGCTTTTTTAATTTAGTCTTTTGACCTTTACCTGCGACACGTAGGCATCATAACCTCTGCTCCCAACTAAATGCCATTATGTTTATTTCGCCCATTGTTTTCTCGTTTAGGGCAAGGCGTTTTGTTAGAAACTAGGACCATACGCCGTTGACCATGGAATGGTGTGAAATACCTAATTGAAGGTTACATGTTCACCGTCATATGCATACCATTTTCGAGATGGCTCAATTTTTTGTACTGTTGACATTTTAAATATTAGTAACCCGGGGCTAGAGGGCATGACCAGTAGCAAGCATTTTTCAATACCGTTCATGAATAGTCTCAGTCAAACCGAGACTTCAGTATTTTTTGTATATATCGTGTTCGATGATTCCAAATTTCTATTTTTATACTTTTTTTTTTAATAAACTAAAAAAAGGGCGGCGGTGGAGGTGTGGAGGTGTGGTTGTGGGAAGTTGGTGGGGGCGGGGGCGGAGGCGGTTGGAGGGGTGCAATTGAAAACTTTTTTCTCTGAAACAACAACGCTTAGAGCTCTCATATATTGCATGTAGCTTAATAAGTGTTTGGTCCTCTACCAAGATTGTTCAAATGGTGACACTGGGGCGACACAGTGGTGACAGTTTTACAAAGACGTAAACAGTAGAATATTTAAAAGAAATATTCTCTAAGGCTACAAGACACGGCGGTCTAATACTTTGCATGTAGCATAGGCTTATGATGCTGTACCAACTTTTGTTTAAAATGGTTTTCCTCTTTTAGCATTCCCGGGTATATCAGTTTAGATTTGAGTTTGGGAAAACAGAATAGATATTGGAACATATTTAAAAAATATTTTTCTGAACTTACCAGTCCTCGTTTATCTGAACACTTGTATTATTGTTGTAATTGTCTACCTTAGACACAGTTTATCAGGTTTGTGATTCAGGGCCATTTCATGTCACCCTCTTGTTTTGATTTAGAGTACAGAAACTGTATTGCGATTGTGTCAAATGTGAAATTGAGCTTAAATATATTAATTTAGTTTGATAGTTTATCGATGAAAATGATAGTTTATCGATGAAAAAGTATTTTATACTGACAAAAGTAGAACTTGGCTTTTATAAATTTAAATATATACAGTGAATGTATTAGAATAAATTCATATTCATTACAAATTAAACGTGACCTAACTTGGTCATACAAAATGCTTTCTATTAATGCGCTTATTGAAACTGAACTAGATTGTATAGTCCAGTGGTAATTTGGATTGTTTTCAAAAGCAATGAATCGCTTGAAGGAAAACAAAACAATGATAACTGTTTATGTCCCGCCATAAAACTGGAACAGGCATATAGTATTATCCTTGCCCGTCCGTCCGTCTGTATGTACGTACGATAAACGTTGTACATTCATTTTCTTCGTTAAACCCATTGTTATGTAACCGGCAGCGTTTAAGTGGCCGTCCGTGTCATTGTAAACACATTGTTTTCTTAGTGAGTTACAATAATTAAAATTATAAAACCTTCCTTTTCAGATTATCCGAATTGGTAAAACATGATTTGGAGCACGAACAAGTCAATTACATTGGAAGTGGATGCGTCTTTCAACATGGACGATGATCGCCATGAGAGTCTGGATCATCTGAACGCTCGTAACGCCAGTGCCATGATTCCATACGCGGTTGTCTTAGCGATAGTTTCCGCTATCGGTGTGATCGGTAATACTCTTGTCTTGTTGGTGTTTTCAATTACCAAACACTACAAAAATAAAAACTTCAAAATATTTGCCACATCACTCGCCTGTATCGATTTACTAACGTGCGTGACACTAATTCCATGGGAAATTGCTAAAACAAGAAATTATTTTTCATCTTCGAACCCAGTGCCGTGTAAACTTAAATGCTTCTTTACGTTATTTACACAGTGCTCAGCGTCATTTACGCTATTAGTGATATGCGTCGATCGCTTTAGGAAGGTTTGCCAGCCTCTTAAAAAACAAATTTGGCCAGGATTAGCGACAAAGATTCTTATTGTAGTCGTTGTTCTGTCATTTCTTATTGCACTACCAGCGCCGTTATTATGCGGAATCTGTAAAGAAGTTAAGCTAAATACATTTAACACAAATACGACTGTTTACGTCTGTGCATCAGAGAACAAATACAAGACAAGCTTAGTGAGAAATCTTTACAAACTCTGTGTCTCCTTTATTGGTATCGTCGTATATTTAGCATTTATTATCATGTATGCTCTAATCACAAAAACGATCGTTAAACACTGGTGCAATACCGACAGTGGACAATGTATTAGATTTGAACGTGATATCACGTCAGAACCGTCTAACAAGGGGGAAGTAGATAGGTTAACTGATAAATTTGTTTTGCCACAAAGACTAGAGACAGTGGTCAAATACGAACCTCGGACAAATCCCAAAAAAATGGCTTCATATTCCAATAATAAAAGGAAAGCACACGGAGAACATTTCGGCGTTCACACCTGCCCGAACAGATCGTCGCCTGTTTCTAGAAAGGTGCCGTACAAGACAGTCATCTGGTTAACGTTGACGGTTATTTTTATTGTAACAAATATTATTTATGCCGTGTTGTGCTTCTTCACAACAGTACAACACACACTTTCTCCGTGGCAGCTGGTCCTCTACTCATTCTTCTTCCGCCTCAACTTTCTCAACAATATCATCAATCCGTTTATATACGCCTGGTTGGATACGCGCTTTAATTCTTCTTGTCGAAAACTACTGACATCAGTAAAATGGAAAGTCGGCCATTGTTGTACAAGTCAATACTCAGAATGACTAAACCGTCGAATAACATGCACCCATGTTTAGCGCAGCCTTGGCCTTGATAGTAAAGGTCGCTTTTAACAATCATAACTGGGCGATTATATGCAGGTGCGTGTCTGCGTGGCTGTGCGTATTTAATTAAATTATGTTAAAAGAAAGAGTAAAAATGAGGTGAATATGAGATGAACGTGTTACATGGGTTGAAAATTTGACAAAGAACATAATAGTGCTTAAAACGGTCAAATCCAGGTGTTTAATGTATGGCATTTGGTGGGTTACAGTGCCCACTGTTAGCTCAATGAATCCAAGATAGGCAGTACGGTAACGTTAACTTATAACTTGTTCCATAGCAAACGTGAATTTCAAAAGGGAACATTTGTAACAGTTAACGCGTGTAGGAATATGTTCAAGAAAGGCTAGTGGATGTCTAGATCTGCCCTCGTGGGATGATGGGGTGGACAATATTGTAAAATAGACAGTCGACCGTCAGATCATCTGTCCTAAATAATCGCAATTCCAGAATGTCAAGCATATTAAGGACACTAAATGCGTATGAGAAATCATTGTGTACCTACCATTCTCGTTTTGATAAATATCAAAAATGTTAACTTTGTATATATCACGTGCTCATCATAGTATAGATCGACACTTGAGTTAGTGTAAGGTTAACCGTTAACGGTATGTATGTCAAGATTTAACGCCGCTTTTAACAATCTTCCAGTCAAATCACGACGGTACCTACTTGTAGCAGTGAGCTCAATGTTCAGCTTTATAGTGCTGCTAAACTGGAATACCACGCCGTAGACACATGTGATGATACCTCACTATTGGTATCTCTAAGTGTTATAGCATTTACTATGACAGAGGTCACAGGTCAAGGTCACAATGACCTTATTTTTGTACGCGACACACCATTATCCCAGTATGTATTAACATATCACGTTTGGTATCTCTTAGTGTTATAGTATGAAAATACGGTCCGGACAAGCATTTTTCTATGACAGAGGTCACAGGTCAAGGTCACAATGACCTTATTTTGGTACGCGATACATCGCTATCCCAAGATGTATCCACATACCAAGTTTGGTATCTCTAAGTGTTATAGTATTGAAAATACGGTCCAGACAAGCATTATTTCTATGCATTTTATATGACAGAGGTCAAGGTCAAGGTCACAGTGACCTTATGTTGGTACGCGATACACCGCTATCCCAAGATGTATCCACATACCAAGTTTGGTATCTCAAGTGTTATAGTATTGAAAATACGGTCTGGACAAGCATTTTCTATGACAGAGGTCACAGGTCAAGGTCACAATGACCTTATTTTGGTACGCGACACACCGCTATCCCAAGATGTATCCACATACCAAGTTTGGTTTCTCTAAGTGTTATAGTATTGAAAATACGGTCCGGACAAGCATTATTTTCTATGCATTTTATATGACAGAGGTCAAGGTCAAGGTCACAATGACCTTATTTTGGTACGCCAAACACCGCTATCCTACGATGTATTCACGTACCAAGTTTGTTATCTCTAAGTGTTAAAGTATTGAAAATAAGGTCCGGACAAGCATTTTCTATGACAGAGGTCAAGATCAAAGTCACAGTGACCTTATTGTGGTACGCGACACACCGCTATCCCAAGATGTATCCACAAACCAAGTTTGGTATCTCAAAGTGTTATAGTATTGAAAATATGGCCCGGACAAACATTTTCTATGACAGAGGTCACATGTCAAGGTCAAGATAACAGTGACCTTATTTTGGTACGCGACACACCGCTATCCTAAGATGTATCCACATACCGAGTTTGGTATCTCTAAGTGTTATAGTATTGAAAATACGGTCCGGACAAGCATTTTCTATGCATTTTCTATGACAGAGGTCACAGGTCAAGATCAAGGTCACAATGACCTTATTTTGGTACGCGACACACCGCTATCCCAATATGTATTCACATACCATGTTTGGTATTTCTAAGTGTTAAAGTATTGAAAATACGGTATGGACAAGCATTTTCTATGACAGAGATCACAGGTCAAGGTCAAGGTCACAGTGACCTTATTTTGATACGCGACACATTGCTATCCTAAGATGTATTCACATACCAGGTTTGGTATCTCGAAGTCTTATAGTATTGAAAATATGGCCCAGACAAGCATTCGGAAGGACGGACGGAAGGACGGACATTCTATGACAGAGGTCACAGGTCAAGGTCACGGTCACAGTGACCTTATTTTGGTACGTGACACTCCGCTATCCCAAGATGTATCCACATACCAAGTTTGGTATCTTAAAGTCTTATAGTATTGAAAATATAGTCCGGACAAGCATTCGGACGGAAGGACGGACGGAATGACGAGGTGCATACCTATAGTCCCACCCGGGACCGGTGAGGGACTAATAAGCATTAACTAGGCAAAGAGGTATATATTAATTAGGCAGATAGGTATTACAGTTTGTCTTGTCAACTGTTATGGGTATTGACTAGGCAAAGAAGTAAATATTAACAAGACATCAACAACCATGACACAAACATTACTGCCAAGTCTTGAGTGCCAACTGTTTTTGAGTTATGGAAGCCAAGCAATTTTCAGTGAGTTTTCACAATATTGGCAGTTATCCGTATATATATGTAGGTGTTTTACCTTTAGCTTTCACATGGGTTGCTTAATTTGCATATTCTTCATCAAAATAATGTATTCCATATGTCAAAATTATTTAACAGTTTGTGTTTAAAGAGTGAAAATAAATCATAAATGTATTTTTTTTTTAATTAGAATCAAATTTAACCTTAATATTCATTCAATATTAAAATGATTTTAAATTAATATTGTTATTTAGGTTTAAATATAGAAACATCACAACATACTTGTTTATTAAAAACAAGAGACCCAAGAGGGCCTGTATCGCTCTACTGGCTAACCCCGGGGCGGGGCCCATATTTGACCCCCGGTTCACCATTTGAACAAACTTGACAGAGGATCCAACAGCTGATATTAAATAAAATTAAAACCTTTATCTCGTGTAGTTTCAGAGAAGATTTCTGAAGTTCTTCCCTATAACTCTATGTAAAACTGATCCAACAAGGGGGAAAAAATCCAAAAAGAATCCTAAAAAAAATAAAAAGAATTTAAAAAATATATATTAAAAAAATTAAAATCAAAAATCAAAAAAAATCAATACAATTAATCTGCCCAAAATGGGAGGTGCACAACTACACCATGACACAAACATTCCTGCCAAGTTTCGAGTTTGTAGTTCAAGCTGTTCTTAAGTTATCGCGAAGACAGGCGATTTTTAGTGGTTTTTTTTTTTACATGTTTTGTTATCATAGCAACCACATTTCGTATGCGAATCTACGCAAAAGGGGAGGTGCACAACTAGACCATGACACAAACATTTCCTGCCAAGTTTCGAGTTTGTAGTATCAGCCATTCTTGAGTTATCGCAAAGACAAGAAGATTTCAGGATGGACCGACACCGACCGACATTCGACCGACCGAATCTATCCAAAAGGGGAGGCACACAACTAGACCATGACACAAACAATCCTGCCAAGTTTCGAGTTTGCAGTTTCAGCCATACTTGAGTTATCGCGAAGACTTTGGGATGGACCGACCGACCGGCTGACCGAACGACCGACAGACCGCCCAAACGACCAACAGACAGACAGACAGACATTTGCAAAGCAATATGCCCCCACCCCCACTTCGGGAAGTGGGGCATAACTAGGCAAATAGGCATTGCAGTTTGTCTTGTCTACTGTTATAGGTATTGACTAGGCAAAGCAGTAAATATGGACTAGGCAAAGGTATATTGTAGTTTGTGTTGTCTACTGCAATAAGTATTATCTAGGCAAACGGAGATATTTATTGGTTTTTGGTTTAAATAACAAACATGTCGAGGGTTGTTATTTTTGGAAACTGTACCGAGTATGTATGACCAGATATAATGAACGATCTACGGAAAAACAAGAAATTCCAGCGAAATATGAGTCCCCTACCGGTTTAACTACCTATCTAAATAAGTTTTCTATTTATAATAACATTGACCTTGATTTTTGACCACATTACCCGAATACCAATCGCGAGCTTCCGTTTTACGTAAAGCATCTTGTGATAAAGTTTCGTTATAATCCCTCAAGAAAACATAAAGTTAGTGTAAAGCAAAAAGATGTTTTCTATTTATAGTAACATTGACCTCTGGAAAACAGGTTCTTATTTTTCGCATGAGTTGCATCTTGTGGTGAAGTTTTCGTTAACATATCTCAAGGGAAAATAAAGTTATTGAGTGGAAATCAATTTTCTATTTAAAGCAACAGCAACCTTGATATTTGATCAAATTATCTGAATTACAATTCCGTTTTTCCTTCCCAAGACCAGCATTTGTGGCTAAATTTCCATTAAATCCCTATAGAGAAAGTACATTTATTGAGCGGAAGCAATTTTTTCTATTTGACTTTTAAATAAATAATCCAGATAACCACACATATCACTCGCTGCACAACTTTCAAGGCTGGGATAGACGTAAAGCAAGAATAATTCCAAATATGTACTGGATTCCTAAAGTACATAAAAAGTCTTATAAAACCCGATTCATTTCGAATAGCCAGACAACATGCACTACTACAAACATCTCCAAACTTTTAATTGCGTGCTAATGGTTATGAAAACTCTGGGAATAATTTGTTTTGGTTAATTAATAATTCAGGAGACGTTCTTGATAATATTTGCAGTTTCATCTATAAGAACATATGACTTATTTACACTATACACAACCTTACCGCATCACCTTATCAAAGACAAGCTTATTGCTCCTATTAAAAAAACTTTCGCTAAAGAAAAAACTACATTTTTGGCCTATAACAGTGTTAAAGCGTTTTTTTACTAATGGCAGTTTATGTGGACTTGCCAAGAAGTTTGTAAAGCACTAACTTTTGTATTAAATACAATTATCGTCAGGTATGGAACTACCATTTATAGACAAATTGTTGATATCCCTATGGGTACGAACTGTGCACCTCTTGTCGCAGATTTGTTCTTGTATTGCTATGAAAGCATCATCCGATACTCAGGCAGATGTAGATGAAGCCTTTAATGACACCTCTCGATATCTGGATGACATATTGAACATTGACAGTCCTTTCTTTTCTGCTATGGTTAATACTATCGATGCTAAGGAACTTCATCTCAACAAAGCGAACACTTCTAATACTGCCGCTTCTTTTCTTGATTTACATCTCGTCTATTGAAATGACGAAGTAATTAGTAAAATCTATGACAAGAGAGATGCGTTTAATGTTGATATTGTTAATTATCCCCACTTAGATGTGGATGTTCCCCGAGAGCTACTTCTTATGGATTCTATGTTTCTCAACTTACTCGTTTTTTTAGAGCCTGTAGTCGTGTTGAGGACATTAATATTCGTAATATTTGTATAACTAAAAAGCTACTTTAGCGGGGCTACCGTTACCATAAACTTCGAAAACACTTTGCAAAATTCTATTATCGTAACCCTGATCTTCTTTTAAAATAATAAAGTAATTTAAAAACTCTTCTGCGACAATGACAATGACTATCACAACCGGACTTCTATGGTGATGTGATGTACAACTTCGTAATATCCTTGGTCATAATCACTTTAATACAATAATTTCTTAAAAAGTGTATCAAAAGAGGTTATGACCCTACCATTTTGTAACGCACTGCATGTTTAGTGGTTGACCCATTTCAAGTTCGTCACTATGCTTTCCTCATTGATTATGCGATGACCGGACAGAGTGTGGACCCTTTGCTGACGTCTACATAAATCCGTATAGAACGGTAGCGTTTAATGTTTGTCTTAAATATTGTCTTGTCGTACCCTTAACGGTTTGTTCTCTTGTTGCTCTGATTTTTTCCTTATATTACCTATTAATGCTGCCTTGCTTGTTTGAGAATATAACATGGGGGATATCTTTATTTACACTATTCCGTTTATTGGGATGGTAATAGTGTAAAAATGAGGTTTAGTGCACTCTAGAACCATGTTAAAACCACCAGCGCCTTTTTTTCCACTGACCGTTACAAGGCTGTAGCCCTATTGTCAACCCTTTTATGTTTGTGATGTCATAGCTTGCCTTTTAATCATCTTCGTAGTTGTTGTTTGTTTCTGTGCGTGTTTGTGGTCCTTCAATTCTACATTTCCTGTTCGATTTATATATTTAATTTTACAATAGGGCTACCGCCTTGGAACGGTGAGTGGCAAAGGAAAGGCCGCTGTGGGTTAAATCAAGTTCTAGGATGCACCAAACCTCACTCTTACCCTATTGTCATCCCAAAAAAACGGGACAGTGTAAATAAAGAAATCCCCGCCAGCCTGTATTCTCCAACAGTCAAGGAAGCATTTATAGGCAATATAAAGTAGTATAATATACCAAACGTGTAACTTAGCACGTCCGATTTCCTTCTATTTGCAATGTTAATGTGTGGTACTGATGCCTAGTAAAAATAAAGTACATCTGTATGTCTACAGCTGTATAATTATGTTAATGTGTGTGTGTGATGTTAAGCAAAAGGAATTCATCTTACATTCTGAAAGGAGAAAATAAAATTTCCAATAAGTCAATTTTAAAACCCAGCATTCCAATTTTCATTGAAAATCATCGAAATTAATTCCATAGCATTTCCTTTGAATTCGTTCTGTTGAGTTTTTGTTAGAAATAAAGCCCTCAGTTTTGCATATGATGACAGGCAAACATTGTTTCACATGTATGCATTACATGACTTGTCGTTTTTCTTCAGATCAACACAAATAATGAAAATGAAAATACATGTGTAGCACTTGTTTTATAAGCAATAATATCCCCATGTTTACATTGAAAATAGAAGAAAATCGAACATTGCGTTATACATTTGGTGTAGTATAAATACGAAAAGACAAAAACCTAGAAAGCCACAACGCAAGTACTCAGTGACTTGGCACAACCGCATTTGTATCTAGCCTTCGTACAGGTAACATAAATAAATATACGAATTCTGAATATATTTCATTAAAAGATGGTTTCCCGGAGCGAGATTTGAACAAGGTTCCTTACTGTCATGCATTCTCTTCAACACATGAATACTACCACTACACGATCTACATCACCGATGCAGGTTGATATTTTGTAACATATCTAATGCAGAAGAAACTGATGCAAAGCATCAGGGCGGCGCAGAATGTTTCCAAAAGAAGGAAACAAACATGTGTATTTATTTGCACATTTGTATAATATAACAACAAAAATGTAGAAATATTTTAAAAAGCTTAAAAAGTTATATGGCAAAAGTAAGCAATAGTAACTTGAGAACATAGGCACATACTTAAGATATCAAAACATATTTAAGTGTTTGCATTAATTGCTGCTGATATAATATATTTCTAGAATGTTATGAAGATTTTTAGACTGTTGAGATAGTTTGAATTAATTAAAACAATAAATCGAAAAAGAAGCTGATATGATCAGTGAAATGTGTACCATGACAATTGGCTGGGGTAGGTGGACATGTATTCGGAAGAAGTGGTTTGTAGTGGTAAGATATCATACAGTTTGGATTTTGAATGTTTGACACTGATTTTTGTCATTGGCGTAGGGCTGATCATGAGATTTTCCTGTGTGGAAACCAGTATTGCATGGTCTGCGTCAGGAAATAGCATGCTCAAGCAAAGTTTCAAAGCTGTATCTGTCATATTTATTGAAAGAAGTGCACCTTAACATACAACTTAACCAAATATACAGACGCCGATCAAGGGATGACAATAAGTCGTATTTTTTCCAAAAACATACTGGCTAAAAAGTGGACCTTAACGGAAAACTTAACTAATTTACTAAGTTCAAAAAGGGGCATAACTTTTGCAGAAAGCAGCACATAGTTATGAAACCTGATATGCTGGGTCATGTTATGATGTAGAACAACTGTATAAAGTTTCAAAGTTGTAGCTGTAATAGTTACCTCATATATGGACCTATGACATAGCGCCAATTTCAATACAGCAATTTCAATACAACACGATCTTATGACCAGTCTTTTACCCCCAACATTATACCAGTCTTTTACCCCAACATTTTTAATCACGTGCTCCTCCATATGTCACGTGCTCCTCCATATGAAGCTTCAAAAAGCCGCCAATTAAGAAGGGAATACACGATAACAAGCGCACCCGCGCGCACAAACTTATTTTCTTCTAATAATCGTTTCGATGAACCCTGGTTTTCCGATTACCACCGGTAAATCGAACACATTTTCTGGTCCCGACGCAACTCCTGTATAACTAACTCAGAGATTTTTTCCCTGATAGTATGAATATTATTCCTACTAATATATTTCTCTATCCGGTGTATATGTTTTGTGTGATTATAGCCTTCTTACATTATGCGACCAGTATCGCAGTACATCACAACGTCAACACTAACTACTTCAATCGAGGCGTAAACCTAGCATTGATTAAAAAGATCGAGTTGATACTGAGCTGTAAAAAAAGGTTCATTAGCGATAATAAAAATATTAAAATGGTTCATTTTTGTAACGTTCATTTATGAGTCGTCGGGGAGAGTGTTATATTCTATTTTGTTTTCGATGTTTTTAAATGATATTGAAGAAACATTCATAAATAATGGTATTGAAGGAATTGATGCTAATATGTTTAAAATGTTTCTTATTTTATATGCTGATGATACAGTTATCCTTGCAAATAGTAAGGACGATTTACAAAATAGTTTAAATAGCATGACATACTACTATTATTATAAAAGGTGGAAAGTTGTTGTTAACCCTTTAAAAACAAAGATAACGATATTTAAAAAGGTGGTTCTCTATCACGAGATATTCATTTTTATTACAATGGTACTGTTCTAGAAATTATAATAGATTCAGCTACCTTGGTATTGTGTTTACAACTGGGGGATCGTTTTCATATGCTGAATCCACACTTGCAGGTCAAGCGTTAAAGGCGAATTTAAAATGAATAAATTTACGGATTTACTAATTGAACATAGAATATATTTATTTGATAAATGAATTACTCCTATTCTGAAGTATGGATCAGAAGTGTGGGGTTTTAGTCCGTTGAATGGCATTGAAAAACACAACACAAAACGATTTTATATACGGAGAATTACGTAGAAAACCATTGGTTATTATGGAATAAACCAAACAGAACACTGATAAATGAGAGAATATGTAGTGTTTGTAATATTTAAGAAAATGAGTTTCATTTTATGTTAGAATGCCAGTTATATTCCGATCTTAGAAAACAATTTATCAAAATAGACCGAATATGCATAAATTAGTTCAATATGTACAAAAAAGAGATATCGCCATTTTCATATATAAAGCCTTTTATGAAAGGAACAAATTATGTAGCGTTGTTAATAATATGTTTAGATAGTACCTGCGTATGTATACATGGCTGTTAAGCATTTATTTACATTTACTTACGTATTCATATATGTACAAATAAGTAGTTATGAACTGTATGAAATCACGTATTGCATCTACAAATATACATGCATAATTATGTGATAAACATGTAATAATCCTTAGTTAAAAACCTTCCCCTAACAATGAAGGAGTGCATTATACAATATGTGTTGTTTAATTTTAATACTGAGTTTGACTGTCAGGCATATATGTATATGTGTACATTTGTCTTTATATCCTCATGGGCTGTTAGCCTATTGGAAATTTGGAGAATAAACTATGACTAATTCATTAAACACATCTGATTTTAAAACTGTTTGTTTGATATGCATGAAGATAGATAGATACTTTTATTGACTTAAAGTATTGCAGTTTTTTTCATCATTATAAATATATGACAATTATAAAATACACACACGTGACAGATTTTAACATTGCATATACAACAAAATAATCATTACGTTTTTCTTTGCTTCATACATATTTAAACAAAACAATACACATAGTATGGTATGTCAATGATAAACGAGGATGTTCTGAAATAAGTTATCGAGTTTATTTTAGTCTGTTAAATTGGATGTAGATAGCCTTAATACTACTGCATCGGAAATGAATTTACTATGAGTGATGTTTTTGTTTAATAACTGCCACAATTCCACAAATTTAAACATGCTTGGTCTAGTTGTGTAATATTTAGGAATGTATTTGTTTCTAATGTTAAAGTAAGTAGTATAGATCAAAATAAAATGGTACTCGTCTTCAATATCGTTAGTGTTACAAATTTGAAAGACTCTTTCGTTTCTCTCTCTTCCGTTTCTCTCTTTCTCCCTCTTGAGTATCTCCCTGTTTCTATTCTTAAACAATGAGCGGAAAATCTTATTTTTGTTACACAAATTCTTAATTGTTTGGAGCATAATGTCTCTAAATATGTTTCAAACTGCAAAATTCTCTTTCATCGCCTTATATAGCGTTAAAACTACACTACCTTCTATATCAGATCTACATTGCTGCAAGAAATTATCTATTACTTTTTGTTTAAATATTATAGGAAACAGCTTAAAACTAACAGCCATGGGATTATCCCAGACATTATTAATACCGTTACTGTTTCGAATAAACCTTAAATTAATCGAATTAGCCAATGTGTCGCACCTTTATTGCAGTTGAATAACAATCCTTATATATTGCTTTTAATATAATTCTCTGTAGACAACAATTTATACCAATATTTGATCATGTTTACATATCTGTTGATGTATAAAGGGTAGAGAGCTCTCCGTAAATACCAGCATTACTTGTGGTAAGATAAATGTACACAATTTTAACTGTATTCTCTCAATATCTTTTGATTTTGTAATCACCCATTGTTTTCAACTCATATTTTCTTGTGTTAACCAAGTGAATATTCATTGTTTTTGAGGCTTTTCCACAAAGACATTGTTAACTTAACGAAAAGGAGCCAGTATAAATAAGAACCACACCTAAATAATTAAAATCATCGACGACATCTAATAAACTTCCATATAATACCACCTTTCAAATTCTTTGATTCTACCCCTTTTACGGAATACAACTTTTTTGTATTTTCAGTATTAACTTCAAGACCCCAGGATTCACAGTATGCATAGAGCATATTTGGTCATTTGGGGATTGATGTCAGTGCAGCCATGTCATCTGCAAAATCAACAGTATTAAAGTAATAACATTAAGAGATAAACCAACATCGATTCTGTTTAATAAGAACAGTTCTAAATATTCTATGAATATAGAAAAAACATAATCGATGAGACAATATCGCCTTGCTTTAGACCGATAGAAATATCAAAGAATTCGGAGTAAGATCCACAGGTCTTAACACATGCTTTAACTGTATTATACATGGATCTAATTATCCCAAGCATGACGATATATATTAGTTTAATATCGTAGATGTTGACCAACAGTTTTAGCCGTGTTCGTAGTTATTAAGTCCTTTAAAATAATTATTGGTCCAAATACGAAGATTTTGCAAAGTGGGATACATAAGGCCTTCGACTCGAATAAGATGTGATCATGTCTCTGCATAGTAAGTTGCACATTCAATTGTTGACCGAATAAGATGACGGTTGTATAGTGTTTACATTCTGCATGAGGCGTTTCAGTTGATTATTGGCTCTATATGGTGAGTTGACTCCACAGAATAGTAAGTAGGACCCTTACCATTATTTGTATAAATGCCATTATGAGTGTCAACTGCCTGGTTGTTGAAATTGGAGAGGTAGTGTGTTGATGAATTACTATTGTAGTCACTAGACTGATAAAAAGCTATAGGCGTACCAGGGGATACAGGTGGGGTGTAGCTATGCGATGGAAACGGTTCAATGTAAGGCACACTGGTTCGTGCTACATTTTCCATCAAAATGGAACTTGAGAATTGAATTGAATTGGGCTTTTAAGGCGCACCAACATATGAAAGGTTATAATTTCCTGCTCTTAGGAAAACGTGAGGAAGTAATATTAACTATAACGAAAAATGAATGTATGTTTCCCTGCTCAAGCAAGAAGTATTGAACTACAGACAACGATATTTCGTTGAATACCTCTATTTAAAGATGAATGGCCACCCTTTTTGTAGGATTATCAATTAACAAATTGAACTCTTTAACTTCATATGAACATTTCTTGATATTCCCGGAGAGAAACATATATTTAAAACCGCTACTAAGTTGTATGCCAGGGGCGTATATCCGATTTCACCTTCCACCTCGCCAACTCATTGCCAAACTGTTCATAAGTCCCTTATATCTATAGCATATGCTAACTATCTGTTGCCATTTCAGGCTGTAGATTGGCTATTTTAGCTGGCAGTAACTTTTCGGCCGAATAACGCTCTTCGTTTTTTAGAATTCGAGTTACTATCTCTTGCAGCAACTGATCTGAAAATACTTTGTATACTGTAATCCGCCAATAATCAGAGGGTGTTTTAAGGTCGGGATTGGCTCTGTGTTGCTGTCTGCCTGCCCTCCTTGGTTTGCTGGGCTCAATTTCGAAATCCCATGCAATGCTAGATGCGTTCTCGTATAATGTAGTCCAAAGCAAAGGGTCCGCTCGTTCGAGCATCCGCACGGCTTGACCATCGTGTTTCACACAGGGTTCTGAACTTGGTTCGTTAGTTCATCTGATTTTACGATACAGCGTCCTGTGCTAGCCACCACTTACCCACGTCAGTTTTTATTGCATTTTTTTTGTCATTTTTTATTTCTTTGGTTTCTGGGGATAATGTGTAGGCATGTGCCTACTGTGCCTATAGGCAGCTACGCCAGTGTATGTAAAAATAAGTATTATTTGCCTGACGTAGATACTACTTTTACCACTGCGTGACTGCACGGGAAAATGAGGTAATCTGAATTGTACTGCAGACAACTATTGCCAGATAATTGATAAATACATTTACTTGTGGAATAATTTACCTGTTCAAAGTTTTCTACGTCATCAAATAAAATCTTATTCTAGCTTTTCACAGATATTGCAATGTGTGAATTGTACATATCTATTGTTGTGTATTAATTTCGATTTAAATAAACATACACATGTTCATAAAACAAAACATGGCCGGGGAACTTTAATCAAGGCAGATATGTCAATTTAATCAAGGCCGATGTGTGAACGATCTTTTGATAAATACCGCAAACTAATCAGGATAAAGGCAATTCAATATACGGCGAAGTACAAAACACGCACTTGCTCCGTAAAATGGCATTTTATCGGAAATATAATATCCGATCAAAACAAATGAAATTAAAAAAAGGTTTCAATATTCTATAACGCAAAGAGCATCAACCCCAGTATGGTGAACCGAGTGGTCAACACATAGAACTCAGTAAACAGAAAACATGATGATAATAATAAATAGAGGTTGTGACCCCAATAAGAAATGTGTTAGTAGGTATGTGATAGGTGTTACAGGTTTGACGTCGGTATAAGAAGTGCCGTGACCACAGGAAATTGCGTCGTTTGATTATTACTTATTGTTAATATAATTATTTATGACTAGTTGTAATAACAGAAGGTAATAATCAAACGATTCCATTTACCGTGGCCGTGGCGGTACGTCCGTGTAATCGATGTCCATGAACAACGTCCGTGTAGTCGATGTTCATGAACAACGTCCGTGCAATCGATTTCCATGAACACTCGTGAAGTCAGTGGAGATAGAACTGAATCGGCAATAGTGTCAGGCTAACAACCTGCTGTATGAAGAGTCACTACAGTCTTTTCTAATCCATTCTGTTCCACTAATTCTACCATATACAGTCTAACTTTGCCTTTTATTTTGTCGTTGAAATCGACAATAGCACAGTTTTTTTAAGTAAATTGTTATTAAAGATAAATCAAACACATTTTCGCAGATTTTCTTTAAAACATCGGTTGTGTGGTTTAAACAAATATGCATTAAGGGGGAAATAGCATTGCGGAGCAATAAACACTGTTTCGGACGGCAAACAAATTCGGAGACGCGTATATAATTAAGTTGAATCGATTCCTCGAACCCACCGATTCCTCAAACATATTCATAGGGTCCCTATGAGTTTGAGTAGCCGAGGCTGGACAGTTCTAAATAATCGAGATAAAGTTGTTTTGAAGTTCTAGTTCGAATTTGATAAGGCTTTACATTTGCGAAATTATCAGGGAGTACGTTACGTTATAACGTACTCCCTGGAAATTATGGACTGCATATTGATACACCCTGATGTGCATTCATTTGTCATCGTACTAAATGGTACAACTTATACTATGTTATTAAGATGTCACCACAGGCCAGAGGATAGGAAGCATGACTGTTAATCAGAACATCGTGTGTTCGAATCCTGAGAGAGGCAAACCTGTTTTTTCTGGATTTTTTTCTTGAAACAATAGTACTACCAGTCTACGATGTGCACTTCTCGATGTCTATAGATTAAATGATTTCCTGCGATCGATCAATCAATCAATCAAGTATTTATTTACCCTCGCCCTTGGTACGAAGCCTTTTGGCGAGCATTTCAAACAACGCTCCAATCAAATCTATCAAACAATCCCATGCCTAATTAATTGTGGTTTGAAACGTACAGGATTCAATTCAAATTGGAATGATGAACTGACTCTCTGAAAGAAGGAATGGCTAATGGAATTCAATGTTTGAAATGCAACCCACGATGGTAACACAACACCACTGACACACGTAATTGATTTCTCATTAAAACTACCTCCATTAAAGATGAGAAGAATAACAACCATGACAATTGAACCCTTTAACATTTAAAACTATGTACAGTATGTGCCTTTCCACGCCATTGTGTTTGATACAATCCTAACTTACGTTCATTGATTACTGTTTTATGTCGCTCTAGCTAGTCATAGCTAATGTTTGTATTTATATGCAATATCGGCTTTAAACAATGTTTTTTATATCTTTTATAATCATCTCCACTTTAAGCGTTTGGTCGTTTTGCATTGGTTATCACACGGAATCGCAGTATTCGACTAGGGGTCTGACACAAGTTTTATCATGGATGTAAATAGATTGTATAGTTTGCTCATTATTTTATTTTAAACATTTCAAAGTAAATGCGAAATGACATGGTGACTTAGTGGCATTTTCACAATTTTCTATATATACCTGCCATGTTCAGTCGTATACGACGAAACTACTTTTCAGATGCAGAATCCTAAAATCATAATGTATCCAGTGATTTATTACGTCTCTGATGTACCATATCCTTTTTTTCGTTCTTTCTTTTTTTTTGAATAAGGAATTGCAGATTTCATAACTGTTTGAATTTTGAAATATGTTAGTATTTCATCATGAAAATAACAAATTTGGTGAAGTACGGCAATGCTATATACATATATATATTTTATTTTTAATTATTTTTTTTGAGGGGTGGGGGGGGGGGGGGGGGGTGCGGGGGAGATTTTCTTATTCCTATTTATTAACATCCCTGGTTTCATAGACTGTTTCTGCATATATCTATTGTTTCTTTTAATCATAAGCCTGCATATGCAGTCTATAGATCTTCTATATAGACTATAGGTCTACGTTTTAATCAAGTTATGGTTGTTGGTTGCTTTGTTGTACTATTATTTATGTGTGGGGTCCTATCTATGTTTCTGTTTACCTGAAACAAACAGTGAATTAAGAAGTACTCGTCTTATTTCACTGCCTCAACCTTGTGTGATATTTTCAGCTCTTTTGGCTCATTCGCCTCATTCCGCGTTTAGTAGTCTCTTTAGGCGCCGTTTTATCACGTGACCGGAAATCAATATCGAAGGCGGAAAACTTGAAAGGAAAGAGAACTTTTCAATCCCGTAAATATTTTTTCACAGTACCCGATATATTTCGTGTTTGGTTCTTATTTACTGATGCTTTTGGTTTCATGCGCAGTACAGCAATTGTTTCTGATGTTTTTTTACGGTCGTGGACCGACATACAATATGTTTGAAAACTGGTTTGTCTGCGATTTTGAAAATTATTGAACAAACTGTCATTGTCAAGTTTGAAACTCCCAAGAAATGTACATGACCTACAGTCTCCACCATTCAATATGTCCTGGTTGTGCAATAATTATACTGGGTACACAACACACAGAAATAATTGTGACCAATTGGGGGATTTGGGCAAAAATGTATACCATTTCTAAATTAACCATGACAGACCTTTTTGGATTAAAAAAATAATATTTAATCCATATGAACTACTCAAACGAGGAAAGAAAAACAAAACTAATGCCGTTAAAATTATCAAAATCCATTTAGTAATAAAAAAGTTATTGCAGTTTAAACTCTTAACATCTTTTATTTTTATCTGCCAGATTTTGTGTATAAACAACCCGCGTCATCAGCTGAAGTGTGTATTGCGCTCTGCTACTTTCATACAGTTATGTGTAACACCTGCTTTATTTGTAGGCATTGCGGTAAAATGCGCTAATAGATAAAAACAAAAGACAACATGCTTTTTAAAGAGTAAAAAAAATGCTGCCAGATTTTGTGTATAAACAACCCGCGTCATCAGCTGAAGTGTGTATTGCGCTCTACTACTTTCATACAGTTACGTGTAACACCTGCTTTATTTGAAGGCATTGCGGTAAAATGCGCTAATAGATAAAAACAAAAGACAACATGCTTTTTAAAGAGTAAAAAAAATGCTTTCCAATGGTATATGACCGCCCCTTCACATCGGATTATTTCTATGTGAAACTAGGCCTCAAAGTTGATCAACTTTGACCTCGATTTAAAAATAGAATGAATCAAAATTTTCCACTGCATTTTAGTGTCATATATTACCCATAGTTCCATGTAACATTATCATCTAATTTGAATAATGAATTTCATTGGTTATCCAAAGAAAACACCATTACATCACAAGCACCCTTCTGCCAGGAGCTAAAAATAGCGACCAGGTTTTCCGACATCCGTCGCGCATGCAATTTTCAGAAAACGTTTCTTCTATGATACTGGCTAGAAATTTACAGATTAAGACATCAAAGTTATAAATCTAACTTTAATTGACAATATGACTTTATTCTGATAATTTTTAAGCCATTATTAACAGAGATATAGGTTATTTAACTTGACCTATTTTGCATTGAGGCAGATAGGAAACTCAAATATGGCGGATCTTCTATCATGGTTATCTAAATAATAATAATAAATAATTAACCCGCCATTAACAGGCAAAGTTTACAACAGATGTATACCGTTTCTAAACCTACAGATGACGAGTTATATATATCACTTACATATTTTGAAAATCCAAACTCTACAAATACCAAGTAAGTAAGCATAAAAAGTATACTGAATATTAGCCTATTGGGTCACACCTTTGTCAATTATTTGTTCATCAGATGATGGGTGAGCATGTGACGATGAAGGATGTGTTCGTCCAGTGTCAGACTGGACTACAAGCCCATGGCAAGCTGATCAAGACACTGCACAAGATCTATGATAAGGTGAGTCTCGTCTATAATATGGTGTTCAAGTAAGTGTGCCATAACAGCAAAACAATCCAAATCAGGGCTCCGGAAATTGCAGGTTATATAGTTTTTTTACCGAAAATATTGGATTTGTGACAAATCAAATTAGCAAAAACCCGAAATAAATTGGTCTGATTTGTTGGACGCCAGTCCGAAAACCCGAAATAAATTGATTCTTTAACCTTGTAAGGCCTACAAAAAAAGGTTTGTTTCCTGTTACCTGACCGACCGTGATTTTTCCACCCCATCCTCCCCATGACGATGATGATGCAAATGAATTATTATACCAGTGCCGTCTCTTAGCAATGACCGTTTTCGATTTTCAACGCATACATATTTTGGCATTGAAAGTTGGCGATTTGAAGTTCACTTTTCTCATCAGAATCAAGCATACGAAATTAAAAACGTACATAAATCTCAAGATAAATGTTTTAATTTACTGTTGCGAAGATATAAATTCAAAAACTATTGAATATTGTGTTATACACACATTTTACCTGCGACCCACATTTACGGATTACACAAAATGTCCGCCATTTGCATTCAATATTATCATCATGTTTTTGTTTTTCAAAGCATATTTCGCCTAGCAATCAGCTTGATTCTTACTTGTAAATATTATGTTTGTTTGAAATTTCGAAGGTTAAAATATTATTTAAAACTGATAGATTTTCGGAAGATTTCAGTGGTTGAAAATATACAATTTTTGGAAGGGGTTTCCTCGGAAAAAATATCATGTGATGCCTCTATTTTTAGTTCGACTATTCGAAGAATAAGAGAGCTTATGTAATCACCACAGGGTCGGCGTCCCACATCAAGGTTTGCGAGTAAGCTGTGTTTACAAGTCTATATCTCTTACATGTCTTATCATAGCACAACCAAATTTGGCCATGGGCTGCCTTATAGCATTATCTTAATGGCTGCATAAGCAAGTTTGGTTCTTGAAACCCATGGGCTCCCATGGAACCCAAATTATGATAGCCCATAAAATGTGTCCCATTTCACATCATTTTTTGCATGTGAGCTGTGTTTACAAGTCTATATCTCTTACATTTCTTACCATAGCACAATCATATTTGGCCATTAGCTTCCTTATAGCCTTATCTTAAGGGCTGCTTAAGTAATTGGTTCCTGTAACCCCTGGGCTCCCATGGTACCCAAATTCTGATAGCCCTTAAAATGTGTCGGTTTCACATCAAATTTTGCGTGTAAGCTGTGTTTACAGGTTTATATCTCTTGCATTTCTTGTCCTAGATGAACTAAATTTTGGAATTGGTTTCCTTATACTATAGTATGTTGTAACAGGGATGGAAACTAACTTTTAAAGCTTGGTTGCCCAAACGGGCAACCATCTTCTGGATTTTGGTTGCCCAGCTGAAAATTTATGAGCCCAGATTTTCTGTATTTTTCTTTTCGACACACTAACAAACACATTAACAAACATGATTTTAACACAAATTTACTTTATTTAGGCCAAACAAAAAAAAGGTGTGTTTCCTATTGCATGCTCTAGGGTCGGTAGGTAGGCATATTTATATTCTATAGTTCACTAGTCTGATCATGGCCATTACAGTTACTCTGGCATGGTATATATTTCACCCTTTTCCTGTGAAAAATTCCGCTCTTAAAAAACAAATTATATATATATTAATTAGAAAAATGTTAAACTACAATACAGGAAAACAGCATACTTTTTGCAATTCCCGTTCCTGAAGGCCCTAAAAGCTGACTAGTGCCCTTAAAGATTCGTTATTTGTATAACATCAAATACCGTAACGTTCGCGCTCCGTGAAATTAAAACGGGAGCCGCATTTTAGAATGTCCCAAAACGGAAATGCGTCAATTTCCCAATATCCGTTATGACTTAAATTGCATTTCATCGTCGAATAAACAACTGCGACTATTTACTGCATTTAAACGCTTAATAAACTATGTAAGAAATATTTTCTTTGTTGTTGTTTTCTACTGAAATGTTATTCATCCGCATTGACAAATAATGCCGAGGAAATCGACTTTAGCTTGTCGAAAAAGCTAGTCGCCAGGGCGGACTACGGTACCGACTTATGAAATCTTCTCGTCCAGCTTGAAATTTAGTCGTCCCGGGCGAACGAGCAACCGTTAGTTTCCATCCCTGTTGTAAAGGGTTGGATAAGTAATTTTGTCTTCTGCAAATTCTGGGCTCACATGGAACCCAAATTCTGATGGCCCATAAAATGTGCAATAAAGGCAGATCTTTGTTTGCATGTAAGCATGTATATATCTATAATTTTGGTTTGGGATTTCTTATAGCATTATGCATCTTATTCATACTTCACCCATATTGGGGCATGGGCTCCTTCCTCCCCTCTCCACTCGCCCCCACTCGCACCCCCTCCATACTTTTTTTTTTACATATTTTTGTGTTGTTTTAGTAAATTCTTACACATATGTTGCCCCCCCCCCACTAACCCCCGCCTCTTTCCCTCCCCCCCCCCCCCCCCGGCCCATTCTTACATAACGTCTTATACATATATGTTGTCCTCCCCACCACCGCCTTTCCCCCATCCTAGGCTCGCGTTAACCATTCGCCAAATCGCCATAGGCGAAAAGAAACCCGAACTGGCGAATGAAAATCGTAAGAAATACATATCAAATTCGCCAGATATCGGCCGTCTGGCGAATCCAAATTTTGTCTACAATCTCGGAAAATCCCGAATTCTAATACACAAAGTCTTTCACTGTCTATAAGCCACTACCCCGCTGGGTGTTGTTAGCTAATTAGCGACAATCAATCTGGACTGATAAACTAATTATCGCTGTCAGCGTTTTTTTTCACCATTTTGGGAATGGGACCGTGGCCGGTCAAATTGGGAAAAAACACGCGATTTTTCTCAGAATTGGGAAAAAACACGCTTTTTTTTCTCAGAATTGGGGAAAATGTTTTTTTTTTGTATTTTGTGAAATATTACATATTTATTGATGATTTGCATAATAAAAATATTTTCACAATTGTAATGTTTCAAGTTTTTAGTGTACTTCACTGTGTTTTCACAGAATAATTTCTCTGTTTTTGTTGTCCCTGAAAATATTAACAATGCTGTTAAGTTTATTGTCATTTAGGGTTGCATCAGATTCTCCGCATATTCTCATGATTCCTGGCCCAGACGATTTCTGTTATTCGCCCTTTATTTAGTATTAACCCATCGCTCACTGAGGCGCTTGTTAATTTTGTCTACAATCTCGGAAAATCCCGAATTCTAATACACAAAGTCTTTCACTGTCTATAAGCCACTACCCCGCTGGGTGTTGTTAGCTAATTAGCGACAATCAATCTGGACTGATAAACTAATTATCGCTGTCAGCGTTTTTTTTCACCATTTTGGGAATGGGACCGTGGCCGGTCAAATTGGGAAAAAACACGCGATTTTTCTCAGAATTGGGAAAAAACGCGCTTTTTTTTCTCAGAATTGGGGAAAATGTTTTTTTTTTGTATTTTGTGAAATATTACATATTTATTGATGATTTGCATAATAAAAATATTTTCACAATTGTAATGTTTCAAGTTTTTAGTGTACTTCACTGTGTTTTCACAGAATAATTTCTCTGTTTTTGTTGTCCCTGAAAATATTAACAATGCTGTTAAGTTTATTGTCATTTAGGGTTGCATCAGATTCTCCGCATATTCTCATGATTCCTGGCCCAGACGATTTCTGTTATTCGCCCTTTATTTAGTATTAACCCATCGCTCACTGAGGCGCTTGTTACATAGTAGAATATACTAGCGGTAAAGCGTTTAGATAACATACAAGCGGTAAAGCGTTTCTGCAACGCATAAACAACATGGCGTCGTCCTCGGGTGACGAGGCTGTGTTTTGCGTTTCAATTTACACAGAAAAGCAGAAGAAACATACAACCCTGGTAAAAAACTTTATTAAGAAGATTAATCTAAAACAGAACACTGGGAAGATCTATTACATCTGTGTATTGAGAATATCCCAGGAGTAAGATTGACGGAAAAACAACTTCGATTTGGGAATTTTTTAGTTGGAAATTGGGAAAAATGGTCAATTTTTTCAATTGGGAATGGGGCCGTTTATTGGTCCCATTTATATAAGGTAAAAAAACGCTGGCTGTGTTTATTGAAGACCGCTGTCAAATTGTCGATGTACGATAGACTCCGCCCACTGTTCCGCCTCTTGCTGTCAATCAACTGGTTTGTGACCCCGCGCTCAATATTATCCACATATTTAACTGCGTTATCGAGCCGGGTAAAACATTAAAAATAACGTGGCGCCCTCTAGCGGCTAAAATGGCTTTTCAAAACACAAAGTTTGCTTACGAATTAAAAAGCTAAAGATGCCGTCGGTGTTTTTGAACTTTACGATCACTGATAAGTAGGGCTGCTGCGAGTAACCGGGTACTCGAATATCCACGAGTTCAGCCAGAAATTCGGATACGAATATTCGTCACTTCCGAGATCGCTGGATCGCGATATTTTTTATTTATATTTACCTTATGAGAATTCCATAAAACAAGTTGATTAGAGCGCCAAATAGATTCCTTTGGGCCATTATAATGCTGGTTAGTAGAGGTTATACGCGCCATATTTGCTAACCGGAAGTAAACATTACAATAAGTAGAGCTAGCAACATGTTTACATTTGAATAAAATCTAAAACAAAAATTGTCGAAGTACACTTTGTTTAAAGTCACCAAAAACGAAAAGAAATACAAATTCATAATTATAGAATTAAATATATTCCCCTTATGATTGATGTTTTCTTTATTTAATGATGAAATGTCGCATTTCGCCCCCTGCTCAGATACGCAGTGGAGCATGCATAATCCCATTGAAACAATGAATCAGTAGCCAACGTGATCATGTTTTTGCAGCGTCGTATCAAAGTGAAAGTGATCTTTTTGTCTGTTGCTATTTTAAATCACTGATTATGTCAGTGTTTTTTTTATGTGTTTTGTGAATGCAGCCTGTGTCTGTGCCATTGTGAAAAATAGCGGCATTTTTCTAGAAATTGTGAAAATTGTGAAATATTATAACAGAAGATAAGAAACTTTTTTCACTTTTAATTTCACAGTTTAATATCCCTTGGTTTTAAGTTTTGTTTTTGGTAAATACAGACTAGTTTTAACACCAGCGTATATTAAGACTAGTATCCTTATTGGTCTGTATTTACCCTAAAAAAAAAATTCAGATTGTGAATTTTTTTGATATAATTGTTAAAAAAGTATACTTTTTGGCATTGTGAATGAGGCCGAATAACGGCCCCAAATTAGGCATAAAAAAACACTGTATGTATATTACTACAATCAGAAAAGAAAACAACATGCAAGTTGCAGCAAGAAGCAGAATCAAGCTGGATGTATTGACATTATGAAAATTTGTAAATTATATAAGTTATGTTTGCAGCACCCCTGGTAAACAGCATAAACATTTTGAAAAAATGATATATAAATCATGTTTATGCTGTTTACCTTGGGTGCTGCAAATATTTATTAGTGTTTCACAAAGTATGTGAAGCTATTATTTACTTATGATAGTAAATTGTCTTCATGACAGCCATTTTTCTTTCTTTAAAATTGTAAAAGCTGATTCGTGGTTCGATCTATGAATCGTAAGCACTGACTCGTGGATCGGATCGCCACTTACCCGAGGATCCACAGCCCTACTGATAAGACTAATTAGTTGTACACACGAGAGCGTAAACTGGAACAATGGCAAGTGTGAACCGATGTTTGATCGGCTGTCTCTGAATCGGGATAATTTATGGTTGAACAATCAACATGAACAAATACGAAAGGTGCGCTTACTCAAAATATTGGTACAATTTTATAATGAAGTGGCTATTATTACTTACTCTGTGCATGATATTCGTGGTGTATGTAGCATTTCTGAGTTTTGTCTCACAATTAATGCAGCGCCGCGATCTTTCTAGTTGGAACTCCTGTTAGTTGAACTTGTTTTATATGCCTCAGCTTAGCCTTACATTTTTAAATATATTTATTTTATTTCTATGAATGTTAGTAGGTATATTGAAATACATTTAATGAAAATACTAAATGAGCTGATCAATGGTGACAAGAGTCTGTATTTTTATATTTTCTTATTATATGTATGCATTCATTCTGTCCTTTTTTAAATTTCAGTGGACAATTTTTAAAAATTAAAAAAGCATTAAATTAAATACAATTTTTAAAACTTTTTGGATATTTTACAGCTCCACTATTATATTAGTAATTGTAAGCACTAAAGCAGAATGCATATGATGTGGACATATTGATACCCTATACATGTAGGTTAATAATTAACGCATACTTTTTTTTAACTAACTGTTGATGTGTACGCAAACGCAAAGTTTTAGCGCCTCCAAATCGTTAAAAAATATCTCGGCAAAAGTCTGGCTAAAGGAATTTTTAGGGCTTTAGCCAGATTTGGCTAAAGGGTTTAAAATCCTAGCGCTAGCCTAGTCCCCATCCCCACTCAAAACTCGATTTTTTTAAAAAAATTGTTTACATATTTTTGTGTTGTTTATGTGAATTTTCTTATATAGCTTCTTACACATATATGTTGCCCTCACTCCCCCCACCATCCACCCCCGCCTCTCCCCCGACCCCACCCAGCACTCCACTCAAAACTCGATTTTTTATTTTACATATTTCTGTGTAGTTTTGGTCAATTCTTACACATAGTTATGTTGTGCCCCCAACCCCATCCCACATTGTTGTAGCCTTGTTTTCTGGTAGTATATATACTAGCTATAAATGTATTATTCTCTGAAATATCGAATATTCGAGCTGCGCTGTTCTCCAACAGCTATTTGTTTTAAATTGTGGGTGTCATTACTCATCAACTTGCTACAAAAACTCATATAAACTTTTAAAAATCAGGAGTATATATGTTTATATGTATTGTCTAGTGAAACAGTTTATTCCATATTTACCTGATGAAAATAATTTCCATTTAATCAGAAAAATTGTTTATTTTAAATGCATTAATTCACATCCATTTTGAAAGCATGAACTATTTAAAGCAATTGTTACCGAGTTACTTTTTGCGCATTCATTTTTAATCTGATAAGTAAATACCGTTCTCATTGCAGTCCTTATGGTCCTGCGGCCCCCGTTTTTTTGGGCATGTAATAGGAAACATGATGTTATCACTATTTTTTTTTAGGCTTAACTGCATAAAATGTACATGTTTAACAAGCACATTCGCAAAACACACGCTGAAGTTTTCATTTCCTGTGTACCTTGAAACCTTTTTTCCCACCAAGGCGCTAATTGCTCCCCTAATTGAATTAGAGCTATGTACATGTAACCATGTCATGATGATGTTACCATGACGTGTTGAAATTAGCAACTGAATGAGACTGGTCCGTCCCTTATTATCGCCTTTCAACCAGTCATAACTCTCAATTTAGTTTGAGTTGAAACAGTAAAATAATTTGAACGCTATGACCAAGTAATTTTTTTTTAAATTAATACAATGAAGAAATTGAATAGAATAATGAGTCTGTCATATAACTTTGACAATTTTTGAGCAGAATTATCATGCAAGCCAAACTTTTTATATATCAGCAAAAGATGCAAAAGCAAAACCCATTACTAGATATCTTTAAAAAACATATCTTTATACAAATTGGAAAAGTGGATAGCATATAACAACAATTTAAAAGTAAAAATATTCGAAGCCATGTGGAGTCGATATATAAACATTGGTAAAATAAGACAATAAAATATAAATATATATACTTTTTATTAAACATGTCAAAGTTCAGGGACACCAGAATGATCATATAAATAGTAAAACACTGTCGTCTACTTTTTTAATTTTATCCTGTCGTTATGTATATATGCTCCAGTAAATGTTTTGTAAAATTGTTTCCCCCACCCCTCCTCCACCGGAAAGAAAAGTAATCCATGCATATTTTGAAGGGTTTATTATCTCAATAGCAGGATATAAAAACAATACATACAGTGAGCGTGTAGACAATGATTTATGTGTGTACATATGTGTGTACATGTATATCTGCAAAGTTGTATTGAGAATATATTATTGATGCATATATGTATAAAGATAATGGGTAGAATATTTAAACATAATATAGAATGTGAATATTTGAGAATATATATGGATACGTGTCTATACATTACATAATGGTGAATACATGTATTTGAATTTACATATATATGCGTGTAGATGTGTATGTATATATGTTTATAGGAGATATATAAAGGTGCATACATGTGAATAAATTGATACAAATCTATAAATAATAGTACATTTAAAAATACTGACACATGTCAAAACATAAACCACATGATGGCGCACCACCTTGTTTCCTCTACAGTAATCTATTCTGCTAAATAATATAATTTTACCTTCCTTTATTTAAAATATTAAATATTAAGATACTGTATACATATGCTGAGTTAATATTAAGGGGACACTTGACAATCTTTAATTTGTTTAAAACTCGCAGCGTCCTGTTGGTCTTCAATATGACCTACATACTTTCAGTCATTAAAGCTAAGTGTTTAAATAGTTCAAGGTACATGTATATGGATTTTACATATAACTAAATTTTGAAATGTAACCGGTTATGCATTAGTTGTATACTTTAGGGCTCGACATTAGGCATTGTCCGATAGGTTTTGGCAACCCAGACTTGGGTCCGGACAAGTTGATTCTGAATCCTGATTGTCCGATCGGGCAAGTAGAAAAAATTTTATGAAACAAAACCAAAATGAAAACCCACGCCAAAATACGCTGAAAAACCACTCCAAATGAACAAATTCAAACCTCACCATAGCGAGTGTTGTCTAATAGGAAGTGATTGTAAACTAGACAGTTTTGCGCATGCGCGGTAGGATTTTCCCTGCCGATATATATAGATAGTTGCTTGGGATCCCTGTATTTGACGTTTTATTCTCCCGATTTTGAATGACAAAAAGCATTCCTTATCAGTCAAAGCTCTAACCTTAAAAAGTTAATTTTTCATAACCTGTGACTGTTGTTAAAAAAACAGCTAAAACTGGGATAGTAACCAGAAGCAGTTACTACCACAAAATCATTCAAGTTTAGATGCATTCTATCTTCTGTACAGGAATTTTTCCTGTATATATATAATTTTCTCCAGGTATGGTGATTATTCATCTTTACAACCATGCAATAAAATTCTATGAGCATCGATGAAAATCCAATGCGCAAAGCCTCGCAAGTTACCTACTGTTATGCAATAAAATTCATTAAAAATCATTTTGTAGGCACCAACATGACAATTAGTGAACAACAGCTAATTGGATCTTGATGAAGATATATTTATCCTTAATAATAAGTATTCAGACATAAATAAACACTGCACATTTGGCAACTATTTCAATTTATTAGCAAATGATCTTGGTAACTGATTTAGGTTACAAATGGTTATTGGGGAAAAGTATCTGCTACTCTTAACCAAAGGGAGATAAATTAATAATTTGGCATTTTAATAACTTCCAGCAGTTATAAAACTTGTAACTGTTTAAGGTTAGAGCTCTGACTGCTTATGTTGTGAAAATATTGTTAATAAAGTACAACAAAAGCAAGTTGTTTAATTATACGATAATCATAAATTTTACGAAATAAAAATCGCTTGAACATTTTGCGACAATCACATACGACCGCTTTGCGGATTGTGTACATGTATCCAGGGTTCGACACTAAGGCACGATCGAACGACATTCACTGCCTGTACATAGGTCCGGGCTTGCGAATGTCCAAGGAACATGCCCGACCGGTCGTGTACAATAAGAACGGGACATTTACCCATAAGAAATGTTCTTTTAAAATTACATTTAGTTCTGCGTGTAAAATACGTTTCACTCTCACAAAAACGATGAAGCCGTAGTTTGTTTTTACAATATAGATTCACCTAACGTAATGCGCATGCGCGACAGCTTCCCGAATTATTTATAACACGCGGGTTTTCCATTCTCCATGCAGCGATAGAACTAACTGTAAAGGGAGTTAACTCTGTGTGGATTTTAACATGTAAAATATTGTCAAAGGTCTAGACACATCGTTTAATATCTAATCGATGCATACGATAATATACGCCTGTAACGAGTGCTAGCTAGATATTTGCACATTTCAATTGAAAGTCGTTCCTATTTTATGTGAACAATATTGCGACATTTGAGACTAATTTCCATTTTGTTGTCATACAGCAACCGCATTTGCCGATTTGTCAATGTTGATTTCCCCTTTCGAGATGCAAAAGATGTGTCACTGTATTGTTTATTCATAATTGCATCATACTATTATCAGTCCAAAACAGTTTATTAAATATAGTATTAAGCCTATTTAGAATAAATCATATTTGCGCATCTCCCCACACAAGAAACAAACGAGTTGCATAATAAATATAAAGATTTTAATATAACTTGGTCAGGGCACATGAAACTTGGGTCAGGGCTAGTAGGTTCGGCATCTACTAGCCCGGTTAGCCCGACCGGGCTAGTTGAAAAAAAAGTTAGTGTTGAGGCCTGGTATCACGCTTCATCGGATCGCAATCTCTGAATAGAAATGTCGAAATGTTTCAATAAACGATCATACTTTTCTGGTTCCAAACTGCTTTATTTTACATGTTTTAATGCCTTTACAGTAAAATATTGAGATTTCATATTCGGACAAGTTCATTATAGGTCAGGATAAGTGGATTTCTGAAGTCACTTGTCCGACAAGTGGATCCAAAAGTTAATGTAGAGGCCTGTACTTGAACATTTAGATAGAATATGGAAGAGGGTTGAAATCTCAAGTTTTTGTTTGATCCTATGCAGGTGGTTCTAAAAGTCAAAATGAGGCAGGATTAATAACCGAGATACTTATTTTAATGCTTGAATGTAACTCAAGTTCGCCATGTGTCCCTTTAACAAAATAGAATAAAACGCATGAGCTGATTAATGAGTATGACACTTTGTTTGCAGTAGATATATGTAATTGTTATCAATATGTAAAATAAGATGTATGTGCTCTGTTTAAATTTGTATATGTTATGGATACTTTAGCAGGGCTCAATCTACTGGGCGATTCGGGCGAAGAACGCGCCCGCAGGGCAGGAAATTTTTTTAATAGCCTACTCGTCCTGTAGGACTAGTGGATTGGAAATCTTACTCGTCCTTCAAAAAATCTACTCGTCCTACAAAAAAAAAGTTATATCATGATGTGTTTATTAACTAAAACCAACACTGTATTTTAATGTGGTTAGTATTTACTGATTCACAACAAAACTTCTAAATAAATAGTCAAATTCACTATTTGTTTATTTTTTCAAACACTTTGTGCTTGCCACAAACAGCTGGTCATAAATGTCAGAATTATTTGGGTCTATCCTCATGTTTTCACTTCATTTCGCTGTTATTTGGTTATGCTCAATAATCTGCTTTAATACTTACAGACAGTGTCACTTTAAAGTTTGTTGTTATATTTTCATACTTTAAAAAGCATAACAATATTGAGAAAGTAAGTTACCCCACCCATTCCACCAAATATTGGGCGCGATTTTTTAAAAACGGCCGTGCAACGACGGCTCATGGATGACTGGCTAATAACTTCCCCTCTGAAAAATAACCGATTGTATGAAAAATGACCGATTGTATGAAACAATCTGAGTACGATGTACAGTAGTACGAATCTAAATGTGGACGAAGAACGAAATTTCGTAGGAGTTGTCGTTCTTGAATTCATTCTATTTTTAGAAGCAATTCTGCTTGCTTACCAACAAGTAAACATCCGGTTTTGATTTTAACAGCGCAAATATCGTATTTCTAGCTAGACACGCGATTTAAGCTAGAAAAAAATAATTAGCTCATCAATTTTTTGACTTGTCCGACAGGACGACCAGACAGGAAAACTTACTCGTCCTGCACGAGGTGTCACTCGTCATGACGAGCGGACGAGTGGATTTTTCCTGCCCTGCGCCCTCGATCTCTTGACTTCGCCTTGGCAGCACATCAAAGCGAAGTTCAAGTCACCGTAATTTAAAAAAAAAAAAAAAAAAAAAAATTAAAAAAAAAAAAAAGTTAAAAAAGGTACAGTATAGTAATAAATCCATTAGCATAGAAATTTGCATCAATATTTCAAGCTCATATTATAGAGTAAAAAGAATTAGTGTGCATTACACTGTATTCACTGCATTGCAATATACATGGTGATGACTATTCAACCGTTGTCTACGTATACACATCACGTGAAGTCTCCCTTAATTCTCCCCACTTCTCCCTAAAATCACTTGAGGGAGAAGTGACTTCTCCCTAAATTCCTGGCCTAGATTGAGCCCTGTTTAGAAAAAGAAAAAAAAAGAAAGAAAAAAGATCAGGAATCTTGGACCAATTCGGATATGGAAATGTCTGAGCCCTGATCCAAATTGATTAATTGGGCCTTACCGTAGTTGGCCATTGATGTTTTGCTCATTATACATGTACGTATCTCCACATCCATATAGACACATAAAGTCGGTGACAGAACACACCTATAGAATCTATGGTGACTCACCATAGTTTTTATAGGTTTGTACTGTGGTGATGTACCGATTGATTGATTGATTGTAACCGATCATCAGTAAGTTATGCATCCGATTATGAAAGTCTATAATCGATCATCAGTAAATTGTAAAAATGCATTTTAATTAATATTCAAAATAGAAATAAACATGATTATCCAGGAGACAACAGTTAGGAAATTATTAATAATTATATACTTGTGAAAATGAGCATATACACAAATAAACGCATTTAGAACAGTTATAAATATATACTGAGGCATAAGAAACGACAGGAAAGAACACATACTTAATCAGAAATTATTCTAAGTTCAATGCCTCAAACTTAGATTTAACATACATATACCACAGGAATCTATTCGATAATAAGAGTAGGGCAGGTTCCCGGATTCCTATGTATCCTGCCCCTCTCTCTGGGGCGGCTCTAAATAACCTATACTGTGTTGATGAGCCGTTAAACAACATTCAATTCAATTAGATTAACATACATATGTTATACTTTGTATTGACTAACCGATTATAACCGATGATTGATTGGTTACATCCAACTGATTGTACCTGATGGTCGATTGTACAATTTTAGCTGATTGCCCATCAGTAGTGTACTGCATAACAGGGGTTCCACTAATTTTCAAATCAAGGAAGTTCAAACTTCCTTCATGTCAATTTTGGAAGTTCAAGGGAAAATTTAAGGAAGTTCACACTTAACGCGACATCACCGTTCGAATTAGTGTTTGTGTTAATAAAATATAAATAACTATGCATAGTTCATGTTCTTTAAATGTGTTTTTAAAACATTTAAAGTACATAATTTATGGATATTTTTTAAATTTATTAAATTATTTATTAAATTATTCATTAAATTAAAATATATTAAATAGCTTAATGTTTGTATTAAGTTTACTTTAAGTTTATTGAATTTATCATCATCATGATTCATCAATCATCATCATCATCATCAACAACAAAAATCATGGCCCTTTGAAATGTTGGCAACTTGCAGCTTGACACACTTTGCAGAACATACGCTTAGAGTCAGAATTGAAGTCGAGCCAATCAAACTGACGGAGCATGGCTTCTTGGAACACTTTTGGTCTACTACTATTATCCACCTTAGGTTTTTTAGCTGGCAGCTGTATTTCACAGGAACTTACAGTGTGCGCGGGCGCAGCATCATTTTTACGTTTTTGAGTGACACCGAAATGCAATAGAGAACGTTGCGACATTTTGACGCTTATGACGGTCTAAACTAAAGCAGACAATATTTAACCCTTTCTTAAATTTACTCATATTTTTACTCATTTTCATAAATAAAAGATGTTCTATTATGCTTTAAAATTGCTTCTCGCCGTATACAAACAATCATATAAATCGGCAGCTAAGATTTTATTCAAAACAATTACTCGATCGTCAAACTGTTGCATCTTCATAATCAGCTAATGTCTCGTAATCCGTTTGCCATTTCTACCTTTCATAATTAGTCAATCAGTCACAACGTCAAAGTAAAAAATCGCGCTGAATGCAAACAATCGCAAACAATCATTATAAATCGGCAGCGTAATATTTTATTTAAAACAATTACACGTTCGGATAAGGTATCTGTAATAAACAAACGGGTGCATAAAACGAACCTGCCTTTCATAATTAGTCAATCGGTCACTAACGTCAATGTAAAAATTCGCGCTGAATGCAAACAATCGCAAACATTCATTATAAATCGGCAGCGTATTCCGTAATATTTTATTTAAAATAATTAGGTGCATAAAACAAACCTGCCAATCATAATTATTCAATCAGTCATCAATTAAACGTAATCCACTTTAATCCCATTAATTAATTGCCACACTTCTTTGAACCCAGAAGCGATGTTTGTTTACATAATACTTGACACAATACACAATTCAATTTACACACGTGGCTAACCCCATAATAAAACTGGATCCAACCGGTTTCACCTGTCGAACGCTGTCACAGTAACACAGTGGGTGTTAATTTAATCGCTTTACAACTTGGCTGTGCAGCGTTTGGATGTAATTGGACCCGATGGGCGGAGCTATATCGGTGATTTAAGCAATTTGACACTGACAGCTGTACGCCCGCGGTATAGAAAGTCGGCGTACATTGATGTTTTTGGAAGTTCAGTGTACGTCTTTGATCTCAATTTTCGGCGTACAACTCAAATTTCCGGACGTAATATACGGCCGTACGGCCATTAACGGAACCCCTGGCATAATGTAGGGTTTTCAGGAAATGGCAGTCCTCTATCCAAGCGCTTATTGTTACATGTAAAATGAAGTTCCTTGTAAGAACCATTCAAATGCTTACTTGTTTTGCCATATATACATTTTCAAAAGTGGATTGACTTGATTGTATTTTTTAAAAAAAAATAAGGGAAGAACACAATTAATTCAAAAGGTCAAAGTTGGGTATTTTGGGTGTCATCATTCTATTACTTCTATGTGGGTGGATTCTGTATTTCATTTTGCATGAATGCTTATCAATTGACGGCGATGCTGCTTCCAAATCTCAGGTTCCTGTAGTAAAGTTTTCCCATCTGGGGGCATTTGTCAGAGAATTTTCTGACATTGTTGCATGTATATAAATCTTAAATGTTGTCCAGGCACTACTTTTTTTGTGAGTAAACAATACATTTAAAGAACCTACAAAATATATAATTTCCTTCATTAGCTTAGTTAAAGAAAGTTCCAGTAAATAGTAAAGACAATAAGTTTACAGACTTGTTTATATTGCACACTTTCAGACAGAATTTGCGACTTTCTGGTCTGAATTTTGCCACTACCTGAAGTATGCAATGATCATCTTCAAGAGAGAGCCAGCTGTGGAGAGGATGATAGACTTTGTGGCCAAGTTTATACCAACTTTGAGTAAGAAGGAGAGAGATGAGGAGGATATGGAAGGAGAAGAAGACAGTGTTGCGGACAACAAACTACTGCAGGAGATGTTTGACTTTCTTTTACAAGTGAGCTCCTAGGGTATTGTGTGTATAGTACAAACATTTTTAGCATCAACCATTTTATTTTAGCAGTGCCGCTGCATGTGACTTTACAAAACGTGCATGTCACAATGCCTAAAAGTGACCGCTATTTTTAAAACAAGACTTCTATGCTTAAAAACTAGTAAATAGAAAGCATGTCCTTTAATTGATTTTTGGGAGTAAATATTTTTGGGATTACCCCTCAGTTTTATTAGCTCTACTGATCAGAGATCAGCAGAGCTTATGCCGTGGTGCGGTGTCCGTCGTCTGTCTGTCTATCCGTCCGTAAACTTTTTTTGTAGCGACTACTCCTCTGAAACTACTGAATGGATTTTCATGAAACTTTACAGAAATGTTGCCCATGAAGTCTAATTGATCCTAGCAAAAATTCATGTTGATGTGAAATCCAAGATGGCCACCAAATCTAAAAATAGATTTTTAAAAAAAAAAGTTTGTAGCGACTACTTCTTGAAAACTCTAAGTGATATTGAAATGGGTCTTTTCTAAAATGATCAGCATGACATGATGTTGGTCCTTGTCGAAAATCGTTTTGATTCGACGTTAAACATGGCTGCCCATCTTTGTTTACATAGAGTTATATAATGAAAACTTGTAGCGACTACTCCTCTGAAACTACTTGACGGATTTTCATGAAACTTCACAGGAATGTTGCTCTTGATGTCTAAATGATCCTAGCAAAATTTCAGGTCGGCCGGAAATTCAAGATGGCCGCCACGGCTAAAAATATTTTTTCAAAAAACAAGTTTGTAGCGACTACTTCTTGAAAACTATAAGTGATATTGATATTCGTCTTTGCCTAAAATGATCAGTATGACATGATGTTGATCCTTGTCAAAATATTTTGATTCGACATTAAACATGGCTGCAGCGGCCATCTTTGTTTACATAGAGCTATATAATGAAAACTTGTAGCCAATACTCCTCTGAAACTACTTGACGGATTTTCATAAAACTTCACACGAATGTTGCTCTTGATGTCTAATTGATCCTAGCAAAACTTCAGGTCAAGATGGCCGCCACGGCTAAAAATAGATTTTCAAAAAACAAGTTTGTAGCAACTTCTTCTTGAAAACTATAAGTGATATTGATATGGGACTTTTTCTAAAATGATCAGCATGACATGATGTTGGTCCTTGTCGAAAATCGTTTTGATTGGACGTTAAACCTGGCTGCCAGCGGCCATCTTTGTTTACGTAGAGTTATATAGTAAAAACTTGTAGCGACTACTCTTCTGAAACTACTTGGCGGATTTTCATGAAACTTTACAGTAATGTTGCTCTTAATGTCTAATTGATCCTAGCAAAATTTCAGGTCGGCCGGAAATTCAAGATGGCCGCCATGGCTAAAAATAAATTTTCAAAATACAAGTTTGTAGCGACTACTTCTTGAAAACTATAAGTGATATTGATATGGGACTTTTTCTAAAATGATCAGCATGACATGATGTTGGTCCTTGTCAAAAATCGTTTTGATTTGATGTTAAACATGGCTGTCAGCGTCCATCTTTGTTTACATAGAGATATAATGAAAACTTGTAGCGACGGATTTTCATGAAACTTCACAGGAATGTTGCTCCTGATGTCTAATTGATCCTAGCAAAATTTCAGGTCGGCTGGAAATTCAAGATGGCCGTCATGGCTAAAAATAGATTTTCAAAATACAAGTTTGTAGCGAATACTTCTTGAAAACTATAAGTGATATTGATATGGGACTTTTTCTAAAATGATCAGTATGACATGATTTTGATCCTTATCAAAAATTGTTTTGATTTGATGTTAAACGTGGCCACCAGCGGTCATCTTTGTTTACTTAGAGTTATATAATGAAAACTTGTAGCGACTAGTCCTCTGAAACTACTTGACGAATTTTCATGAAACTTCACAGGAATGCTGATCTAGCTATCAAAAAACCTATCAGTAGAGCTTCAAGGTCAATGACCACTTGTTGAAATTAAGATTTTACTTCTCAATTTAAAATTTGAAGAGTGATCACTCCTTGGGTCCAGAAAATTATCTTGGACTCTGACCATCCATAGAGTTCTTTTTTCCTAACAATAATGCTTCATTTACAAAGTCTCTTATAATATATACGATACAGTCATGCAGTTACATAATACAGCACTGTTGATACATTTCAGTCGCACAGTGCGAAGGATCGTGGTGTCCGGTTCCGATGCTGTCAGCTGATCAACAAGCTGCTGACGAACATGGGAGAGGATGCCCAGATAGATGATGACCTCTACGATCACCTGTACGAGTGTATGCTGGACAGACTGAAGGACAAATGCCCAGTGGTCAGGTACCACGCTGTACTGGCCATGTCCAGGCTACAGGACCCCTCAGATGAAAACTGCCCCGTTATCAAAGGTATCTATGTAATATACAAAATAAATTTTGGCATTACGGTCGACCTTAGGCCAAATAAAAGAATAGTTGGGTTTCCTGTTACATTGAAAAAAAAGATAGGGTAGGTAGGCAGGTGAAATCTTTTTTTTTTGGTTTTACTTTTTATTGCCAATTTAGTAGGGTAGGTAGGGATTTTTTTTTTTTTATTTATTTTTTGTCCAACAATAAAACTTCTCGTGATATAGAGCAAGTTCACACGCTTTAATATCACCTACTTTGTGACATATTTTGTATAACCTTAATAAATGGTGCTGAAACTGGTGCCGGACAATTCCTGCCTCGTCTTGTGTTCTACATGTATATCACTATGTATATTACACATGTTCTATATCACTATGTATATTACATTACATTGAAATGTCAAAGGTCAAATATAAATCAAACAAATCGAAGCGCCGTTTTATAAAACATCCTTTAATAACTTTAATTTTTGTGAATTCTGTAAATATTTTATTGCCAAGAAAGGTGTGCAAGGATATGCATTTGAACTTAAAAAACTACTATTCCATTTTACAATAATGTGTCATTATGTCAAAGATTCAAAGTTATTAAAGGCTGTTTAATAAGTTGGGGTCCACATCTGTTAAAATTATAAGTTATTGGTGATATTATATATTATAAGTTATTGGTGTTATTATAGTACTAGCTCTCTTATTTTCTGCTTCTTCGGGGTCAGACTGCACCAAGGGTGCATCTATAAACGTCCGTATGTAAAAAAAAAAAAAATGGCACCCGAAGACGTCAAATAAATGAGACAGACAGTGCATCCCCAACACACAGGCCGTTTCGAAGACTGCGATGACATAAATAAAAATATACTTCTTTGCGCCATTTGTGTATTGAACAGAACATACATAAATTTTGAACATGTATACATAAATTAATAAAGTCCGTTACTCGACAGCACAAAAATAGTATGTCAACACAAAATATAACAATGCGTAATGTCCGGTAAGTTTTGACTGAACGATAACCCAGGTTAAAATACGCGCTGTTAATGTACATTTCGCCGATTTATAAATATTTAAATTATCCTCATTAAAATTATATTTCTTTGTTCTTTAAAACGTGCGTAAAACAAAATTAACAAACAAAAAACACAAATAAAAAACAACGTCAACAAACACAAATAAAGTCAATTTTATTTTTGCCGATTTTTATATTTTTCACATGTTTGACCGCTAGCACTTGTTTTATTTCAGTTCGGTCTAATTAACCGGTAATCAATCAGAAGCCGGTAGCAATCAATTAACCAATTAATCCAATGAGGTCATAATAGTCTCCACCCGCAAAAAGCATAATAAACTTCAAAGATAGTCGTTAAATTATTAACACAATAGCAGCAATTAGATTACACAATGACACCATTTATAGACAGTCTATTTCCGCACACAAGCTGTGACAGCAGCCAGCGAATTTGATTGGTCGAGAGGCGATCAAGGTCGTCAGCCAAGGTGTCAATCACTGTTATGCAGTCCGTGCTCTGACATTATTGTGATGTTTGGGCTATCGAAAATAGGTACGTGTGTATTGGATTGATGCTTGGAAGCAAATACACGCGCTTCATGAAAACGCACAGGTGGTAAATTAGCTGCGTCAGAATTGGGTCAAATTGAATTTCCATGCGTCAAAACGCGTGTGTACGCGTCTATTGAGAACCCTGATATCTATCAACTCAATCAGGCGCCTGCCTGACAGGGAGACGGTATATTACGGAATCCATTACGGACGGGGGTCGGCTTGATTTTTTTTTTTTTTTTTTTAATGCATTAAAAACCATAGGGTCGGCGGGAATTTCTAGGGTAGGTCGGGTAACCGGAAACACAACTATTATTTTGTTTGGCCTTATAGTTGAACTCAAGGCATTGTTGCCCTAATGATTGAATGTGAAATCCCACAACATTATTACCTTGAATTTTTTAACGTAAATGTATACCATCAGTATCTTCCATGTCCGTCTTGTGCAGACATTTCGTAGTCAAAGGGCTTAATCTCAATAGAGAGCCGTGTGCACACTGCCAAAAAAAATAATCTTAGTTCTAGAAAAAAAAACTTATATTAAGAATATTTATCTTGTTTTGAGACAATTTTTCTTGGGAGTATACTTAGAAATTATTTCTTGTTTCTGCCACCACAAGGTAACATAAGAAACAGTTTTCCTATAACAAGAAAAAAAATATTCTTGTTTCATCCACACGTGGTTCTCATTTCAAGAATTAATTTTCTCGAAATAAGAAACAAAATCTTAATTTAAGATCTTACACTTTCTTATATTTTTCTTAAATTAAGAACTTATCTTAATCTAAGAAACCCTATTTTCTTATAACTTTCTAGTCACTTTTCTTTAATTAAGAACTCAATCTTAATTGAAGAAACCAATTTTCTTATAACAAGAAAAAGGGAGTATAGCTAGAAATATTTTCTTAAAAGAAAATTCCAAGAAAGTATACTATCTGAAAACAAGAAAAAACAGGAAAATTAACAAGAAACACATATCTTATTCTGAGTAGACAGAATCTTGATGAATTCTACAATTTCTCAAATCAAGAAAGTCTACGAATTCTACAATTTCTCAAATCAAGAAAGGTTATTTTATGCAGCAATGTAGTGTTATGAATTTTCTGCACAAGGGTCTTTAACAATGCATAAATAGTGAAATTGTCAAATATCTGCATCACAGCACGAATGTAATAAATGACGTATGTATGCAGCTATACTTTTGTCTTTTTTGTGTGTGTAGCTCACTGTATTAATTGTAAACTTGTAGGACTTTAAACAAAGGCAAAATTATCCAAACAATGCATAAAATATATGTATTTTAATTCAGCCTTTTTGGCAAGTGTGTTTTTTACATATCACATGTATATGTAGTCGGAGTCTTCTCTGACGTTTATAAAGCCTTTTTAATATTTTTTATGGTACGGCTTTACTAACGTCAGAGAGGAAGGCCAGTCCAAAATTGTTCTTGAATCGCTCATAAACAGTTCTTGTCCAAAACGTTAAATGACCCAAACTTCTTTTAACCTTATGTTCAATAACTGTTCAAGAACTTTGTTGTTCAAAACCTGTTCTAACAAGTTCTTGAACTTATAAGTTCTGGAACATTTCCTGAACAAAAAGTTCAAGAATTTTGAGGCATTTAACGTTTTGGACAAAAACTGTTCAAGAACTGATAAGAACAATTCTTAAGCAGTTCTTGAACTGTTCCCAATAAATACGAAGCTCTCAGACGTAAGAATGCTGTCATCGGCAGATGAAACATTTCTACCAGTTACAATTTGACAAGTAAACAATCACTAAAACAAAAGGTGCATATTCAACCCACCGACATTTTTGGGCGATTTTTCCAGTGGTATGGGTGGGATCCATACTGGAAAATATGTGGGATCCCAGCGAGATTATTGGGCCATATTCCCACTGGGAATATCTCCCAATAATCTCGCTGGGATCCCGCCAAAAATCTCAAGTGTGATCCCACCATAAAATCTCAGTTGGATTCCAGTGACATCCCAGTCAGAATATCACTCAGATTAAACTCTTAACGTACATGGAAATTAGGTAGAGCTCACGCGAGTGACATGAGCAAATGTTAGCAAGGTGAGCATGTGAGAACTACCAGGGTTAGTGATGTAACCAAAGTGAGCGACATAAGCCCTCAGGTGTGTTTTTACTCTCTGAAATGCATACAAAATGGCTGGTGAGTTTGCCATTAACACAAATGGGCCGTAACAAAATAACCGCAAGTGATACATGGAGAATAGATGACAGACAACGCCCTATCACACAAGCTCAATATAATTATATAGCTTACTTAATGAGGTAAAAAGTATTTAATGATCTCATACTGTTTGACGGTCGGTCATTACCAATTGATCATGCAGACATTTTTTTCAAAATCACCAACATCTTGGGTTCAAATACCAGCTGGGGCACATACACGGTTCCTAAGCGAATGGATTATACTCTACAATATTAAAAAAATCTGAGATCTTCGGCACCACCATTAAAACTGACACAGTGTTTCAAACCAACAAATCTTAACATTGAACATGGTCACTTACGTGTTTCCTATATGTCAGGCCAAATAAAATAATGTGTGGTTCCGTTTACCCGACTGACGCTATATTTTTGGACTTTTTTCACCAACCCTATTTTTTTTTTGTATTTTTTCGACAAAAAGCACAAAAGTATATGAGGCGTATCTTCGTCATTCCGAAAGTGGCACTTCCGGTATTAAAAGCTAGATGGCAGCCTCCTCAATTTTAATCTTGGACTTAGAAATCTGTATCGAAAAAAATTACGGCATTTGGCAATTAGGTTATGAACACTAGCTAACATGATGGAGGAATTTACAAGGTAACATGAAGCAAGACCAACTTTCAGTCTAGGCTTTTTTACTGGTTCGAAAAAAAAAGTTTTCTCAAATGTAACCGGAACCACACATATTGTTTATTTTGCCTTATGTACGCAATGAATTACATGCGAAAGTGCATACTACTGGATTTTTACATTGGGACTATAAACATTAATTTTTATACAGGTATGTGTACTACTGAAAGACAAGATAGTAACATTTAAACATTTATAATTAATAATGTACATACATAATGATATGTATCTTAAAATTATTTCAATTCAATTAGGCACATCGTGCATCCGAGGAAGGCATATATACATACTGTTTTTTTGATTATCAGTTCAGTCAAAGACCATTCATTATGATTCTTGAGGCATTGTTCATAGTGGTGAGCGGTATTACCGATATGCCGGTATATTATGATACAGTCTCAAAATAATATGTATCGCGATTACGCTCTTAGCATACCGATACGACCGGTAAATTCACTTAATGCAGAAGCAGTCTGAAAATATCCGTCAGATCGAGTTGTTTACTTCTCCATTGAGTACTCACTGGTTTCTTGCTTTATTGCGAGCCGTAACATTGTCAGTGGTATAGACCAGGACCCAGCTCAGTCTGTCAGTACACAGGCTATTTCTGGAAATTTCTGGAATGTGTTTCGATTTATTTTTAGACTTGATTCAGAACGAGGCTCCCATGTGTTTTTCCATCGCTGGTTCTCGATTACGCAGGCTAAACGATATAAACTGGGTAACCAATCAAACCGGCGTTTACCAGCGTTCTAAAAATAAACAGTGTCTGAGTTTCATGACCCCGACTTCGAGATTGTAAACAATCCGAAGGGAAGTCCATTGTGTGGAAACATTTTGGGCTTCAGAAACGTGTAGCCAACAAGACACTTGTGGACAATGTAGCTGTGTGCCGACAGTGTAATATTTGTTCATGAATGAAGGATACAACTCATAAGATACCTCTTTCTTGTTTATATCATAAGGCTTTGGCTTGTCTGTGATTCTTTGTACTTCCCACAATATATCGCGATACGTATCACGATACAAAAATTCTGGCGATACCCATTCCTAATTGTTCATGTAGACTGTAGTCATCAGTCTTTTTATAAAGGTGCTTCTACAACCTTAATAAATTCTGATACAATGTAAAAACAGCAGTCCCATGGCCATACAGACAATCTTCCTTGGTGACCATTTTGATAAGGCCAGTTTTTTTCATTCCGATGTACTTTGATCCATGCACGGTGAAAGCTCATCCCTCCTAATCCCGGTGAAAGCTCATCCCTCCTCATCCCGTACATCATTTTTTACCTCTCCAAGAAACCGAAATCTGAAATTAGTTTTTCATAACACATTAAAATATATCAGGTGTCTAATCGGGTGCCGTAAATAGTTTTGTTTTAATTAAATCTTTAATAAAGTTTTTTTCCGAGATTACCAGCTAGAGGTCTTTTATCACACCCTTTTGTGTGCGACTGCTGCATGTGTCTACAATGAAATGATACCATAGGGTGTTCAGGGCCATTTAACCATCATGTTTTACATGTATGTGCTTTCCCCCTTTAAACTTACAGTTAACAACAACAAATACTGTTTTTGAAGCTGCAGTGTTTTTGTTTGAATTATATATAAATAATCTTGAGTTAATTAGTACAAACTCCAGCACATTGATTTTTCAAACAGCAAACTTTTTTTTTTTGTTAACCAATACCAATTGTTTAATGAAAAACAGTTATTATACCTTCATACTTTTGTCAGGTAGAAAGTACAAAGACTCGTGGAGTATTCTCGTCCATGGCATTATCTTTCTGCCTCTTCAATTTGGCAGCAGCAACTTGATTAGCTTTTCCAGCCTATAGAAATATAAATGTAACCAAAATAAGAAATGTAGACATTACATTTTTGGAAGACTGGGTTGAATGTCATCAGTATATATAATTATATATGCATACTCAACCGTAGGGGAGGGGGATGGATGGTTGTAGTGGGTGGGGTGGGCAACAGCAACATAGCTATTAATCCGAGCCTTCTCTGACTTTACCAGCCCTTTTTACGATTTCGATTTTTCATTTGGCTGTGTACGGTCAAAACGGTTCATATAGTAAAAACACGGGGATGATCTCCTCTCCCACGAGGGAGAGGAGCTATTCGTGGGAGAGGAGCTATTCGCTTGGTTTTAAATCAATATATCTAAGAAAGTATGCATTGAATTAACATTTCAAGCATCTAAAGTGATTATCAATATATTTATTTACCTATCGGAACTGAAATATCTGTTGTATTAATCGTTTTAAAGTTGTAACGGTCAACCATTTTCAGACGAAGTTAAAAAATATTAAATTCCCTACATTTTTTATTATTCAGGTCAAGAGTCCCATGATCGTGACGGGTGCAGTGATAAATTAAGACAGTTTCAAAATTGTGACCAACTCTTCCTTTTGACTAGCAATTCTCTGAACGACATCCAATTGTTTATCTTTAAATTTTAAATCCTAATCATACTCGGAGAACAGTGTGTTCCACTCATTAAATTCCTCCGTGTTATCTGTTGATACACGTGGTTGATAGTGGATCTATTTGACGAGGGGACGGTAAATGCCTTCACCTCGCTCGAGAATATCCTGGACTTTAATTAATATGCAAGATGACAATATGGCGGATATAGTAAATAAAAGTGTGCTTTATAAATGTTTTATTGTGTCACTGACTACAATCGATAAAGGTGCAGTTTTATCATTGCAACTTGGTAAAATAAACATTAATTGATTTGTTAGTTTAAATTATCGTAAAAAATCAACCGGACGCCACAAACATCGCTGAAAGTGCATGACTGTATGTTTTTAGTAATCCCCCTGTTTTCACTTAATATACAAGTTCCTCTGACCCTAATAAGCCACACAAAAAAAAAGGCTTTTTAGAACTAAGAAGGCTCAGATTACATAGCTATAAGTGTAGAATTGATATTGCAAAATTGTATAAATATCCTGATTAAAATATGACTATATGGATAGCTCAGTTCTTTGTTTACAAAATGAAATTATCTCATTCAGAATACGTTTTGTTTTGAATTTGACCGGAAACTGCCGTCTATTTTTCAAAGCAACTCAAGTCGCCGTTCTAAAAACTCTTGATGGTATGCTTATAAACCAAACAGTCTACACAAATTATTTAAATCATAAACGTATGCACGTATTTAATTGTAATAATCTGTTTTATAACGCCTAAATGTCTGCATATATGATCGCCGTACATTCGCGAAAACTGATGACGTAGTTTCAGCATACGAATTTCTCCCATCTAAAAAGTTTTAAGAAACTAATGAGTTCCTGTTTCGTGAAAGAATATATATCTATACTTGTTTATACGCATGAAATATGTTACGTGTACGCTTGAAAATACTTACGTTGTTTATAACTTCTTACGTTTTCTTACTTCTGCTTGATGAAAAACGCGTGCATCCAAACTGTGACGTCACACAATTTTGGGTGATACTATTCCCCGGTCGATTTCCCGGTTACTTCCCGGTAACTTCCCGGTTAAAACACGATTAAAAGGGAAGGTCAAGTGTGATATGTGTGTTGATGTTTCTGATTATTTAATGATCTATATGACTTATTATGTCTCCCCCACATATTGGTTTTAGCTTGGATGTCTGTCTGACTGTCAGTTTGGATGTCTGTCTGTCTGTCTGTCTGCCTGTCACAAGTCGTGTCCTCTCCATATCTCTTGAGCCGCTTGAGGGACCCCAGGGATGTATCTTGTTTGTCCGGAGATGTGTACATGTGCATGCGCTGTAACCATTTTTACATAAGGCCATCCTTAAAAATATATTTGTTTGCTGTTTCCCGACCCAGGATTTTATAAGTGGGTAGGTAGGTAGGTGATTTTTTTTGGCCAAAGACAGTAAAAAAACGTAAGAAATTAAAGAAAAATATACTAAAAACCGTAAAAAAAAATTGTTAAAGAATTGTTACAAAAAGTTTTGGGTTGGGCCCTTTTTGGTGGGTAGGTAGGGAAACAGCAAACCAACATTTTTTTATGGTTGTCCTAAGTATATATATATATATATAGCCATGAGTGCATTTCAATTTCAAACATGCGGTTCTCTTCATAGTCTCAAGAGTTCACAAGTATGAAGATAAGATTGTCATTTAATTGGAAAGCACAGCATGCACAAAGTTTGTAGTATTATGATGCCCATTATGATCATGGATTCATGATGCACTGATATGTCATGACTTTCTTAAACTGAGATAATTTTTTCTTGCACGGCTTTTCACTTTCTGAAAATGAGATATAAGAAACATAATCTTACAGCTAGATATTGATTTTCTTAAAAGTAAGATTTTTTATCTTCAGAAACAACAAAAACAGATTATTTTTTTTATAAAACTTATATTAAGAATAACTTTCTTGAATTAAGATAAATATTCTCATTAGTCCTCGGTGCCATCCAAAACAAGATCGCGCAAGAAAATGTTTTTGCATTTATTCTTAATTCAAGAAAATATTTCTCATATTAAGAATAATTAACTTATAAGAATTATTTTTTTAGCAGTGTGGTGTCTGCTCTGCTGAAGTATGCAACTCCAGCTAATAACTAAAGCAGTGTTAACATCGTACATGTATTTGTTCATTCACCGGTGATAACACATCTCCAGGTGTAAATCAGAGCGTCCGTCTTGCATGCAGGTGATTGTGGGTTCATGTTACTAGTAGCTCCCTTACTTGATGCTCAGCATATAAAGGGTAGTGCTAGGACTGCTGGTCGCTGCGTCGATATAAGTAGGCACTGTCATAACATGACCGAAAGATTGTTAAAAGCGACATTAACCCAGGAAAAATGGGGTGGTCTGCCTCTGCCACAAAAACATCAACCACCATATATGGCTTAACATGTGCTAAAAACTGCGTAAAATACTCAAACAAATCAAATATTGTTTTCCTGTTTTGAAGGTAGGACAATACTGATGGAACATGAATAATACTTTGCAAACCTCAAATATTCATGTTCCATCAGTATTGTCCTACCTTCAAAACAGGAAAATAATATTTTATTTGTTAATTTTCTGCATTGCCCATGCAGTCTTTAGTTTTAAATATAATGTATTTTAGATAACTTTCCTCCCTTTTCTGTGGTGAGTCAGTGACACACATCTTCTAAACTCTTAATGACATATTTGATCCTCATTACAGCATACCTTTTCCTGTTGAACTGTGACCCCAACCCAGATGTTCGTCGAGCCGTGCTCTCCTCTATAGCCCCATCTACCAAGACATTGGCCAGCATAGTGGGTCGTACCAGGGACGTGAAGGACACGGTACGCAAGATCGCTTATGATGTTCTGTCCGAGAAGATTCACGTGAAGGCATTGTCCATTGCTCTGAGATTGCAGCTGGTGAATGAAGGCCTAAATGATCGAACAGGTAACTTCTTTTTTTTTTAAAGGAACACATGGCAATCTTGATTTTTAGCTCGACTGATCAGAGATCAGCAGAGCTTATGCCGTGGTGTGGCGTCCGTCTGTCCGTCCGTCCGTCTGTCCGTCCGTAAAGTTTTATTTGTAGCGACTACTCCTCTGAAACTACTGGATGGATATTCATGAAACTTTACAGAAATGTTGCCCATGAAGCCTAGTTGATCCTAGCAAAAATTCATGTTGATGAGAAATCCAAGATGGCCACCAAAGCTAAAAATAGATTTTTAAAATACAAGTTTGTAGTGACTACTTCTTGAAAACTATAAGTGATATTGATATGGGATTTTTTCTAAAAGGATCAGCATGACATGATGTTGGTCCTTGTCAAAAATCGTTTTGATTCGACGTTAAACATGGCTGCCAGTGACCATCTTTGTTTACATAGAGTTATATAGTAAAAACTTGTAGCGACTACTCCTCTGAAACTACTTAGCGGATTTTCATGAAACTTTACAGCAATGTTGCTCTTGATGTCTAATTGATCCTAGCAAAATTTCAGGTCGGCCAGAAATTAAATGGCCACCACAGCTAAAAATAGATTTTTAAAAAATAATTTGTAGCGACGACTTCTTGAAAACTATAAGTGATATTGATATGGGACTTTTTCTAAAATGATCAGCATGACATGATGTTGATCCTAGTCAAACATTATTTTGATTCGACGTTAAACATGGCTGCCAGTGGCCATCTTTGTTTACATAAGAGTTATATAGTAAAAACTTGTAGCGACTACTCCTCTGAAACTACTTGACAGATGTTCATGAAACTTCACAGGGATGTTGCTCTTGATGTCTAGTTGATCTGTGAAAAATTTCAGGCTTTCCGGAAATTCAAGATGGCCGCCACGGCTAAAAATAGATTTGAAATAAATAAATTTGTAACGACTACTTCTTGAAAACTGTAAGTGATATTGATATGGGACATTTTCTAAAATGATCTGCATGACATGATGTTGATCCTTGTCGAAATTTATTTCGATACGACTTTAAACATGGCCACTAGCGGCCATCTTTATTTACATAGATTTATATAGTAAAAACTTGTAGCGACTACTCCTCTGAAACTACTTGACGAATTTTTATGAAACTTCACAGGAATGTTGCTCTTGATGTCTCATTGATCCCAGATTTTTTTTAGGTCGGCCGGAAATTTAAGATGGCCGCCATGGCTAAAAACCGATTTTTAGCTCGACTGATCAGAGATCAGCAGCCAGCGCTTATGCCATGGTGCGGCGTCGTCGTCTGTCTGTCCGTCCGTAAACTTTTATTTGTAGCGACTACTCCTCTGAAACTACTGGTTGGATATTCATGAAACTTTACAGAAATGTTGCCCATGAAGTCTAGTTGATCCTAGCAAAATTTCATGTTGATGTGAAATCCAAGATGGCCGCCAAAGCTAAAAATAGATTTTTAAATACAAGTTTGTAGCGACTACTTCTTGAAATCTCTCAAGTGATATTGATATGGGACTTTTTCTAAAATGATCAGCTTGACATGATGTTGGTCCTTGTCGAAAATCGTTTTGATTCGACGTTAAACATGGCTGCCAGCGGCCATCTTTGTTTACGTAGAGTTATATAGTAAAAACTTGTAGCGACTACTCTTCTGAAACTACTTGGCGGATTTTCATGAAACTTTACAGTAATGTTGCTCTTAATGTCTAATTGATCCTAGCAAAATTTCAGGTCGGCCGGAAATTCAAGATGGCCGCCATGGCTAAATATAGATTTTCAAAATACAAGTTTGTAGCGACTACTTCTTGAAAACTATAAGTGATATTGATATGGGACTTTTTCTAAAATGATCAGCATGACATGATGTTGGTCCTTGTCAAAAATCGTTTTGATTCGATGTTAAACATGGCTGTCAGCGTCCATCTTTGTTTACATAGAGTTATATAATGAAAACTTGTAGCGACTACTCCTCTAATACTACTTGACGGATTTTCATGAAACTTCACAGGAATGTTGCTCTTGATGTCTAGTTGATCCTAGCACAATTTCAGGTCGGCCGGAAATTCAAGATGGCCGCCACGGCTAAAAATAAATTTTCCAAAAACAAGTTTGTAGCGACTACTTCCTGAAATCAAAATCAATCAGTAGAGCTTCAAGGTCATTGACCTCTTGTTTAAAAAAGGTTTGTAGCGACTACTTCTTGAAAACTGTAAGTGATATTGATATGGGACTTTTTCTAAAATATCAGCATGACAGGATGTTGATTCTTTTCGAAAATTATTTCGATTCGACATTAAACATGGGCGCTAGTGGCCATCTTTGTTTACATAGAGTTTGTATAGTAAAAATTTGTAGCGACTACTCCTCTGAAACTACTTGACGGATTGTCATGAAACTTCACAGGAATGTTGCTCTTGATGTCTAGTTGATCCTAGCACAATTTCAAGTCAGCCGGAAATTCAAGATGGCCACCACGGCTAAACATAGATTTTTAAAAACAAGTTTATAGCGACTACTTCTTGAAAACTGTAAGTGATATTGATATGGGACTTTTTCTGAAATGATCAGCATGACATGATGTTGATCCTTGTCGAAAATTATTTTGATTCAACATTAAATATGGCTGCCAGTGGCCATCTTTGTTTACCTAGAGTTATATAGTAAAAACTTCAACTTGTAGCGACTACTCCTCTGAAACTACTTGACAGATTTTTATGAAACTTCACAGGAATGCTGATCTAGCTATCAGAATCTATCAGTAGAGCTTCAAGGTCATTGACCTCTTGTTTAAAAACTCATTGCGTCCCATTAGTTTTTCTACATAATTTGCATTTCTTCTGTCATTAATACTGTAAGAAAAGTATAAAGCAAATTGTTTTTACATATTAACTGTAGATTATATTGCACCAATAAACTGAAAATTTGCACCTATGGTAGAGTAAGAGGAAAAAATGAAAACTCAAAAATGTTTTATAATTATATGCAAGCATGTTTAAAGTAACAATAATATTGGATACTGATTTCATTGCTTGATCAACAAATTTTGAGAAAACGAGTTCCTTCTGTTTAAAGATACAGTCCACACTCGTTATCTCGAATTTCAAGGGACCGGAAAAAAAATTCGAGTTATCCGAAGTTCGAATTAAACGATAATGGCATACTTGTTGTTTTTTTATTACCCCACCCACCTGTTTTACACTATGCATATACGTGTATATATTGCCGATATTTGCCGAGTTACATGATTTCTTCCTTCATATATGTTTATGAATATGTTTCTTTTCATGTTAAAGCAGTATAAGAAAACGTTTTGGTAATGAAATAAATCAGCAAAATATTTATGATTTCATAATTTATTAAAAACAGAGAAAGGCATATACATGTATACAATGAAACAACGTTTTCAATATTGTCACAAATGCATTTCTATAAATAGACGTTTAGATTTACACAGACAGTATATCGATTATAAGAAATCATATTTAAACGAAACAATTTACAATATTCAGGTCTATAAGTCTATGTTCTTTCGGTGTTTTCACTATCTACTCTCTTAAAAAACGACATAATGTCACCTTGTTTTCTGCACACTTTTGACAAGTGCATGTTTGTAACGAATCTATCTAAGATTGCCATGGCTGGGAAAACCGACCTAGAACATTGACAACTGCCACTCATAAATTAATTAGTTATACGTTTCGTCCATGTCAAATTAGTATAATTATTATAATTGTTTTAACCCACGCGATGGCCATTGTTTTCACTCAGCGTAAACAAACTTCCTCGTTAACAAGCCTTAATTTATCATGAAAAATCAGAGACAACACAAGAAAATTAATTAACAAACATGTCACCATGATTTATTTGTTACAGGTGAAATCGTCTCAGCAATTATCACCTTTTGTTTGCTTCACAATCAACTTCGACGCCGGCTTGTGTTTGATCAAACTTGCATTTTGCACTTTAATTGAACTTCGAATTAGCGAGAGTAAATTAATGTATAGATTCGTGTTTGGGACCAGAAAAATAGTTCGAATTATCCGATAATTCGAATTATCGAAATTCGACTTAAAAGGAGTCAAATTGCATAGAAATAGAAGGAATAAAATTGGGACCGTGAAAAAAATTCGACTTAAGCGGAAATTCGAAATAAGCGAGTTTGAGATACTGAGAGTAGACTGTATGTGACGAAAATTGTATATCATATTCTATGTGGAATATATTTTGTATCATTCTCATCAACACACTATTTAGCCGCCCCAGTAAAAAGGGAAGGATACATACAAATCCGGAAACCGTGCCCTATTCTTACTATCCAATAGATTCTTATGGTTCTTTAACATGCTGGGAGGTTAGTCTCCGATACACGGTACTGTCTGGTTTATGTACGCATTGGGCCGTCTGATGAACGAGGCTACGTGAAATGTCGTGCATGAACACAGCATTGAGTAAAAGCTCGATCCCTTCCTAAACCATAGGATGTGTCGAAACATATGATGTGATAACCCAGACCGGTTTTATTCTCTGTTGAGCAAGTCCGTGGCCAGGATAGTAAGACGCTGCGTCTAAAACGTTCTCGCCTCTCACTGCTGCGGGTTTGAATCCCAATGGGAGCTCAACTTGTCAAGAGAGAAAGTGTCGATTCTTACGGATGGCGGGAGGTATGCAGTTCTAGTTCTACCCAGGAAAAATGGGGTGATCTTCCTCTGCCACAAACAAATTGACTCATATATGATCTCACATGTGCTTAAAACGACGTAAAACAACATTCAAACAAAAAGTATTCTCTGTTGCAGAGGTTGTGAAACAGGCATGCTCCGGGAAGCTGCTGCAGTCCTGGTTGCGCACTTTTAACGGTAATATTGTGGACCTGCTGAAGAGTCTGGATGTAGAAGATTCGACGGACATCTGCTCCAATGTTCTTGAGACTCTGTTCAAAGCCTCGTCAGTGCAGGAAGTCGTGGACGGATTTGATATTCTTAATGAAAAGTAAGTTCTGTTAATTTCTTTCAGTTAATGAAGTTTGTTTTGGGACTGAACTCAATTTCTAAGGCCATCCTTAAATAATTGTTGGTTTGCTCTGCTCCGACCCAAAATGTTTTAGGTGGGTAGGTAGGTAGATGAATATTTTTTCTTTCCAAAGGCAGTAAAAACCATAAGAAATTAAAGGAAAATTACTCTAAAAATAGAAAAGAAAAAAAAAGAGTTAAGAATTGCAATAAAAAGTTTTGGGTCGGGCTCTTTTTAGTGAGTAGGTCAAGCACAGCAGACCAAAATATTTTTATGGATGACCTAATATAGTTTTTACCCAAGTTTTCAAAATGTATGCATGTTACAAAGTAACATATTGATGGCCACTGTATATTATATTCCTATTAAAAGCAGGTCACAATTACCTATTTGGTTATACCGCTGCTTGAAGTGAAGTGGGGCGACCGCTTCCACAACGTGAAGACGTGGCTATATGGACATCGTGCTGTCTGTAACGTCGCGTCCCATAACGTTAGGGCTGCGTATCGGTCAGAATGATCGATACGATATTTGTATCGATACAAAATGATCGATATTCGATATATCATATGATATTTTTTCAGCAGTAATAAAAGACTAAATTGTAAACGTTTTGTCATTTATTCATTCAAAAAGTAAACACAGAAACTTTATCTGAATTCTTTTTCAAGAATATCATTGCATCCAAGGCATCGTCGTTCAGGCACGACCATATTCCCAGATGTCGAAAAATACAGATGTCAAAAATGCAATCAATCGCCAGAAAAAGTACAAACAATGAGACGCCGAGTGCATCTTTTATATGCAGAGTTGACTAGACTGATAAATACAATGAATAAATTTCGAAACAAATACACATTTCAAACTTTTAATGCATTTAATCACAAGTTTTGTTCGTTTTTGTTGTCCGAAAGTCAACAGTTTTCCTACCGACATAAATACTAAATACCCATAATCCTTAGCCATGTATATATCTTTTAACAAGGCGGCACTAATAACGGGTTTATGACCCGGAATGCTTTACCATTTTTCTGATTATTTCTGACTAAAGAGCCCATCGATGTAATAATAAACTTCACAATAGTAAAATTTGTTCCAAAGAAAGACTAATTAAAAAGAAAATTATAATTTCCAGTATAATTACTAATTGAATATTACTTTCAGTTGCCGCGAAGACAGTAATAGGAACCGCCATATAACTGTCGTGACCCAGTATACATAATCCGGGCATTCAAATATTCCCACATCCGCTTTTCCAAAACAAAACAAAAAGTCTTCTGCTTCGATTTTTTTTTTAAGTTACTGAATAATTATGCATTAAAATGACTGCAATTAGAAAAAGTTGCACCTTTTACCTGTGCAGTTTTTACTCGGCGAACTCCGAGTTTGTCTTCGCGGAGTACTTTCGTGGCATAAGTACGCCGAGAAGCTTTTCCGACTCCGCGTAGTTTTATCATCGAAACTCCGCGTAATTACGCGATTTATAAATTCGTCACTCGGCGTGAAAGAGTAAAGTGTGGGCTTCGCGTGAGCTGTACTGTATGCAATGGGAGAGAGTTCACTTTTGATCGATATTTTGACCGATACGGACACGTTCGATACGATATATCGATCGAACCCTAAATACCGGTATTCGATATATACCGGAAACCGGTACGCAGCCCTACATAACGTCACGTAACACATTCCTATTACTTGCATTGCTCAAACAGTTTCAATGGATTGTTCCCAAATTTCATATACACATAACAAATGATAACCCGCTGCATCCCAATAGTTAATTACCTAATTTATATTTCATATTCACTGCAACACATAAGAACTGATGACATTATGTCCCTCTACGTCACATATTGTTGATTGCCTAATTTATTACAGAATTGTGACCTTTTGTTTGACTTAGAATTTTCATTATAATATTGTATAATGAACCACTTTTCAGCGATTATTTCCTACTTTTGGGAGTGGTACCGGTACCTGGTCAATTGGGAAATTTTGCATTGTTTTGTCTTGAATTGGTAATTTTTTGCTATCAAACAAAAGCAATAGTGTATGGTAAATACATTTTACCATGTAAACATACTCTTGTAGTATATCTTTCTGTTCAAAGTTTCACAAAACATTTGTAAAAAAACATACTTTTTGCCATTGGGAATGGTACCGTTTATTCGGTACTAGTTATATCAGGAAAAAAACACTGCTTTTATTATTTGTATTTCTCAAACTCGGATTGTTCCCAAACTTCATATACACATAACATCTGATAACCTTATGTTCAGCTACATTACACTTTTTTTTTTGCCTAATTTATTACAGAATTTATTGCCCTGTTACTTAGAATTTTTCACTCTATAAATATTATATCATGTACTTCATGTGTCTTTCACCTCGAAAGTTGGCATTCAGTTTAAACATGATGATATGTTTCTCTGCATCAAAGGTTTTCTATTCTGCAATTTTTCACATAATTATCAAAGGCGTCTCCGTGGCTGAATGGTTAACGACGTTGCGTTGTAAACCTTCGCCTCTCACCGCTGCAGGTTCGAGTTCCACTGGGAGCTGGACTTGTGAGGAAGTGTAGATTTTTACGGATGGGGGAAGGTGTACAGTATTGGTTCTACCCAGGAAAAGTGGGTGGTCTGCCTCCACCACAAAAAAATTGACCGTCATATAACCTTACATTTATTGAAAATGACGTAAAATACCATACAAACAAACAAACAAACATTATTGTATGTACAATCGTACATCCAGAAGGAAAGAGAAGGGTAACTTTATATGCTCACTTCACTTCATGGTGGGGCATAATGAGTTGTCACTTGTGTAGAGTTTTGTGGGTTGCCGCTTAAGACACATTTGTAACAAACTCCCAATGTTGTTATTTTTCCCATTAACAGCCTGTTGGTTGCAGAGGAGAATTTATCCTGTGAGAGTGTCCTCTACTGGCAGGTGGTCTGTAAATATATCCACTCCATGGGTAATGAGGGAGATGTATACATGGAGAAGGTGCTGCCTACGTGCGTGGACTTCTGTGCCTATGTACAAAGGTGGGTATCATTTCTTTTTCTACATACTCTATCCATACATACAAGTAACATGTATGGTGTGAACGTTATCTCTGCTTTTATAGCAATTGTTGTATAATTGTTTTAATGCTGAATTTTAGGTCTGATTATAAACATAAAATATGTTTTCGAGAAGCTGAATTATACCTGGAATTATTTCCGTGTTTTTATGAAAGCAAAAAAGGTATTGGCACATTCGGGGCAGGACATTTTTTTTACTGAGTTTATACTCGTCTTACGTAATATTTGAATGGTCATATTTCGAAATTGTTAAAGAATATGTCTGTATTTCTACTCGTTCTGCATCAGTGAGTACTCGTCATGGCGATCGGATGAGTCAAATTTTTGTGCCCTGAAATTACGGAATGTTATTGTCTCATGGTTTAACATCCATGTATATGCACACACGCACACACATACATACATGTATACACACAATGCATGTGCATTTAAACCCATTTGTGCAACAGGTACGTGAATGAGATGAAGTTAATAAATGACCCGGAAATACAGCTGGGACGAGAGTTCATCATTGAACAGCTCTTGAAGATCGCCAGTTACATGGACACGGCGGACTCAGCTAGCAGGTACTGTCTCTTGTGTTTTAGAGTTGTTTGTGGGACAATACGTGATATTGGTACAGGTGTAAATATCAATTGAATGTTTAATTGGCTCAAATCTCTTGTGGATATAAGCTTGATTGACAGATCGGAACTATGTATAGTCCCTTTTATTATGTTTATCTTTAAATTTCAAAAATACTTCTTTGCATGGTGGTTAATGTAGCTATACATGTCGGATCGTGTCAATACATCATGATACCAATGCTGATAGACTTCTTATTAGCATGGGCTATGCATTCATTGCAAGTGGGTGTATTTTAACATAATGCCTCAAGTATCCTTACAATCATGAGAAATAGTGTTTATTGAATGGTTGCGTTTGATTATCCAAAAATCTGTGAGGATGGGAGGCGTGCTGTTTTTGTCACAAGTGAGCTGATGATACAAATGAGTGAGAAAAAAACATTACACCTCCCATTGAGTGTTGTTGGATTAAGTACTGATTTCTTATGATTAAGAATTAGTTCAAACAAAATTCGTGTACATTTCATCGTTTGTATATGGTTAAATTATTGAGTATTTCCTTTCAGTTATTGTTAAAAAAATCTGAATATATAATATTATGTTCTATCTGCTTCTAGTTTTCACCCAGTATAAATGGAGCATGGACAAATTGTCTTTGAAAACTGTAGGCACTCCCCGTTGTTTTGTATTCCCCAAATAGTTTGTAATCAATTTCATTACTAGTCTTTCGTTTCAGTGTTTGTATATTTTTACTCACATTTATTTTTTCTGATGCTTTATATTAAAGATTGCTGTTGCACTAAGTTATTTATTCATTTTCCTAACAGGAAAGCCTTAGAGACCCTTCTACACAACATGTTGGTGACGGATCATGTCAGCTATAGGCTGGTGGAGCCTGTTGTTGTACGCATCTGTGAATTACGCGGCACAGGTGACAACATGGTGCCCTATTTTGCAGAGACGGTCTCGGAGATAAGGGAACCGATCATGGTCGTAGAGAAGGATGTAGAAGAAGAGGCAAAGAGGCAGATAAATGTGAAGGTGTGTGTGCTACTTAATTAAAAAAAATAGTTCCAATTGCCAGAATGGCAGGATAGAGCTAACAATAACTGGGCAATATTTGTTGCACGGGCATTTCACGTTACATTTTGATCGTCAATCTATCACCTTCTCACAGGTATTAATTTTCCAATTTCTCCTCAGGTTTTAGCTAAGAATAGTTTATTTTCTTTTTTCTCCTGTAACATATTTCCAAATACAGAATAATTGCCGATTCCCAGTCAAAAAGTAAATTTATGTAGAATTTAACAAGATGATTAGGTTACTTGTCCTTCTTTTGATACCAGGCTGGAGCAGAAAGGCACATTGAAGAGTATTGTTAAAAAGAAAAGCAATTCTGCCCTGTTACAATGTAAATGCCTTCATGGTAGTATATATACTTCAATATGCATATATATCGGTTATATTACATTGCATGTTTGACAGATTGCGGGTATCCGAGTGAAGTTGAATGAGTTGCGTGAGAATCTGGAGGTGGCTGTGCGTGACCAGGACTTTGCGAAGGCCGTCGAGATAAAAGCTGTTGTGGCAGGGCTGGATGCGGAGAAGGTACAGCTGCTGGAAGCGTCCGAACCCGCCCGCGAGGAGGTCAGGACAGAAAAGGTGGGCATGTCATTTAATTAAGGATAAACAGTTCTTAAGGCAGAACTTGAGCGAAGGCCATCTAGATAAAAGCTGTGGTGGCAGGGCTGTATGCGAAGAAGGTATAGCCGCTGGAGGCCATCCATGCATCCATTCCATAGGATGGTTGCAAACTTTAGCATTATTTTAGTATAAGCCTGAGTTCAGTTTTGCGATCCAGGTGTTAAAAGTTGATAATAATTTCCAATTCACCTTTGGAACTATACAGATGTCTGTGGTGACAGTCTGAACTGTTTTCCGGACGTTTAACATCTTTAACACTCAGCCCTTAAGTGTAAAGTTTAAATTTCAGAATTTAAAATGCGATATTGCTTTCATTCGTTCTATTATGTTGACTTCCTCACCCTCTTTCAGAATGATCCACTGACCATCCTGAAGTGCCAGACCATCATATCTCAGATGTTACAACAGTTGAAACTGGTCATGGTCAGTCCCACACTACAGATGATGATTGAATCTCAGGTAACACTCCCCCAACCCACAACATAAATCTTCCGGTGTCCTGGCCATTTGAAACACGGTATTTGATGTTGTGCTTGCTTCTGGAATGTCATTTTTGTTCAGTTGCCTTTATGAAATTGATAGGACAAGTGAGGAGACTTGTTGACATTGCTCTAGTGTATGCTATGATATGTATATGGCACGAAAAAGAAAAGTGGGTGGTCTGCCTCCACCACAAAAAAATTGACCGTCATATATAATCTTACATGCGTTGAAATTTACGTAAAACACCATACAAACAAAACAAACAAATCATTACTGTGCAATCCTAAACCTAATATGCATAGTTCCTATTAATCTGCATTCCTTAGCCTCTTTCATCTGATACCTGACAGTCCTGTGTATCAAGGACCACAGAAATCTATTTGACAGTAAGAGTAGGGCACGGTTCCTGGATTCCCTTTGGGACGGTGTTAACTAAATGAGTTGACAAGCTATGAAGCAATAATTCAATTCTGTATATATAATTCAATTTTGTATAATATGCTCTAACAACGTGTGGTTGAAATTATTGTTACAGATAGTCCCAGGGATCCAGAATGAGGATGAAGATGTGAGAAACATGGCCATGAGGGCCCTGGGGTTGTGTTGTTATCTCAATAAAGACCTCCTCGTCACCTACATCCCTCTGTTCATGCAGGTATTAAAGACTTGAACTTTCTTAAATTGACCTGCTCCAGTAAATTGTCAACACAACACTGGGCACTTTACGTACATGATAGAGGCTATAACGAGAAATAATTACCATTAAGAAACAGAAAGGAGGAAGTGTTGCAACTGACTGTGGTTTATTGAATAAATGGTGAACAGTTGTCTTCATAGTTACTATCCGACAGTGTTTACCACAGGTGTATCGATAGTCTTTGTATTGGTCACGCTGAAGGGTGCCGGTAGTAAAATCTTCATGAATAATTGGTGCAAGTTTGCTTGGTTTAATAACAAATTGGGGTAAACACCAAATTTATATACAGATCTACAGTATTCATACTTCAGTATTAATTCCCTATTTCACAAAACTTCAGGCCTCCCAGATAGACACGGAGGGTGTGAGGGTGACGGCCCTCCAGATACTGTTTGATTTGCTTCACATCTATGGCCTCGAAATTGTCGACGCCAGTGACAGCTCCTCAAGCACCACGTCGGACAACGTTGATGGCGAAACATCGACTGTAGTGGACGATTCCTCTAAAAGTGACAGTAGGAGTGGCACTGCTAGCAAACTGGTGGCCATTATATGTTCATTCTTGGATGGAGAGGTATAACTTTCAATTTATTGATTTTAGACAAATGTCTCATTCCATAAAGGCAGGTGACAATTTTGCCATTTTTGTGGTTGATAGCAATTGTGATTACCCTGACCTTTTCAGCATTGTGCTTTGCCATGCCACTGCCTTGGGACCTCATATCCTTTCCTAGGCATGCCTTGTTAAATTGATGGGACACGAATGTCCTGCTTTAACAATATCAGTCACAATAATATCTATTAAGTCTAAAAAGAAAGTAAATTTCATATTGACCTTCTTTTGTTAGGAACATATTGCTGTCATCTAGATGTATAAAACGTGTGAAGTTTAAAAGCTCTAAAGCTTTCGATGTCTAAACCAAAAACTTGATTGTATAAATTAAAGAATTGTTCATACGTACATACTGACGTACGTACAAGGGCAATACTATGCCTGCTTCACTATGTGGCGTGGCATAAAAAATAATGTTTTAACATTTATTTGCATGATGTTCTGACATGACTTATAAGATACATGCAAGTGCTACTTTTTTTATCTGTCCAGTTAATTTATTATGTTTGTCACTACAGAGCTCTGAGCTTAGGACATGTGCAGCAGAGGGTTTGGCCAAGCTGTTGATGTCTGGTCGTGTGGTGTCATCCAAGATTCTCTCCCACCTGGTACTTCTGTGGTACAACCCTCTGTCCGAGGATGACACCCACCTCAGAGACTGTCTCGGCACTTTCTTCCCACTGTATGCCCTGGCTGGAAGGTTTGTATTCTCTCAATATTCCTTATACACGTGCTAGGGTCACGGTGACCCAGTGGATGGCATGTTCGACTCAGAATCCGGCGGGTTCGAGGCCCACTGGCACCCTTAGGTTACTAGGCATGGTTCCCGGATTCCTATGTATCTTTCCCCTCTGTCTGGGGAGGCTCAAGATTTTTTTAATACAAAATATCGAAAACTTATTGAATTTTGAAGATCTTTTTTGTGGGCATGCTACCATTAGTGATGCGCTTTTATTGGAGAAAATATGGTAGTAGGCCATGCTTTCACTTTTTTTTCTGACCGACAGGTGATGGGTGGGGAAGAATACCCAGTTTTATTTTACAGTTTATGATAGAAGTTTATGCATACATATATATATTGCCAGATGTAACCAAGAGGTTGTGGAGGAGGCTTTCCTGCCCACCCTGCGTACATTATTGAATGCACCAGCGTCGAGTCCCCTGGCGGAGGTGGACGTGAACAACGTGGCAGAACTACTGGTGCAGCTGACCAACACAAAGCTTATCACACAGAATCAGAACGCTGCAGAAAACAGCCAGGTGTGTAATATACTGTTTGTGGCATACTCATGGGACCAAACATTTTTTCAATTGAACAGGTATCGGTACCATTCCTTTAAGGAGGTTGGCTTGGAAAGGACGTAGTGCTGGGATTTTATTTTTAAATTGATATTTAAAGCTTGTTTGATACCATTTAGATACAAAATTATCAAAAAAATACATTTTTTTTCACTAGACGTCTTTAAAGAAGACCTATACCCTAACCCTAACCCTCAAGACTTATTTCTACTCTTTTATGTGAGGAAGCTATCCAGCTGGCTTACGGAACGTCGGTGGTTCTACCCAGGTGCCCGCCGGTGCACGAAAATTGCCCGGAGGGGCACCTGGGGTCTTCCTCCACCAGTGGAAGCTGGAAAGTCGCCATATGACCTTAGCTGTTGGTGCGACTATAAAATCCAATTCAATTCAATTCAATTATTTCTACTCTTAAAAATTTTCACAATTTTTTCATAACATTTATTGAAAAAAAAAGATTAACTTTCGATTACATATATAGATATCTTTCAAAACATACACAAACAATTGTAAGCCTCATTCGTGTTTTAACTTTAAAACGCAAACATGTATATGGACCGTACCTCACCCAATTTTTTTTTTTACGAAAAAAATAATTCAAGATAAATGCTTTTTTTTAAACTTGTGTATGGCAAGGTCCTATGACATTTCTTTCAAAACAAGTAAAATAATCTATTGGTCATCAGGCTTCTAATGATTTTTTATTAAAAATTCTTTAAATTATGCACATTTTGGAGTTATTTTGACATTTCCAGTGTAAAATACTGTACACAGAATTTTGACATAGATATTGAACATAAAAGTTGCTCAGTATCTACTTTTATATATCACTAATGAAAAACAAATATGTTATTTTTTCTATAGAAAAAGAATAAATTCTACTCAGAACTACCCATACCCCCTATTTTGTTGACAACAAAAAATTATCACAAATGAGGGGGAAAATGTGAGAAAAAAAAGTTTGCTTAAAATTTGATATATTGCCATCTTAAATCCTACATTATACCCATATCTATTAGAATGCAAAAATGAAACAGTTGTGTTTTCAAATAAAACAATGATTTAAAAAAACTTTGAAGATGTCAAAACTTGCCCAGGCAACATCCTTAAAGGTGAAAAATTGCTGCACTTTAATTTTGTCCATTTAAATTGCTCTGCATCTGTTTCAATATTCATCAACATAAGTATTAAATGTAAATTGTGATATACCGTAGTTACGTAAATGTAACATGTGTATTAGAAATAGCAGTTCTTGGTATTATTCTTGGTATTATATAAGGCTTGTATGTTTTATGTTGACAAGTATAAATATATGTGTATATTTTAGTCCTATTTAATGGATTCTTCAATATTGGTAATTACATGTTCATTTATTAGCTCACCTGAGCCGAAGGCTCAAAGGTGAGCTATTGGGATCACTCTTCGTCCGTCGTCGTCTGTCGTCAGTCGTCGTCGTCGTCGTCCATCGTTAACTTTTGCTTCAAACGACTTCTCCTCAGAAACCGCGTGGCCAATTTTGACCAAACTTCACGTGGATGATCCTTAGGTGAATGCTTTTTAGATTTGTTAAAATTAGGTCAGCGCGACATCCAAGATGGCCACCATTACCATATATGGTCGAAACCTTAAAAAATCTTCTTCTCAAGAACAGCTGGACAGATTTCAACAGTTTTTCTTTTAAAATGATCGCCAACGCCTAGACTATCAAGTTTGTTCAAATGAAGTCCCTGGGGTCGAAAATGGCTATGTCCCTGGGGTCCAAAGTTTGTATATTGAAATTTTGCATGTTTTTCATATAGACATATAGGAAAAAACTTTAAAAAATCTTCTTCTCTGAAACCACAAGGCACAAAGGTCTCATGTATTACATGTAGCATCAGCTTATGGTCCTCTACTAAGTTTGTTCAAATGGTGACCCTGGGGTCATATTTGTCCCCGCTCCGGGGGTCACAGTTTTACATAGACATATATATATATATATTTTTTTTTAAAAATCTTCTTCTCGGAAACTACAAGAGCCAGAGGTTTGATATTTTGCATTTACTATAAGCTTATGGTCCTTTACCAATTTTGTTCAAATGGTGAACAAATGGCCCTGCCCCAAGGGTCACATGTTTTACATAGACATGTATAGGGGAAAACTTAAAAAATCTTCTCTAAAACTGCTAGAGCCAGAGGTTTAATATTTTGCATTTGCTATAAGCTTGTGGTCCTCTACCAAGTTTGTTCAAATGGTGACCCAGGGGTCACATTTGGCCCCGCCCCGGGGGTCACAGTTTTACATAGGGGAAAAACTGAAACAATTCTTCTTCTCTGGAACCACATGGCACGGAGCTCTCATGTATTACATGTAGCAACAGCTTATGGTCCTCTACTTAGTTTGTTCAAATGGTGACCCTTGGGTCAAATTTGTCACCGCCCGTGTGTCACAGTTTTAAATAGACTTATATAGGGGGAAAAAAAATCTTCTCGGAAACTACAAGAGCCAGAGGTTTGATATTTTGCATTTAATATAAGCTTATGGTCCTTTACCAAGTTTGTTCAAATGGTGACCCTTGGGTCACATTTGGCCCCGCCCAAGGGTCACATGTTTTACATAAGGATGTACAGGGAAAAACTTAAAAAATCTTCTTCTCTGGAACTGCAAGAGCCAGAGGTTTAATATTTTGCATTTGCTATAAGCTTATGGTCCTCTACCAAGTTTGTTCAAGTGGTGACCCTGGTGTCAAACTTGGCCGCGACCCAGTGGTCACAGTTTTATATAGACATATATATAGGAAAAAAACAATCTTCTCTGAAACTACAAGAGCCAGAGGTTTGAAATTTTGCATTTAATATAAGCTTATGGTCCTTTACCAAGTTTGTTCAAATGGTGACCCTCGGGTCACATTTGGCCCCGCCCAAGGGTCACATGTTTTACATAAGGATGTATAGGGAAAAACTTAAAAAATCTTCTTCTCTGGAACTTCAAGAGCCAGAGGTTTAATATTTTGCATTTGCTATAAGCTTATGGTCCTCTACCAAGTTTGTTCAAGTGGTGACCCTGGTGTCAAACTTGGCCGCGACCCAGGGGTCACAGTTTTATATAGACATATATATAGGAAAAAAACAATCTTCTCTGAAACTGCAAGAGCCAGAGGTTTAATATTTTGCATTTAGTATAAGCTTATGGTCCTCTACCAAGTTTGTTCAAATGGTGACCCTGGGGTAAAATTTGACCCCACTCCGAGGGTCACAGTTTTACATAGACGTATATAGGAAACACATTAAAGTCTTCTTCTCTGGAACTACAAGAGCCAGAGGTTTTATATTTTGCATTTACTATACTCTTATGGTCCTTTACCAAGTTTGCTCAAATGGTGACCCTGGATTCACATTTGACCCCGCCCTAGGGGTCACGTTTTACATAGACTTGTATAGGGAAAAACTTAAAAAATCTTCTTCTCTAAAACCACAAGGCACACAGCTCTCGTATATTTTTTTTTGTATTTGATCTTTACCCAACTTTGTCAGGGTTTTAAACTGTCTATATCAATGTTGTTATACACAACAGAGCCCACATTTCTTGAACAATCTTAACCAAAATTGCACAGATTGTATATGACCATAAGATTTCGAAGAAGTTCGATAATGTGCCAGTACTAAGGTGAGCGCTTTAGGGCCATCTTGGCCCTCTTGTTTGTTTATTCCTGCAGTTAATAGTTTATGTTATAATTTCTGTTACAGTTTTGCTGGTGTTATTCCTTATATTGTATCAGTTCAGTTTATGTTTTATTTCTGTTTGTGGTTTGAGGTTATTAAAATGAGAACTTGTTTGCGGGGGATAGGGTTTGGAGGGAGTGGGGTTGGGGTGGAGGTGAGGGATTCATAAATGGACTATTGTTTAATATGTAGAGCAAGTAGATGAAGACAGTTTAAAATCTTGAAGTTACAGTAAGTTTGATTTTAAGTCTATGGTGTTAAATAGAAAGTAAAAGCTATTTTAAATACGAGCTTGAAGTCGATAGTAAAACTTAATTTTTTTAATATATTTTCTTTGTTTATGTGGGCAATTTATAGACCTATTTTATTAACAGTGTATGTATGTGAATATAAACATGTCAGGTTTTTATGGTCTACTGGTGTACATTTCCTCAAATGAATAGAAGATAAACAACAAAAAGAAGAAATAAATTGCACACTTTATTCCAAAACTTTCCCGGAAAGAGAAAAAGAAGGAAAAGCCCTGTACATTATGTTGATGTTGATTTAACAACTGAATTCATTTGTATACAACAGGACAACGCTGGCCACGACAACCTGTCAGAGACAGTCTGTAACGAAATCCTGTCTGATCCCACCTCGCCCAACGTCAAGTTGTACGTGAAGATTCTCAACCAGCTGGAGGTCACTCCCGACAACGAAGTCGTGCTCAAGGATCTCCGCATCCTCTGCTATAAGATGGTCAAGGTGAGATTTTCTGCACCCTGTATACATATATATAAAAAGCGCTCCAGGCTTTCCTTAATAGCCGGTAGGTGGGTGATTTACCCTCGTACTTTGGTAAGCTGACCGGTTCCTTTTAGGAGTCCCCAGTACAGCAACCTGTGTATTAGCCAGCTAACCGTAAACCATGCAGCCGTCTTTTGCACGGAGGATTGGGTGGGGTAAATAATTTTTTTTATTTACATATATAGAAGAAAGATGATCTAAAATGCACCTTTTTCTGTGAAAATAAATTACCCCATCGACACCCCACTTATTGCAAATTGGCACGTAACGCACACCCTGTTTGCATATTTGCACACCCAGTTCTTGAATTTCTGTCTAATACACTGACAGCAACAAATGGAAGAACTGGAAGAATTATAAATCAGCCGCCTACTTTTAAACTTTCTATGTTACTCAAAAAACAGTGTGCTAATACGAACTTTCGGCATTTTGGGCAGTCCTCGGACTGAGACATGAGAATGAGAGAGAAATGTGTTGTTACAGTGGATAGAGATTATGCTTAACTTTACCATTTACTTTAGTACAAGGAATATTATAACGATTCCTTCACTGCACAAAAATGTACATGAACAAGTATCTTGACCAATGGATAGTACATTATGCAGTATTAACATATGTAGTTCAAAATGAAAGTGAAATGAGAGTTTGTGTCACGTTAACACATCTTATTAGGTTATATTGAGATACAACCTCAAACGGAGACGAAAAGAGCGCAGAAATTCCCATCAGACATGTCTTCGCCAGGGAGTGAACTCAACCGAGCCTGCATATTTCAAAATTTGAATAGACATATTTGGTGTAGGTATATATGTGATATTTGAGTTGTAATTGCAGACGGTAAAGGACAAGCTTTGCCTGAAGGGACTTCTGAAGTTTCAGTCCACAATCACTGAAATGGCCAGTAAATTTGTGACGAATGATGATGACTTGGAGAATATAGAAATAGAACCAGTGGTTCCAGCACAGGAAGAAGCCGAGATAGAAATAGCAGAGCCTGCAGTGCAAACTCCTAAAAAGAAACGTAAGATAATCTAAAAACAAGTCGAGAATCTGACTGCCGTAAAAAGTCAATATATTTGATTTAATTTATTCTCTTCTGAAATTTAGCAACTCGGCCACAGTCTTTTACTGACAGGCTGACTTTTATTTCGCACACTGATATATATGTGGGTATATTAGACTTTTTCCTAGAAAAATCTAAAAGTTTAAAAAACTTAAAATTGTCATTATCAAAATATGGCGTGGTTCAGGACTACAATTTGAGTTCACCATACATTTTAAATGAAATTAGGCTGACATTTTTTGAATTACCACTAGAGTGTGTAACCTAGGATAGCACATATTACTCTACAGAATGAATTTCCTTGTAAAATAAGGAGTCATTTTTTAGCTCTGATATTCATTATGTTTTGGCCATTTAGAAAAGAAAATATCATTTATTTAATTTTTTTTATGTCGAACCCCTAAACTCAAAACCCCCTGATGTAACCCCTTTAATTTGTGAGTGTGATCAATTTTGGTGGAGTGAATATATAAATAGCTGTCTGCTGTTACAGGTGTTCGTGGCCTGTACTCCCAGAACATGACCCTGGCCATGGTGGACTCCGATTCAGAATTGGACATCACCCAAGACACGTCCATGGAGGTTGACGCCTCTTGTCTCATGAGTCGTGTATCCACTACGTCTGACACCCCTGTGCGTCGTGGCAGCAGGAAGGCCACGACTGAAGTGGCGGGAGATGATGAAGTGTTCACTAGACCTGAAGGTAATGATTTGTCGATTATATATAGATATGGTGAGGAGGCATATACTAATCGCACCGTCCGTTAGATAGTTCGTCCATTCGAAACCATCATGTCTCAGTCATAACTTTAAAAGTACTGAAGGGAATTTCATGAAACATCAGTTACGTCACACAAATGTTTATCTCAATTAGAAGGTATGTCACTCGCAAAATCAGTCAATACATCAAAGGTCACGGTCACACTTGGAGATCAAAAGTCAAATTAGGGGTATTTGTCACTTATTGGGGACATTTCTTGTTTTGTTCCTGATATTGTTGCGTATAACATGTTTAAAGGCAAGGTTTACACAGGTCTGGTGGGAATCTGAATTTATAATCAGCTTAATGCACTTGCCTTTATTAAAAAATCCTGAATTATTCTTAAAACTGGCCAGAAAGTTTTCAAAGCTTGATTCCATATGTAATAAATCTTGCACACACAAAACTTCAAACATTTTGTAAACTTTGATATGCACAAAATATTATGCACAAAATCACAGATCAATGGGTCGTATTAATCTATCAGAATAGGAAACAGTTATCAAGAAATAATATTTCATATACACTATGATGCATTCAATATTCTGTTAAATATGCTTCTTGTTCTCGGCATGCATATCGCCGCCGCCGAACAACGGAACTACTTCGTCGATTGCCATAATGCATTATTTTATTGAGACAATACCAGTGTACTTCGAGCTTAACGGAACAGATCGAACGATGATTCCACCTTCATTTGCATATTATTTTACTAGTGTAATATGATAAATATATCATGGCTGTATTACACTCCCACACCACACGTTATGTAATAAATAGTAACAAAAGTTCTGTGTACAGTCCTTGAATATTTAACCTGTGGGATAACTTTGAACATGTTCAATAGATTAATATGAAGGTGTTTTTTCTCTTTTGTAGTACCAGATCCCAAAAAGCGGATATCTTTAGGGAAAACACCTGAAGAAGAAAGTGTTGTGAAGGTAGTGGAGGAGAAGGCAGATGATTCAGATGTCTCCATACTTGATGTGTCCGAAACTACACTGGACACTACAAGCGAGCAGGAATCCAAAACATCTGAGAAACAAGCACGTTCAAGGTCGCCGAAGAAAAAATCTCCTGTGAAGAAGACTCGATCGTCCCCTGAGAAAACTACGTCTAAATCACCGATGAAGTCGCCAAGAAAAAAGTCTTTAAATTCAAGGTCCAGATCAGCAGAGAAAAAATCACCTGGGAAAAAGCAAAGAACACAATCACCTGAGAAAAAAACAAAATCACCTTCTAAGAGACAAGAATCTAAATCATCAGCCAGGAAGTCTTCAAAGTCACCTGAGAAACAAACAAAATCACCAGCTAAGAGGCAACAAGCAAAATCACCAGCCAGAACGTCTTCAAAGTCACCGGAGAAACAAACAAAATCACCAGCTAAACGAAAACAGTCAAAGTCACCAGCAAGAACGTCAATGTCACCAGAGAAGAAATCAAGATCCAGATCAACTGACAAAGAAAGGAAGTCACCAGACAAGAAGTCGTCCAAATCGCCAGAAAAGAAGCCTGCAGATAAACAATCGGTTTCGAAATCACCAGTAAAGAAGTTGACCGTAAAACCATCAGAGAAGGTCTCAAAGATCAAACAACCTGAGAAGAAAACAAGTTCAAAATCTCCCGAAAAGAAAAAGTCAATCACAAGTGTTGCAGAGAAGTTAACAGCTGTAAAACCAATAGAAAGGAATGTCAGAAAAACAGCTCCCAAACTGACAGAAGCTTCTACAAAAAGTCCAGCTAAACCTAAACCCAAGTCCACTGCAGCTTTGCCGGATGTTGCATCTCCAAGGAGTATGAGGCAAGCCAAGAGTAAAGCAGTTTCAGAAACTCCAGAGTTAAAGTCACCAAGAAACATTCGTAGAGCCCCTGAAAAGATTGTCCCTGATACACCGGAGATATCTCCAAGACATGCCACTAGAGCCAGTATATCTGTAACAGAGACACCAGAAATAAAATCTCCAAGACTTGTCATAAGAAAGAGCATGTCCATTGCGGAGACGCCAGAAATGAGATCTCCACGAAGTGTACGCTCAAGCAGTGACAAATCCTCTGCAAGCTCATCACAAAGTAGCTCCACAAGTACCGGTTTGAAATCTCCCAAAGCTAAAGCTGCTACATCTACAAGATCTACCCGAAAAATCCCCACAAAGGAAACCACTGCTCCACGAGCTACTAGGAAAACTACTACAAGAGGAGATAAATCCTCGGCTAGTTCATCTGCCTCTGATTCAATCTCACCGACTACATCGGCCAGAGGTGGAAAGCGAAAGTTAGCTGAGAGCTCTGAAGATCTGTCAGGTGTAAGCTCTCCAGAGTCTGCTGTTGGAAAGACCACCAAAAATGGTAAATACTTCGTAGCAATATTCTTTCACATGACAAGAGTCTGCTGTGGCCCAGTGGATAGCAGGTTTGAACCTGAATCCGGAGATCACGGGTCCGAGCCTCACTTTCAAGGCAAAAAAAATTCCCTTAGCATCATTGTCCGTCAAATGGGGCTTAAACCGGGCGGTCCCGTATCGAAGTCTATCCTCCTCCAAGCATGTTTAACGAAACATAGGCATCTGTTTTATACACAGCAATTTTCCTATGTTTATTATTCTCTCTAACTTAAAATGATATGTTGATGGTCCGTTATAAAACCATTCATTTATACCTTATATGACTTCCATTTGGTGTTCCGAAAATTCCACATAATTTCATCGAGCAGAAATGTCTTAAAAGAAAGTGTTTTACCTTTAGGACACTGGGTACTGTAGACAAGCTTTTAAACTTTCTGAATAAGCACGAGTATAAATCAAAAATTATTCGACTCTTTTGTCGTTTTTAAATAGCAGTTAATCTGGAAGGGAGTATTTCAATATTTATATGTCATGGATATCAAGCCAGGGCCTTCCCCAGGAATTTTTGTAGGGATAGTGGCATTTAACGCGCGAGGGTGTGGCGTGGGTGCGGGAGGGGGCCCCTCCTGCATGTCGATTTTTTCATAAATGGCATAAATGGCTGGGGAAGGCCAAGCAAGCATTTATTTTGCTTCAAGACACGTCATATTCATTGAAACTTTTATATAATGATATAATTGCCAGTGAAAGGTACAAAGTCTGCCCCTGTTAAGAAGTTGGCTACCAAGCCTGTGCAGGAATCAGAGGATGATGAAGATGATCAGCTAAAAAGAAAGGCCAGACCATCAAGACGAAGTGTCCGAGGTAATTGGTGATCATATGGTGACTTAAGAGACTACAGATGATCTATATAAAAGAATGAGTGATGATTTAATTATAAATAAAACCAATTATAAATAAAACCATCCTAATGATTCTCGGTTTCATATGAAATATACATATTATGCACTAAACTGAGCCATATGTTACTTGTGGTTTAATTGTTTATAAAAAAATATGGATGAAAATGTTGACTACTCGGTGAGCTTTTTGTCATCAGTATTTATTCTTATTGTATACTTTCATAGTGTCCCGTTTAGTGTGCATTGAGCTAAGTGTGCAATATTCTACGATATTGCACACATTAATATTGCACCGGAACTTTTTCTCGTGCTTGCTAAGAGCTGCGAAATAGAAATAAGGAACTATTTTCAAATAAAATAACGGAATCCTTCCTATAGTGTTAACAAAAAAATACGTGTTTTTTTTCAACCTTTTATGGCAGAAATTGATAAAATAATTGAAATGGTCACTCACCCACTGTTTTTAACGTTATCGATTGGTAAACAAACTTTAGAAAATCGCTTGATGTCTTTAATGACGTCATCCGACGTTGTTTTCGCGCAAAATAATCATCCACACAAAGTGAAACTGAATGACAAGATAGAAATTCCATCAAAAGCTATAAAAAAAACCACAAATACAAAGAAAATTAATAGTCGTACAATTAACATTAGCCATACAAATTCAATAACCTATAATATGGGATTATATTTCTATCAGTGAATGTGTTCTTTGTCACAAAACAAAAAATTCTCATAGCCTTAAAGCAACACAGAAAATAAAACTCAGTCTTCAAGTATTCTGGACCAATTAATATTTTCTTAATTAAATTTCACACATCAGTTCAATACAGCGGTTCAATGTCATTAAATTTGTTAATTTTACATTTAGTTTTATATTTAGTTGTCTCTCAGGAACTAAATGGGCAAGTTTTGAGTTGAACCGTTTTGACCTTGACAGCTAGTAGGATGGAGTTAATCAAAAACATTCTATATTAATGCCTCCGAAGAGAGGGAGCATTTAGTAATCGCACCGTCCGTTCATCTGTCCATTTGTCCTTCCAAAACAATCATGTCTCAGCCATAACTTCGAAAGTACTGAAGGAAATCTCACGAAACTTCACACTGATGTTTAATAATCACTGATGTTTAATAATGAGAAGGCGTGTCATTCACAAGAATCGGGTCCATATATCATAGGTCAAGGTTCACACTAGAAGGTCAAATGTCAGTGAACTTTGGGGGAGCATTTATCACTTACTGGTGACATCTTTTGTTTGTGTGTTTCAAAGCAGTGATTCCGCAGCATACTTGTTTGTATCTTGATTGACAATCCAAAATCTTCCAGATAACCTCCTTCCTCTTATTGAAGTCCTCTTTTTATCGATAAACATTCATGAGGTGTTTCGGTTAGAAATTGAAAAGACTGACTGCTAAACAAATTCATATTTAAAACTTAATGTCTTCATTATAAATGCTTATCTATCAAAAACTGTATATTGATAAGGACATTCAATAAATGTTCATATAGAATATAACACAATAACATTTTTAAAGCCAACATATATAAACATTGGCATGGCTGTCTTCGGACATAAGCAAGATATATTAAATAGCATTGCATATATCAAATACAAATACCTGTATGTACACATATCTAATCAGCCCAGACTTATGCCTGAATATATTATCAGTTATTTTCTTTTAGCCTTTAAAATGTCTCATAGAGTTGTACCAATAACACCACGTTTGTCCATTCCAGCTTCCACCTCCACTCCCACAGACAAGGTACGTCTCACTCCATCGTCAACCCACTCGGTGAAGTCTTCTTCCCAGAAGTCTGCCGCCTCCCCTGCCATAATGTCGCCCCCTCTGCCCAGGAGGTCCACTGTCAGGGCTAGTGAGACAGGAACGAAGAAGAGTGATCGCTCCACTAGCAGGGATACAGACCAGGAAAATAAGGCTCCATCTCACCGAAGCACTAGAGGTAGGCTATATATGCAAACAAAAAAGGAATATCTTTTAGGGAAAAAGGAGGGGCAAAAAATTGGCACCTATGTCGGATTTTTCCATTTATAGTTTACTACAGTGATTGTTTTTGCTTACTATTATAAAACCCTGATGAATACTTTGGTGAAAGTTGAAACTTGTAAAATAAACCACAAAAAATGCTGTTGTTGGTAGTGTGTAATACTCCCCCTCCCTGGTTTCTATTTATAGTTTAGTGTAATCGGTTACCTCCTGAAATTAGCTGACTTGTTTGCCCACTGACACATTTTTCACAAATCTCATATTCAAAATACATTGTTCTTCGTTCTTTATTGCTCATTGTTTTATATTGCATATTTAATAGTTTGTCTTTTTAATCCTTTGCAATGTAATTCTTTGAAGCGGGTGCTGTTTTGAGTTCCCCTGAGAGCAGTGCATCATCCAAAGCTTCGCCAAGAAAATCGGCAGCAGCTTCTAAATCCGCAGGTATGCTCTAGTTCAATAATGCACATGTACACTGGATTTATAAGACAAAGTGCTTCACTTGTTTGACGTCAGATATTCACCACTGATTTTGGGAAGTGTAGATAAGAGGTGGGCATTTTTGAAATAGGAATACAATAAAATTGGACTACAGTTATCAATAGCTGAATGGCGTTTTTCTTCATTTTCAGCACATGTTAGGCTATATATGACGGTCCATTTTTATTGATGGAGGCAGACCACCAACATTTTCCTGGGTAGAACCAGTGCTTTATACCTCACTCCATCCTTAAGAATTGACACTTTCTCACAATTCGAGCTCCCAGTGTGATTCGAACCTGCATTTGTAGACAAAACTGCATAGCTATACATACATTTCCATCTATTAATTCTAATGTCAAATGACTATGTGCTTAAAGAAAGATTTTACCTGTATATAAAGTACAAAATATATAGGCTAAACTTTTTAAAATACATATTTTCAAAACTCATGGCTTAGAATAATATTTGTTTCTAAATGATTTTTTATTTTAAACCATGTTTGACAGGTGGTGATTCTGTTTCCAAACGCATCAGTCGAGTGTCCACCACGAAGAAACCCGCCACACCAAGATCCCTGGCCACAGACAGGTATGATCAACGTGATGGCATGCACAATCGCTGCCTTTTCATTTCAGTTCAACAACAAAGAAAAAGATTTCTCTAAACATTGATACTAGTCATGAAGTTTTTCCTGGAAATTCAAGCTCTTCCAAGTCCGACCAAGGGTCAAGTGTTGCCGATCCTTCAATTGCCTGACTGTTCTGAACACAATAACTTTATAGTCAGTTTAAGATTTTCATGATATTTGACCTGAAGGTTTTGTTTCCATAATATCTCGAATAATTTGACATTGAGCATTATTTACACGTGCATTTCAGAGTTATTGCCCTTGATTTCAGCTGTGAGTGTGATAACTCGTATTAAAATGGGTTCCGATTAGAAATGAAGATTTGGCTTTAGAAGATCAATGAACACAATTGGACTCCTGTGTTTCAGAGTTACTTCCCTTGATTATTAAATAGAAGAATTGAAAAAGAGTTTCCAGTGTTTACCGAACTTGTGTTTCATTACGGTTTGGTAATGGTCAAAATCAATGCATGTGTTACAGAGAGATTACCCTTGATGATGTTTAAATGGCACACGCCAATCTCGAAGTGTTTATCAAGCATTGAAATTAGCGTCTCGATTTAATTACCCAATATCATTTTGACTTTAAACCTGCTTCTATATAATTAAATAAAAAAAAGGTTTTATTTTTTATTTTTTGCGTCTTATTCTACCATATGTTTAAATATACTATTAATGAATTATAATCACAAATAATATGCATCATACTATTCTTATAATAAATATTAATGATTGAACAAATGCATGTTATGTAGAAAAACGAATGGATGCCACGAATTAAAAAAAAAAAGATTGCCATGTGTCCCTTTATTAATGGAATTTTAATTTATGAACTATCTAATAACAAACAGTTTCGGAAGCGAAAAATAAATATGTTATAAAACTAATCATGCTAATAAATGGCATGAATTTAGCACTGAAAACACACTTGTACCTGTAGCAGTGGAGTTATATATATATGTTAAATATGAGTCTTCAGTGTTTCAAATTTGTAAATAGATCACAAAATATAAAAACCTGAAAATTTGGGTAACAGCCTTTCACAGTTTCTGTTCTTAATGTGGCCTGGTACTGGTAGGTATTGTGTAAAATGTCAAGTTACATTGTTAAGTCGCTGTATGACGGCTTTGAGTACAATTTCCATCCGGGAAAAATGTATAACAGGACAATACCGAGTTAGTGAACCAGAACTCAAGTTTTGGAACTAAAATTATGTAAGTTTAAAACCATTTAGGTTCTGTTTTGACATAGACTCTAATTGAATATTCTTGTACCCAATGTCTCGATAATAATGGTTAAATACAACTGCTTGAATAGGCTTGAGCCTTCCTGTTAGAATATATTTGTTTTTCCTTTGAGCAGTGATGCCGACAGTGCCCTCTCCACCCCTGGATCTTCCCGCAGCACAAGATCTGCCAAATCTACGAAAGAGCTGCCTACCAGAGCATTACGCACAAAGGCCTCTGATGATATGAAACAAAATCTGGACAAAAAATTGAAGGATTCTGGAAAAATCGCTTTTGGTTCTCGGGTTGAAGTTCCTTCCAGGGCTAAAAGGTGAGCTGCGGTAACCACAATATATATTTCACTAAATAGTGACTTTGATAAGTCTTTTTATTAACTATATTAGGCGTGTTTTACTAGAAGCTCTGCACATAGTACGACGCAAACTTGGCCAATATGAAACTCGCCAATGCGAGCTTGAGTGACGTCCTTCACTTTAAGTGATGTCATTCACGCTCACTTAGCAACTTACACATGAAACTAATTAATGCTACTGTAAATAAACGCAAATCATGCCAAAATAGGTTAAATAAAATTCTACTGTAGTGGGAGTTTATTGATAAAATTGTCATTGTTTCATATTGTCCGAGTTATTGGTCCTCTGACTGTCATACTGGTCTTCAGCCTTGGACCAGTATGAAAACAATAACACCATAGTATTAAGTCCAATCTGTTGTTTCTCTGGTTACCCCGAGTGTCATGAATTTATAGGTCTAGAACAAAATGCAGACTACTGAGTTCCTTAAAAACATTTATGTAAACAAAGTTGAAATGTTCGGATAAGGTCATTAGACAGTACCGAGGTGTAAAATCCTTTTACAGTTTGATTGATTACTTAAGCAAGAATTAAAATCAATCTGAAGAATGTGAGACAGAAATCTGATGTTTTCATGTTGGATATCATTATCAGATACACAGTACTGTAAGTATTCTGTTTGTCCCGTCTGAAGTGTTTTCATGTTGGATATCATTATCAGATACACAGTAAGTATTCTGTTTGTCCCGTCTGAAGTGTTTTCATGTTGGATATCATTATCAGATACCGTACACAGTAAGTATTCTGTTTGTCCCGTCTGAAGTGTTTTCATGTTGGATATCATTATCAGATACACAGTAAGTATTCTGTTTGTCCCGTCTGAAGTGTTTTCATGTTGGATATCATTATCAGATACACAGTAAGTATTCTGTTTCTCCCGTCTGAAGTGTTTTCATGTTGGATATCGTTATCAGATACACAGTAAGTATTCTGTTTCTCCCGTCTGAAGTGTTTTCATGTTGGATATCGTTATCAGATACACAGTAAGTATTCTGTTTGTCCCGTCTGAAGTGTTTTCATGTTGGATATCATTATCACATACACAGTAAGTATTCTGTTTGTCCCGTCTGAAGTGTTTTCATGTTGGATATCATTATCACATACACATTAAGTATTCTGTTTGTCCCGTCTGAAGTGTTTTCATGTTGAATATCATTATCAGATACACAGTAAGTATTCTGTTTGTCCCGTCTGAAGTGTTTTCATGTTGGATATCATTATCACATACACATTAAGTATTCTGTTTGTCCCATCTGAAGTGTTTTCATGTTGGATATCATTATCAGTTACGCAGTAAGTATTCTGTTTGTCCCGTCTGAAGTGGCCATCCCACAGTAACTGTAATGTTGTATATAAAACTTTGTGATAATCTACCAGTCAAGAGATTCCACGCGAGACAGTTACTGCCAAATGGCAGAATTATTCTGATTAGGACATTTGTTCAACATGTCAAAAGAGATGCATACTTATAGGTTTAAGTTCACACCAGATTATGTTGCAAAATAATGTCTTATTTTTTAAAATGTGACATTTTACAGTAACAAAAACTAGTTGTTTTAAGTAAGTATTGTTATGCCCCAGAAGGGAGGCATGTAGTAATCGCACCCTCCGTCCATTTGTCTGTCCTTTTGTCTGAAGCAATTATGTCTCAAGTTCTCAACCATAACTTTGAAAGAACTGAAGGGATTTCCATGAAACAACACACAAAGGCCACTATGAGAAGGTGTGTTATGTGCGAGAATCGGGTCCATACCTCGAAGGTCAATGTCACACTTGAAGGTCAAATGAGTCAACATTTCTTTTTATTCATGACAGGACTTTTTTATTACAGAACACATAAGATTCCAAGTGTATAGTTAATTTGTCTATCATGCTTGACAAGTTGATATATTGTTTCAATTTCAGACCAGTCAGAAGTAGCAAGACATCGGAGTCCAAGTGAAGAGCAGCATAAAGACTTGGGGACAGTGTAGATCCCACTACTTCAGGACATGTTCAAATGGCCACTGTGTTCCAGACAGTGTTGTAGTGACTCGTGTTCTGAGCAGTGTCTATATTGCCAAAGTGCCAATGTTCAGGGTTGCGTTTATACTGTCACTTATGTTCAATGTATTACATTGGTATTATGTGTTTACTCTTTGACTTTAGACAGAAAATGGCGTAAAACACGATTCAAACAAACAGACGCTTTGTCTTTAGACAGAAAATAATGGATTTTGAAAACATTTATTTACTTTAAAGTGGCCGAGTCAAAAAAAATTAGCTGGATGGAAGTTCTCATTGTAACATGTAATATGCATATGGCTTATGATGTGTAATTCTATTTAAATTGATCTGGGTGTGGGGGGAGTACGACTAGCTGGATGGAAGTTACAGGCTATTCTTTAAATTCAAATGGAATAACCCTAAGTTAAAATTACAAGCAAGTGGGGAGTACAACTAGCTGGATGGAAGTTACAGGCTATTCTTTAAATTCAAATGGAATAACCCTAAGTTAAAATTACAAGCAAGTGGGGAGTACAACTAGCTGGATGGAAGTTCTCATTGTAACATGTAATATGAATATGACTTGAGAATGTGTAAGGGTTATTCTTTAAGTTCAAATGGAATAGCCCTAAGTTAAAATTACAAGCAAGTGTTGAATTTCATTTGTAGCAATAGTTTAAAGAGAACGTTAGAAAACCAGAAATACCTTTTTCACTGTGAATTAGAATAATAATACATGTGTTCCTTTTAAATGTTTTACTGTAGTGTAACATCGAGGCTAAAACGAATCTGTTAATTTAGAAAAATGCTCTTGTTTTGAAATGTAACTCGATACTTTGAATACCATCTGTTCACTTGATAAATATCATCAGAATTCTTACAGAAGTTGAATACTTTAAATCGGTACGTTTTGTGCAAATCTACAAAATTAAAAAATGTACGTGTCGTGTAAAATGGCTTTAAAAAATAAAAAAATCGAAGTTTGGAAGTATTTAACAATTTCTTGAATTTTGAAATTGTGTACTGCAAGGTCTTTAAATTTAATATGTAATACTTAATGTAAACAAAAAAAAGTGAGAGAGAAATGCTTGATCATGGTGGGACAACATTCATTATCAAGGACATATTGGCAATTTGGCAGTAGTCTTTATATTCAGCTTGTATTTATTATAAAAGTTAAATTGTAGCAATAAATTTTTACACTATTACAATATAGAACAGGAAGTGATTTTCTTGGTTTAAATGTTGAACATTATTTATTACTGTAGTTAAATATTCTGCTTTGATTAAGGGCTATTCCATTAAAACATACATGGGACCCCAGGAAGGCCCTTTTGAAATTGAACAGCCACCCATAGATGCAATCTTGAGTTTAAAGAACCAAATTTCGAAAATAGGGTTCACCCATAGATGTTTATTAAATTGTCTTCCTGTGCTAGCCGATGTTTTAATGGAATAGCCAAATCACAATTATTTTTTCATTAAATGTTTAATATTATGCCTGTCCTCTTATTTTTTATATTTTCAAATTTATATCATATGACAACCAAGGAAGAAAAATAACATTAAAAAAGTACATGTATGTACTCTACATAAATTTGGTTTTCTTTCCCATTCATATTCAATAAAGTCGTATGTGTGTTGTAAACCAAATTGTTGTCTTACTGCCATTGGCAATTCCAGTAGAGTTGAATTTGGTTTTGCGGCACAAAAAGGTTATATGGAGTCAACAGAAATTAACCAGCCCGGTCCACCCTTAATTGAGAACCTCACCGGCAGAACTGCTGAGTAATGAATGCAGCACATCGACACATAAATAGGTCATGTACGCAAAAACTGATGAAAGATATGAAGTAGTAATTAAAAATTAATGTATAAAGATAAAACTATTTACAAATAGGTAAAAATGTAAATCAACAAATGCCCGTCAATAAGTAAACATAAGAACAAATTATAATGATTTATAAAGTCTGATTTCTTTCAGGAAATCTAAAATCTATAGTATCAAATAACTCTTTCATAGTATTAAGTGTGTAGTACCTTCGCCGCATAGGATCAAAGTCTACACATTCAAACAAGATATGTTTGACCGTTAACGGTGCAAAGCAGGGTATACATTCTGGTTATTGCTCACCTTGTAATAAATTTTAATGAGTATATAAACCTGTATGCCCTATCCTGCACCGGGCAACTGCTGAGTAGATGCAAATTCTGTTGTAAACACTCCATTTTTTGCTGGATCCACGATCATTGTTTTCCTGCCACCGCTCGAGTAGCAACTGAAACAATATGTCCTATTCTTGACTGGGAACCATGGGGTAATTCCAGTACAATTGCACTTACCAAAATTAAATTCGTTATGAATGACCTGGTCTTACTTTTTACAATTTATTCTTCTGAGTAATGAATGAATGGTGTTTTGCAGCATGTCGACACATAGGTCATATTGTACGCAAAAACTGATAAAAGATGAAGTAGTAATTAAAAATTAATGTATAAAGATAAAATTATTATCAAATAAGTAAACGTGTAAATCAACAAATGCCTGTCAACGGGTGTGTAAACAAGTAAACATATAAGAACAACAAATAATAATTTATAAGGTCTGATTTCTTTTAGGAAATCTAAAACTAGACTAAAATCTATAGTATCAAATAACTCTTTCAAAGTATTAACTGTGTAGTACCTTTGCCGCATAGGATCAAAGTCTACACATTCCAACAAGATGTGTTTGACCTTTAACGGTGCAAAGCCTGGTGGGTATACATTCTGGTAATTGCTCAACTTATAACAAATATGAATGAGTATAATCTGTATGCCCTATCCTGCACGGGGCAACTGCTGAGTATATGCAAATTCTGTTGTAAACGCTCCATTTTTTGCTGGAGCCACGATCATCGTTTTTCTGCCATCGCTCGAGTAGCAACTGAAACAATGTCCTATTCTTGACCGGGAACCATGGTGTAATTCCAGTACAATTGCACTTACCTAAATCGAATACCAAAAGCCATGCAAATTTAAAATTTCACACAATTACATACATTCCTACCATGAGTAGGTCCGTGTGAATGACCTTAACCTACATTGTTCATTTAGTCTTTTTTTCTCAAGTGTGGCATTCATAAACTTTGAAGAAGGAAATGAAACTGAAACTTCACAAAAATGTTAAGTGCAATGAGGAAGTGTGTAAAGTTACTTTGTTTGATCCAGTATTTACATCATTTTATCTACTGTAACCATAAATTGTTTAAACACTCAAATCAATCGTAACGCAGGATTCTAACAAACTCAACTCAAGCACTTCTCCAAGTGGAGTGCCTGCTGCAGTGGTAGTGTGTCGGACACCAGTTCGAGAGAACGTGGGTTCGATCCTCGCCGTGGCCATGTTATTATTAATCGACATTGCTTAGTAGTGGTTCTACCCAGGAAGCCATCGAGGGTGATTAATACAACTTGTTTCGCAATAGATGTAAAAAAGTTAGAGAGGGAGATTATCAACCCAATGCATGGGACGGCCTAGTTTACATTCCCTTTAAAACGACGAAGCCCAATGCATGGGACGGCCTGGTTTACATGCCCTTCAAAACGACGAAGCTCAATGCATGGGACGGCCTGGTTTACATTCCCTTCAAAACGACGAAGCTCAATGCATGGGACGACCTGGTTTACATTCCTTTCAAAAAGACGGAGCTCAATGCATGGGACAGCCAGGTTTACATTCCCTGCAAAACGACGAAGATAAATGCATGGGACGGCCAGGTTTACATTCCCTTCAAAACGACGAAGTTCAAAGCACTGGAAGGCCTGGTTTACATTCCCTTCAAAACGACGAAGCTTGATGCACTGGACGGCCTGGTTTACATTCCCTTCAAAACGACGAAGATAAATGCATGGGACGGCCTGGTTAACATTCCCTTCTAAACGACAAAGCTCAATGCATGGGACTGCCTGGTTTACATTCCCTTCAAAACGACAAAGCTCAATGCATGGGACGGCCTGGTTTACATTCCCTGCGAAACGACGAAGCCCAATGCATGGGACAGCCTGGTTTACATTCCCTTCAAAACGACGAAGCTCAATGCATGGGACGGCCTGGTTTACATTCCCTTCAAAACGACGAAGCTCAATGCATGGGACGACCTGGTTTACATTCCTTTCAAAAAGACGAAGCTCAATGCATGGGACGGCCTGGTTTACATTCCCTTCAAAACGACGAAGCTAAGGAACGTGTCTTGTATAATAACTCACCATGGAAACCCAGTGTCAAACCTGTGATCTTAGTTTTTTTGAATGGACTTTTTTTTGCACATATATATGACAGTTGATGTTTTTGTGATAGAGGCAGACCACCCCATTTTTCATGGAGAAACAGTACTGTATACCTCCTGCCATCTGTAAAAATCGACACTTTCTCACTTGACAAGTCAAGCTGCAGCAGTGAGAGGCAAGAAAGTTTTAATGAGAGGCTAAAATGTAGAATTTTACTATCCCCGCCACGGATGCGCTTCTTTAGATTACAAATATCGTGCTATTCAGATGCCTGTACAGTAGGACTCCAGTACCTTGAGCTTCAACGTTAACATCCCTATCAGACTGACAATACCAAGAACAACTAGAAATATCGCCAGAGGCGGACAAATGCCCCCCGCTGGCAACTTGTTGGGGCGTGGATAAACATACAAGACTTTGTTCCTGTAAGATATGGAAATGAAATGACCATTACTCCTACAAACACTATCAAAGTGATTTCAGTGGAAAATTACAGAACCGGAACATCATGACAGTATGCACATCTCCACATGATATTGATACTTCCTAGCAAGTTTCAATAAATTCTAACAAGGAGTTTTAGAGAAATAGCCTGGACAAGAATTTTGCATTATATATACATGTATATATATATTTTGGAAATACTCAGTGGAAAATTATCGATCCGGAACATCACAACAATAAGCGCATATTCACTTGATTTTGATTTTCGTAGCAAGTTTCACGAAATTATAACATGGGGGTTTTAGAGAAAAAGCGCGGACAAGAATTTATAACAAGGAGTTTTAAGAGAAATAGTGCGGACAAGAAATTTTCTATTTGACTACCAAGTATGAAATGCATTAAAAATACAAAGGGCCATAACTCAGTGGAACATTATTGAACTGGAACGTCATGACAGTATGCACATCTCCACCTGATATTGATACTTCCTAGCAAGTTTCAATAAATTATAACAAGGAGTTTTAGAGAAATAGTCCTGACAAGAATTTTGTATTATCTATATATATATTTTGGAAATACAAAGGGCCAAAACTCAGTGAAAAATTAACGAACCAGAATGTCATGAAAGTATGCGCATGTCCACTTGATTTTGATACTTACTAGCAAGGTTCAATAAATTCTAACATGGAGTTTTAGAGAAATAGCCCAGAAAAGAATTTTGTATTATATATATATTTTGGAAATACAAAGGGCCAAAACTCAGTGGAAAATTATCGTCATGATAGTATGTGCATGTCCACTCGATATTGATACTTCCTAGCAAGTTTCGCAAAATTCTAAGGAGTTATTGAGATATAGCCCGGACAAGAATTGCATCTATGGACAGGCGGACGGACAAGCTGATTCCAGTATACACCCCCACTTTGGCTATAAAGAAAAAAACAATCCCATCAATTTATAAACTTTTAATGAGCCATCACATATCTGAATAACAATTACTCCGACATTCTCAGAATGAATACATGTATTTAATGAGGAAAGAAATAAATATAAGATTGCACAAATATTAGCAGAAGATGGACGTTCCCGATAATGCATGAATTACATGCAGTAGGAACTTGTTATATTTACACTTTCTTCCACAAAGCACATGTTATTGGCACTACAGAAATGCAATTATCAGACAACAAAACAGTGAAACCTACGCATAAAGAATCTTGGGAGATACCTGTATTCTACATATATAAATATGTATCTGTATTTTACATATACTATGACGTATAATGTATTTACGTATTATACTGTATTTTACATATATGTATCTGTATTTTACATATAATACATATCAATATTCTACATATAATATGTTACTGAATTTTACGTAATATGTAACTGTATTTTACATATAATACATACCTGTATTTTACATATAATATGTAACTGAATTTTACATACGTCTGTATTTTACATATAATACATATCTGTATTTTACATATAATATGTTACTGTATTTTACATATAATACATACCTGTATTTTACATATAATATGAAACTGAATTTTACATAATACGTCTGTATTTTACGTATGTAACTGAATTTTACATAATATGTATCTAATACTGTATTTTACATATATACATATCTGCATTTTACATATTATACAAATCTTTACTTTTAGTATACATATAATCTGTATTTTACATGTAATATGTACGTAATCTGCGATTTAGATAAATAAAATTTCCATGTGCCTATTTCAGCAAGGACAGTTTGGGTGGTGCAATCCTTCATGAAAATTTGAATCTGTCCAGCATCCATTATTTCGGTTCAGAACAGATACACCCGAAAATTTCCCCAATGAACCCTGATGCAGTACTTTTACATATTCAATGTAGTAATTGTTAGTTTGAATGGTGTTTTACGTCATTTTCAGCACAGGTTAGGCCATACTGACAGTCAATATGTTTTGTGGTAGAAACAGACCATCAAACATTTTTCCTGGGTAGAACCAGTACTGTATACCTTCCGGCATACGTAAGAATTGAATTGAACTCGCAGCAGTGAGAAGCGAGAAAGTTTAAGATGCATTAATCAGGTGGGTAGCTGGCCTTTTTGAAGCTGCAGGTCCGCTTAATTTCTGAGCACTGTAGGGGGTCTGAGGGCATCCCCACCCCAGAAAAATGTTGATAAGAGTGTTTCTGGTGCATTTTTGAGATGCATTTAAAATGTTTTTGCTTAATTTTAATAAGACACACAACTATCAATTCCTTTTTGCTTATCATTACTCCAATCCCCCCTCGCAGTTTTTATTGCAGATTTGGCATTTTCAAAATGTTCATTTCCCTGCCTTAGTGCAGCTACGCCACTGTTAATGACACTGTAATAAACATAATATGTAAAGTAAAGGCGATATCTCCCATGATCCTTTAAACACAAATATTATTTAGGTATTTAAGTTCTAAATCACACGTTATAACAGAAAATAATTGTTCCCTTTTAAACAAAAGACATTCATAGATGGGGCATTCAGTGTTGTCTTAAGTATTGCTTTGAAACATTCAACATGATTATGTATTTGCATTAAATTATAATGTTCTAACAAGAATGTCAAGCTCCAATATATAAAAACTAGAAGGTTGTTCCACGGAACACTTGTCTCACCTGCCATGTGCCTATTTCAACAAGGACATCTAATCATAAAGTTTTGGTGGTGCAATCCTTCATGAATTAACGAGCAATTTTTTTATTAAATGGTAATTTTTTTAAGCAAACGGCACAACTGCACTGGATAATTGATAAGGAAGAATGTACAAAGTTTCATGACCATAGGTCAATGTTTAGCCAAGTTATGAGCTATGTTAGGTTGCATGTCAAAAGTTTTATGAAAAGGGGCATAACTCTGTCGAAATGAAAGTCAGAGTTATTAGACATTTCAGTGTCATTGAATAAATGATAAGGAAGAACTGTATGTTGCATGACCATACGTCAATATTTTACTAGGTTATGAGATTGGTCAGGTTGCAGGTAAATTACGAAAAGGGGCCTAACTCTGTCAAAATGAAAGCCAGAGTTACTGGACCTGTAACAACATTCCTTGAGATAAGATTAAGATTATTATGAAGTTTTATGAACAAAGGTCAAAGACTTTTCAAGTTACGGCCAAAGGTTAGCTTGCAGGTTAAAGTGTGACGGATGACAGACGACGATGGACAAAGTGCCATGCTACGCAGGCGACACAAAAAGTATGGTGGACGATACAATAAATGTTTAAATTCTCAACAACAAATCCTTTAAAACATAATTACAGCCTGGCACCAATAGACCATATTATTTTACAGTAATATATTTCAAACAACTTGATGGAACCTGTCCAAGAGAACACGAGAATAATAAAAAGAGAAAAGAAAAATATCTAAAAAAAAATACTGGACACATTAAATAAATCCAGTGATAATATTTACATTATTTGCTTTTATACATATGTGAGTTTAGTTCAAAATCATTTTTTCACATGCATTAGAGGGACACACGGCAATCTTGACGTTAAAATAATACGGCATGGCATCCGGTTAGTTTTTCTACACAACTTGCATTTGTTCATTCATTAATATTAATTATTAGAACAGTTCAAAGCAAATTGTGTTTATGTTATATTTAAAAATTTGGTAAAATAACGAAGCCAATTGAAATCTCAAACTTTTATTTAATATGCAAGCCATTTAAAAGTCAAAATGATACAGAATTAATTAATGGAGGTGCTGATTGTAATGCTTGATATGAAACTCAACATTGCCATGTTTTCCTTTAAAATAATTATGCATTTGAAATTGTGTGATTGGTTGACAACAATACATATAGTTTTCTGTCAGCTGATTGGCCATTACTCAGGTATGAAAAACATTCAGTACGATCAAAGATAACGCAAAACATTGGGGTTACACTTTCTTTAAATGTGTCAGATGTGTTTTATTACATCTTAATGACTGTTGGAGGTTTATTTATTTTTTTAACACCATTTGGCATTGGACATGTGTCATACTAACACTTTTATAGTTATGCTCCACAGGCTAAACCTTGAATAATGCAAGTCATCCACACCTGTCAGCCATAGATTCAGGCTTATAGGTTTGTGCGTGGGCAGTTAAGGATCAGGGCAATTTTTTGAAAAATGTATCCACCCACATCTGTCTGATCAGCCCATATCCGTTTAAAGGCTGTTTTACCCTCAAAAGTGCATTTCTTTTAATTTTAGGAGGGCTTGTCTGTTCCACACCCAACCCCTGTAACTGTGCCTGCTTAACAAAATGTGTTTCAACTGCTAAATAAACTTTAGCAGCAGTTGTACAATCGCCAACTCGTTATTAAAAACAAGAGGTCAATGACCTTGAAGCTCTACTGATAGATTTTGATAGCTAGGTGATCAGCATTCCTGTGAAGTTTCATAAAATAAATGTCAAGTAGTTTCAGAGGAGTAGTCGCTACAAGTTGAAGTTTTTACTATATAACTCTAGGTAAACAAAGATGGCCACTGGCAGCCATGTTTAATGTCGAATCAAAGTAATTTTCGACAAGGATCAACATCTTGTCATTCTGATCATTTCAGAACAAGTCCCATATCAATATCACTTACAGTTTTCAAGAAGTAGTCGCTACAAACTTTTTTTTAAAAAATCTGTTTTTAGCCATGGCGGCCATCTTGAATTTCCGGCCGACCTAAAAAAAAATCTGGGTCAATTAGACATCAAGAGCAACATTCCTGTGAAGTTTCATAAAAATGTGTCAAGTAGTTTCAGAGAAGTAGTCGCTACAAGTTGTTACTATATAAATCTATGTAAACAAAGATGGCCACTAGCAGCCATGTTTAAAGTTGCATCGAAATAAATTTCGACAAGGATCAACATCATGTCATGCTGATCATTTTAGAAAATGTCCCATATCAATATCACTTACAGTTTTCAAGAAGTAGTCGCTACAAATGTATTTATTTTAAATCTATTTTTAGCCGTGGCGGCCATTTTGAATTTCCGGCCAGCCTAAAATTTTGCTAGGATCAACTAGACATCAAGAGAAACATTCCTGTGAAGTTTCATGAACATTCGTCAAGTAGTTTCAGAGAAGCAGTCGCTACAAGTTTTTACTATATAACTCTATGTAAGCAAAGATGGCCGCTGGCAGCCATGTTTAACGTCGAATCAAAACGATTTTTGACAACGACCAACATCATGTCATGCTGATCATTTTAGAAAAAGTCCCATATCAATATCACTTCTAGTTTTCAAGAAGTAGTCGCTACAAACTTGTATTTTAAAAATCTATTTTTAGCTTTGGCAGCCATCTTGGATTTCACATCAACATGAATTTTTGCTAGGATCAACAAGACTTCATGGGCAACATTTCTGTAAAGTTTCATGAATATCCATCCAGTAGTTTCAGAGGAGAAGTCGCTACAAATAAAAGTTTACGGACAGACGGACGGACAGACAGACGGACGACGGACACCGCACCACGGCATAAGCTCTGCTGATCTCTGATCAGAAGAGCTAATAATCGAATTAATAAAACATTTTTAAAAAGCTGATGAGCAAATCATGGTCGACGGATTTCTGTTACATATGTTTAAAGCGGATTTCTGTCACCTATATATATGTTAAAGAGACACACAACAACCTTGCTTAAATTTCATTCTCATTGATTTTGCAACCTTGCTGTTTTTAATAGTGAAAATTATACTTGACAGTGGTTATATATAGATTTATTTATTTTCAAAATAACAGATCTCCGAAAAGCAATACAACTTTAGTCAAAATTTAAATGTTACCAATTTTATAATAATTTAATGCACAATCATCTATACTAATGACCGACACATTTTTACTTAAGAATTTAAATAATTTTAATATATTTTCTCAAAATCAGCATTATGCCACTCATTTCAGAAAAACACCTTTTTTTTTAATCACATGATTGAATAAGATTAATAAAAACAACAGAAGACACTTGTTAATGTTTTTGTTTTTTTCGATGCGTATAAAAGGACAAAATAGACCTCAAGGTTGTCACGTGTCCCTTTAAAGTAATAACACAAAATAGTCTGTTATTCATGCCGTTTTGCACATCATTTGATGTCAACTCTCAATCGCCACACATTATTTTTAAGTAGTGACTAACAACTATGCAACAGACTATTGTTCTAGACGCTTCATTCAGCCAAAGGTTTTTCTGCAGTAGCTTGAGCAGTTTAAATAATATGTACTTCAATTATATATCATTAGTACTGGTATTTTTGGTGGTAAATAAAAATATCATAATTTTGAAAATCGGTTGAGAAATAAATATTTTACAGCCCAAATGATGTTTTGATGGGCTTTTTCCCATGTGAATTCCTTGTTGGAATTCAGAAAATTAAGAAATTTCATATAACTTCAGTTAACCTTCATATTTGGCTATACAAGTTCCATGGTGTCTTAATTTACGAATATCCAACAATTTAAAACCATGTTTTGATAAAAATTCTAAAACATACATTTTTCAATTTTTTCATGCAGCTGAAGCTGCATTGAAAATGCCCCATCAAAAACAGCCTTCACGCATGAAATTTTTATTTCTCAACAGATTTTGAAAAGTAAGTTATTTTTATTAACCCCTAAAATTGTCTGTTTCACTGATATAGAACTTATTTAGGTACTAGATGCATTTTGTCTGAAAAGTCCAAAAAAACTTTGGCTGAAACAAGCACCCCAAACACAAACTACTAGTCCGATACAATAGCAATGAGTTATGCATTTAGCTTTAAACTCAATTCATTTTAATACTTTAATTAAACATCCGAGACAGGAAATATAGACTGGGTTTTCACCTGGCATAGTGGCACCATTGCTTCTTAATTTCAAACATTTGCTTCTATATAAACTACTCGTTAATTTCTAGCCATAATTTCTTCTATTTCAAAATGCATAACAATATTGCAACAAGCTGTCTGTGACTGAACACTTGTAATTGACAAGTGATACAAGAATGTTTAAGAATGATTCCATCACTGGAAATGCATATTTTGATTATTCTCTTCTGTTATTATAATTATTTATGAAGGAATGTAACAGGTTATTTTAGTGTTGTTTTCCTAAAGTCAAGCAGCCCTGTACAAAAAACTCAAATAACAAGGATTGTACAGTACGTTGGGTAGTAGACCTCAGAAAAACAACACAAAAAATTCCCATAACAGTCCTTCATAAACAACAGAAGGTAATAATCAAGAGATGAAATTTCCTGTGGATTCGGTATACCAAAACTGACATTTTCTTCTTCTTCAGTTTACTTTCGAGACTCACTGCCCAGAATAATCCTCTCCAACATCCATCCGGACGTTTAAATGCCACTTCCCCTTTCAGTTAACAGATTTCCGAGGAAAATTCTGCTGGCTACTCAATGTTAAGTAGATTAATTATAGGATACAGAAAACATACCTTAAACTTAAAGCAAATGTCATCATAACAAACAAAAATAGATCAAAACAAAAACAAATTACACATATTATCACCTCCATATTTTAGAAATCCAGCGATTCCATTCGTGAAAATTAAAACAATGATTGGACCGTTATAAATTAGTTGATTTAAGCAAATAACAAGAGGTCAATGACCTTGAAGCTCTACTGATTGATTTTGATTTCAGGAAGTAGTCGCTACAGACTTGTTTTTTGAAAATCTATTTTTAACCGTGGCGGCCATCTTGAATTTACGGCCAACCTGAAATTTTGCTAAGATCAATAAGACATTAAGAGCAACATTCCTGTGAAGTTTCATGAAAATCCGTCAAGTAGTTTCAGAGAAGTAGTCGCTACAAGTTTTCATTATATAACTCTATGTAAACAAAAATGGCCGCTGGCAGCCATGTTTAACGTCAAATCAAAACGATTTTCGACAAGGACCAACATCATGTCATACTGATCATTTTAGAAAAAGTCCCATATCAATATCTCTTATTGTTTTGAAGAAGTAGTCGCTACAAACTTATTTATTTTAAATCTATTTTTAGCTGTGGCGGCCATCTTGAATTTCCGGCCGACCTGAAATTTTTCTAGGATCAACTAGACATCAAGAGCAACATTCCTGTGAAGTTTCATGAACATCCGTCAAGTAGTTTCAGAGGAGTAGTCGCTACAAGTTTTTACTATATAACTCTATGTAACCAAAGATGGCCACTGGCAGCCATGTTTAACGTCGAATCAAAATAATTTTCTACAAGGATCTACATCATGTCATGCTGATCATTTTAGAAAAAGTCCCATAACAATATCACTTATAGTTTTCAAGAAGTAGTCGCTACAAACTTATTTTTTAAAAATCTATTTTTAGCTGTGACGGCCATCTTGAATTTCCGGCCGACCTGAAATTTTTCTAGGATCAATTAGACATCAAGAGCAACATTCCTGTAAAGTTTCATGACAATCCGCCAAGTAGTTTCAGAGAAGTAGTCGCTACACGTTTTTACTATATAACTCTATGTAAACAAAGATGGCCGCTGGCAGCCATGTTTAACGTTGAATCAAAACGATTTTTGACTAGGATCAACATCATGTCATGCTGATCATTTTAGAAAAAGTCCCATATCAATATCACTTATAGTTTTCAAGAAGAAGTCGCTACAAACTTGTATTTTAAAACTCTATTTTTAGCTTTGGCAGCCATCTTGGATTTCACATCAACATGAATTTTTGCTAGGATCAACTAGACTTTATGGGCAACATTTCTGTAAAGTTTCATGAATATCCATCCAGTAGTTTCAGAGGAGAAGTCGCTACAAATAAAAGTTTACTGACAGACGGACGCCGCACCACGGCATAAGCTCTGCTGATCTCTGATCAGTAGAGCTAAAAACAGTCAAACTTGTAATAAGAAGCGACACACAGCAATCTGAATTTATTTAAAAATTCCCTGAACCCTATCAGTTGTTTTACACATTATTAATAATTACTGGAAAAACTTGAAGCAAATCATTTTTGTATATTACTCATTAATGATTATATCACACCAATAACATATTTATGTTTTCAAAGCTTTTAAAGGTAAAATAACAAAGAAAAATTAAAACACCCCATTTTATTACCTTCTCCTTAATGTTTGTTTGTTTGTATGTATGTATGGTGTTTTACATGTATGGTGTTTTACATCATCTTCAATATATCCCGATACAACCACTTTTCGCACACAACCTGAATTCGAACACTTCCGTTAAACATCGGAAATAAGAATACGTGCCCTCATTTGCATACAATGACCTGATTATTTTGACCGATACTCCTGCAGAATGTCAACATGACAATATAAACAAAATTAGAGATACGAGAGGCATTATTCAAATAAAAAGCTCACCTCAATATGTATTTCAGTCAATTTCACTATTCCATAATATTCCTTTCCTTAAAACTTGATTAAAACCATTTTTTGATTGATTACAAATTAAACAGCTGTCGTCTGCACAATTGCTGACGTAATCTCATGATCTTCTTTCCCTTCAAAAAGTCAAAAGTATACTGCAGATAAAAAAATTATCACTTTAAAAAATTACCCTCGCTTATGTAATTTTACTGAAAATGTTTAAAAATAATCTGGAAAATGTGTGGTCTGCAAGCACTTCATTCTCTCAAACCTCAATATGTTTACTCAAATTAGGAATGTTAATTGTGGGAAGATGTGACAATTTTGAGAATTGGGTGTATTTATAATTTTCAACTCTTGTAAGGGTCATTAAGAAGGGGAGACACCTTGTTTTGCCTTTCATGTGCACCTGAAAAAAACACAACATTACAAATAAATTATAATACTTTTTAAAAGTTATTTTCATGGGTTAACATTATTTTTTAACTGTTGAGAAGTGTTGACTATATGTTAAAACTATTATTGAGTACAACTTTCTGTTCTGCAGTATACTTTTCATGTTTACCGGAAGTGCTCGAAAAGAGGTTGGATGTTCCGTTAGGAATGAGGTTTTTGCTTAAAAAATGTAAACAATACAGGTCATGCCAATTTGGCATGATTCTGCAGAATTTTAGTACTATAATTAATAAAAACATTGACTGGAAAGGAAAAGTCTTTTATTTAAATGTAAGGTTTTAATCTCATGTTTTGTCCTTATGTGTGCGAAAACTGGTTGTGCCGGGATATGTAAGCAGGGTTCTCCAAGAGCACTTATATGATGGCAGGCCGCCATGCTATCAGCACATACCACCATGCAAAACAAGCGCCGCCACGTAAAATCGTCAAATAAAACCTAATAAATTTAGCAAACTTGATGTAGAACACAAAGGGCTTTTACCAGAAATTCATCTGGTCGAAAATGGGGCCTGTGCAATTGTATGAATCGACGCTTCATAACTACTTTAAGACTGCCGTGTGTCTATTTAAGCAGTCGACTGTTTTAAGCAACACCCTGTATTTAGAAGTCATTTATATAATGAGGTCAGCTGTATTAAGGTTTACCACCACTAATTACATGTAAACCTCCGAGGTGCAGTCGAATGTAGTTCCTATAATAAAAAGTAATCCCTCCTTTTTTGATGGAAATGGGCATTAATAGTAGGGGAAAACTGCCCATTTCTGTTCGATTTTGTGGTTGTATGTATAAGAAGGGTATTAATAGGTTTTACTGGATCACCGATGAAATTTTCCGAAATTTCGACTATTGCTTACACTTTGTGAGCAACCATCACTGAAAACAGCTGTACCGTTGACCTGTTTAGTAAACAAACAAGAGTTTCCTTACATGTCTTGTGAGCCCACCTTTTCTGGTGATTTTTCAAGTGGAAAATTAGTTTTCAATATGAAAATTACACTGCTGCATTATCCATACTTGAGTTGAAGTTGCAGCAAATTATTAATATGTGACATTTTAACATTGGTGTCTATGGGGAAAATAATTAGTGGTTTCATACCTTAAGCAGTAATCTGTATTAGATTATTATATTAAAACGCAACTTTTTAGGCAATTTTAAAGACTGATTCGAGTTGACAATGGCTTGACGCAACTTTTTATTCAAATACCAACTACTGTTTGTAAACACAAGTACCTCCATTCACAGGCCACTTGTCTTTGAAAGTCATTATTGTTTCCCTCGTCACACAGCTGGTTGAACGAAGCACACAAACTGTTCAATGGAAGCATTATAAATCCTTTCAACGGTGTGATCTTTAAACGTGACCTTGCATTTGCTTCCCACAGTAATGCTGTTTTTTTGAATATTATTATAACATAATCTGCGGAATTGTATTCTTTCATTCAAGACTTTGATTTAGCACCAAGAAAAGAACGGAGTTCTATGCGCGAAACTCTGGGTAAATGTTTCGCTTTCTGTCCGTACACGACTACCACTAGAACTGCTGTTACGCTCCACGGTAACCACCGGCATCTGGACTAGTTGTACGGGTGATTTGTCATCCTTCAGCGCTTGCGTCAGATTTAAAATCTAAAATAAATGTTTTAATGATGTATATTATGTGGGTATTGCAAGACTAGGATGTAATAAATGTGACTAGAAGGATGTTCCATGGAACAATTGTTTTGCCTGCCTTGTGCTTGCCAGTTATGAGGTTGATAGGTTGCAGGTTAAAGTTTTATGACAAGGGGCATAACGAAATTCTCTGAGGTATTAAAGATGAAGATTTGTGTAAAGTTTTATGAACATAGGTCAAAAAGTTTTCAAGTTATGGCCAAGGTTAGGTTGCAGGTTAAAATGTGATGGATGACGGACAAAGTGATCCCTAAGTGTCTGCCATGCTATGCAGTCGACACATCAAAGGAGAGTAAGATTGGTGAAAAATTGGATAACATTGATCCTTCTTCTAGAATAAATAAGACGGACAGGCTTGACTATTAGAATATTAGATTATCTAGAATAATCAAGCCAGTCCGTCTTATTTCATAAGCAAACACAAATATAATTACAGAAACTCAATATTAAAAACATTAATTGTCGTAAACATTCCATCATATATCTGATCACCTGCGACCACAAGGTCAAGGTCACACACTTGGAAGTTTTGCTTTTAAGTCTGCTTTCAGTAAAATGCTAAAGTTATATTTTTGCTCATATTCTCAAAATGCTTTTACAAATTACTTACATATATTTTATTTGTTGATTATTAAAGTTTTACAAAAACATTCCATCATATTTCCGATCACCTGCGACTACACGGTCAAGGTCACACTTTTGTTTTGTGTTTAGGTCTGCTTTCAGTAAAGTTATATTTCTGTCTGTACGTCGTTGAGCGTTGAATGTTCTTCAGTGGGAGCATGTCAGATATCTGATATTTCTAGATAGAATTGTGTCACATACAAACAATCAAATTAGTTTGAATAACTATGTTAGTAGACCGACTTCAAACACAGAATGGGTCTTATTACACATGTAATACATTAAAGCCGCTAATTCAACATATCATGCGTGAAGGTCACTTGGTTTAACCTTGCTCTTGATATCAACAACTGACCTGGGAAAATGAACAACACAGAAAATTTGATAATCTGAATCAGTCTGGCATTGAACATTTCCGTCTAGAACCAGTAAAACCAAGCCCTGATGTATGTACCATCTGTCTTTTTTAATTATGATCCAAGACAAAATGTATAAAACTGTTTTTAATAAAATAAATGAGGATTTTGCATCAACTGACAAATTTCTCGATTTACAATTTTGTGAGATTCAACAGTATGCTCTTACCTGACCCCTCATAACAGACATTTGTTTGTCAAACGTTCTTTTGTCAAAACCCTTATCAGTCTGAAAGTAGAAAAACAATAAATATATATTAAACTCTCGTACATTGAGTTTTACCAGTCTCGTGAGTTTTGTGTGTTTGTTTGTATGGTGTTTTTACGCATTTTCAACACATGCAAGGTTATATATGACGGTTGATTTTTTGTGGTGGAGGCAGACCACCACTATTCCTGGGTAGAACCAGTACTGTACACCTCCCATCATCCGTAAGAATGGACACTTCCTCACTTACAAGTCGAGCTCCCAGTGGGAATCGAACCCGCAGCGGTGAGAGACGAAGGTTTTCAATGCAACGTCGTTATTTTGTTTTCTCCAGACACTTCTTTTCTTCCACTTTGTCAGATTTTCCATCAAATCAACTGTCCGAAATGTACGTTTTTATTCAAAATTCCAAGTAGCAGAACCGATAAAGCCAAGTTACCCCCACTTTAAGACAGATCCGGTGATAATATTAATATTAATACAAATGTTCAACATATATATATATTTTTTTTTTATTTATCACAATTATGTACATGTTACTACATAGTATACTGGTTATAGACTCTTGGCCTTTCCCTGTCTTAAATATGATTAAACATTTCAATCAAAAAAGGTAGTTCTGGCTTAAAGGACAACTAGCATAATACAGTATTTGATATATTGGTGCGAAGATCCTGATTATTACACATACAGTAATATTCAACATCTCCTTGCATGCCAAGAACAATATACAGTGAGCTTTTTTGGCTGTTTTAATGGTCATTCCCAATGCCAAAACCTATCTTATTTTCCCAATTTTAAGACAAAAATTCCCAAATGAAAGCAAAAAAAAAAAAAAAAAAAAAATTAAACGTTTAGGCTACAGTTGGTGCCACGCGGATTATGACTAATCATACTCAACGTGGGGATTTTATCTTACCGCGGACACACTGATTTTGTCCCCGCGATCAGTGGACAGTACACTCAACACGGGGTCAATACATTTTGTCCACCGGGAAAATTACCGAGATTGTCTGCAGGGTTCGACACTAACGGTAGTCCGAGACCACCAGAATTTGCCTCGGACTACCTAGACCTCCAAGCTGAGTAGTCCCGTGGACTACCTACTTTTGACAAAAACAAATAGACATAATTATTAACTTATTAATAAAACATAACAAATAAAACAACTTTATTATAATCTTTCACGAAGTTTGTTAAATCTCCTATCCAAAGTTGTTTTCACTTCGAAAACGCAAAGTTTTTGAGGCAAAACGCTTTTCACAGACATAACTGGTTTCCGGTATAAATGTAAATCTACAAAGCCGAGTCCCAGCGCTTGCTCACGACTGTTACCCATTTTTTACCGTAAATCATAACAATGGGCGGCCCTGGATTGTTTTGCGAGAAAAATGCTAACATTTTTTAATACACTCGAAGCATTCGTTTATTAACGCGATTTGATGAGGTATTCGGTGTATTTCATTGATAAAGTACGACATTAAAGTATATGGATGTGCGTTGCAAAACTTAGCGATATGCTTCTTTTTTCATATGTCACCGGTTTTCACGATTCCAAAAAGAATGCAACTCGCACGAAAAGATAGGACCGAAAATATATCTGTTTAGTTCTGAATATATTTTATTGATATAAATGTACAGACATTACACTATTGCATAAATATTCAAAAATAAGACCAAGTGGACATAAATTTGGGGCAAGTGAAGTTTTGGGCAGAGCAATTGCCCTTTTCCCTGAGGCTGGGAAAATGGATTTTAAAAATACTGTTTTGAAACAGTCTGTATCCCTGAGAGAGCTTTCTAATTTAAATAAGGCATTAATTTTGCAATTAAAAATCATCTCAAGAGCAGATGGTGAATCTCAGAATTTTATAAAAATAATA